>JAWWEQ010000001.1:28419642-28449520 GCA_035583055.1 Torymus tubicola | reverse complement strand
TTAACTGTATTCTTTATATGAAAAGCACACGAGTGAATATACGCAAATAATATAACAATTTTTAAAAGATTACAAAACACTTAGTTATTTATGTTTATAAATTTATAATTTGTGTAAATGTATGTATTTATAATCACACACTAATGAACTATAATGTATATAGAAAAGTTATTTTAAGTTACTTAATATAGTTTATGCAAAATGTTTACCCTTGCAGATTCATTACGAGGTTAGCCCCCTCATGAACTTCGGTTACCCACGCCAGTAATTAAATGTTTTTAATTACAGTTTCCTTCGTGACCTATTTGAGGCAGGGCTGACGAAGACTGTAATGAGGTCGGCTTAACATCTGCGAATCTTAAGTTAAATTGAGATGGCATACCACATTCTAAGAGTTAGTTTCAGAGTGTATGACAATTATTTCCGACTAACTATTCTATTCTGTCGTAGAAATATATATATATATATATATTTATTTGTCTTAGAGTATATATGTATGTCAATTAAAATTAAGCAATGCTCTGTGTGTGTGTATTTCATAAAATAAGGTCACAAAATAAATCAAAAGATTTGATGAAAACTTTATTACCACTTGTCTACGTGATTTATCCGATAATAATTCCAGCAATTGAGCGTTTTCCGATAAATACGTAAAAATTCACCCAACCCATTACCCTCAATGCTAAGAATAGAAATGCAAAAAAATGGAAGCCCAACTGTAGAAACCCCTCGGCGCGCCGTTCGCACGCATAAATAATGCAGATCATTTATTAACGCGATTATTCCGTTGCTGGGGCGAGAGAGAGAGAGAGAGCTTGGAAAAAAGTTTTGCTCTAGTTTGCTACCGGGTATAATGGATATTCAATATTACAGAAGACGAAAATACAGAGCTTTATATGCAAGCAACTCGATATGTGTATATATATGTATACCACTCGCGTATATAACACGCTTTTAATGGATAATCGAGCAGCAATGCTACTGCTTTACTGCTGCTGCTGCTGCTGCTGCGATGCGACGTTTTGTTCGAACGAAAATGAGGCGCTCAGGTATATAATACACATGGCAGAGAAAATTTAATTAGAAATCCATGTCGTGCCATCGTGTTGGGAGTAATTCTGTCCGGACTATGCGATGTTTGACCGTCCATTGTATTTATGTGTGTGTGTATGTGTGTGAGAGCAAGAGGGAGGGAACCTAGATAACGGCAGGGCTAACTTTGTGGACGAATTTTGGGATTGGGTTGCAGTGGGAGCTAGCGGGTCAATTCCGGGTCGGCAGGAGAATTGGGTTGCGATCCCCCCCCCAGAGCCCGACGGTTTGTAGGTTTCACCGTCGCTGAAATAGTTTATGATATGATATCGGGTCGTCGCTGCACGCTCGTGCTCCGAATTTGTTCATTACCGTTTCGTTGGTAAATAGAACTCGGCGAAATTTTTAAAGATTAATTGGGTCAATGATTTAATGAAGTTGATTTCATACTTTTGGATACATGTGAAAAATGCTTGTATATTTAAAATATTAATATATAAAAATTTTTTATGTGATATTTAATTTCAGTAATAAAGAAGGTAAAGTGACAGGAAATTGATGTTTAACTCTATTTGTAATTTAACTTCGGAAAATACAATGTTTTTTTCGAAAATAAATTGAAAAAAAGAACGTAGAAGACAATTTTAGTTTTGTTGTAAATTGCATCCATTTTAAAATTAGTAGAAAGTAGTTTGTCGGAATTTGGTTTGCGGTCGTTCAACACAAGCCGGTTGGAGATCTGGTTAATAAACCCTTATAATTCTATTCCGGACATCACTGCGGTCGTGCGAAATTGTATAACAAACGAAATGATCATGGTTCTGGAATTACCATAGGTATTTTAGCAGAGGTATTCAACTAATTCGCGTTTGTTCGTCTCAATCATAGAATACGAGATATCAATGGATTATTATCAACGGACTCAATCCATAGAATCGTCTATGATTATTAATATCTCGTACATTTTACTATAATTTAATAATTATTAAAAATGTTGAAATGAGTTAAAATGAAGAAAAATTTAACTCTGAGAAATAGACTTTCGAAACTCTTCAAATTTCATACAATTTGGTTTTCTCCAAATTCAAAAGATTTTAGGAACACGATGTTATACAAACTTCAAATCTTTGAAGTTTTACTCGAAAGTGAGCAAACTAAGAGCACTTCTAAGCATTTGAAACTTCAAAAGTGCATACATTAAAGTCTTCAAAACTTCATAATTTGCTTCATATCTAGCCAAAAATTTTTCTCCATGTAATTTCGAAGTCGAAAACCTTAAAATTTTTTTACAAATTTATACGTATCCTTATACTTCCAACATTCTCATTCAGAAATCATAATACATTTTGTATAAAATATTTCTTTGATATAAAAAGCAACCATTACATTTGTAATATCGAAGAATTCAACAATATATACATATTATATACTACCGATCGATCAAACCACACAGGCGCGACCCGCAAGATCCGCATTTGCATCGACGTGCGGCACCTGGTTAGCAACAGCCCGCCTCGCGTCTCCGCACAAAAATAAAGCTCGGCACTCTCGAGCGTGCACGGCAACGCGGGACCACTCGACCCGCCAAATAAAGCCGCGAACCTCTCTTGCACGCGAAAAAAGGAAGGAAGTCGAGAGAGAGAGAAAGAAAGCCGATACCAGGTCACCGCGGAAAATAAGCTCAATCTCGCGAATGTTCTCGAGAAATTTTCGGGGAGGAGAGAGAGAGAGAGAGAGCAAGCACAAGAGAGTTTGATCGATAAAAGGAACCCCGACCCACTGCCCCAGAAAGCGCACAGCCACTAAATTTTCCAGATAAGGCCGGCCCCACGCGAGCGAAAAATTCAACGCGCGACCCGGGGAAATTCCCGCTTTCCAGAGGGCGAGAGAGAGAGAGAGAGAGAGAGAGAGAGAGAGAGAGAGAGCGAGAGAAACTTCGTCCTCGTCCTTCGCTACGACGGAAGAAGTAGTTTTTAGGAGTTTCGATGGCACTGGCGCGCGCCTGGCTGGAATAGCAACGAGGACGAGTTTTTAATGATTAGTGGTTGACTTTTTTATCAGAACTTTTAAGACGTTGGTAAGTGTACAATGAGATAGTTTTTTTAAATATACCTATAAAGTGATAAATAGAAGGAGGAAGGGAATTATAACGCTATATATACAAACATTCACGGTAAATTCATAATTTTTTGTAAATGATATTTCTCAGTGATCTTTTCACTCGTCCTTCTTCATTTTACGTCTTCATGCCATTTTTCGTAATTTAACCTTTTAAGTATGACAAACTCCTCTCATAAAGATAAGTTTCATGTTCATCATACATTTTTTACACAAAGCTTCAAGAATTACTTCTTCACAATGTAACTATACCTAAAGCCAAATTTGATCACTATACGTTTAATCATCAAATTGCTATTCGAAATCTACGTAATTGTGACCAAATATAAAAACTTTCTTTACAAAAATTTATTTCTCCACTAAAAAATACAACTATAGTTAACATCATCCCAAAAAATACTACCATAATTTCCCGCAGTCGTCAAATACCATGTCCTACATATCCTAGAAACGCCCAGCTACAAAAAAAGAAACCCTACAGCTAAAGAACTCGCCCGCAGTAAAAGATTAGCAGTAGCGACTACCATAATTAGCTCACTCCACTTACACACATCACGCACCCTCGCACCCATAAAAAAACCCTCTACCCTCCGCCCATCACTACGATCTACGATCCTGTCCGCTAATCAGCCGTCGCAGCGTCGCTGGCAAGCTATACGAACGAGGTCATCCGCGACTGTGCTCCCACCATTCGTCCTCCTTGCTCGTAGATAGAGTATATAGGGGCGGGGGCGAAATATTCGACAGACTGCAGCAGAGCACTGCGGCCGAGAGAGAGAGAGAGAGAGAGAGAGGCAACCCGGGGAGAATAATTTTCGCTGCCGGGGCTGACTGGATCGATGGAAGGGTTGACCCAGTGACCTAGAAGAGCTTTCTCGTATGAAGCTCGCTCGCCGCACTGCTGCAATTCATCGCGCAAAGAGGGAGAGAGTCGAGTGTTTTTGAAAAGCGCACAGTGGTCTGGGAGTTGCGCGAGTAATGAGCGAGGAGGCTGCTGCTGCGGGAGGAGGATTTATTTTGTTTATGGAGCACACGGATTTATCGCGGTTGCGTGGTAAGCGAGCAGTCGTTTCTTTTTGCCGCGGGTGATAAAGGGTGGAATGCTGTGGGAACGTCAGTTCAGATTTTTCTGCGAGGGTGGACGCGAATATTTTTGACGGGTGGTCGCGGCAACTGAGGCTTTTGTTTTAGTCACTCGATTTAATGGAATTTAAAAGTTTGCGAAGTATAATATAGATTTTTTGTTGTTGTTGTTGGTTATAACAGTGATTGAAATCGAGCTGTTTTAGTAACAAAGTTTTCGAAAATTCGAAGAAAGTAATGAACCTTTTTTAAAAGCCAGCGTGCACGGCACACAAACTGCAATGTATATATATATTTTTTTAGTAATATAAAACGTTTTCAGTAAAAGCAAATTGAAAACAAATTGAATTTCTGGTTTGCTAAAAAGTGCTCACCGATTTTTCGGATTAAAATAAGCGACAAAGTCTGTGTTTGTATTTTTATGCTTGTTTATTTAAATCCTTATACGCAATATTTAATAAAAGCGAAATTGAAAAAAAATTGTGTTGATTTCGATATAGATTTGTTCTTTTTTTGTTGAGAATTTCAATTACAATTGAATGGTTTACTTTTGAAATATTTTTTTTAAATATTTTAATCCTTTCAGATCTATACTTTAAAAGGATAAATAACTAAATTTTAATATATCAAAGTAATGTAATAATGGACTAACATTTATATTTAAATAATTCATAACATACGTTTTGCTACAATTTAACAGCTTTGCTATATCGACGACAAAACGTCTCATCTTCTATTACCATCGACAAGGAAGGTACACGGGTAGAAAACGGAAGAAGCTCGGAGAAGAGTAGAGCCGCTGATGAGACTCATTGGACCGCGGGCTAATTTGCTTTAGTTCGACAGAGTTCGTCGAGAGGCTTGCAGAACTTGGTCGAGGCTTCTATACCCAAGTTTCGCCCTGTCGGCTCTTATTTGACGAGGTTCGATCGTCGACTTTCGAAGGGTGTCGAAGAAGCGATCACACTCAAGTCTCTGGAAAGTGTTTCACTTCCCCGAAATAGCTGAACAAAGAGAATTCCATTGGGTAAATTTGGTTTACATCCTATGCCCAATTTGCAGCATTATTTTTGCTGATTTCAATCGAAATATACTTTTCTCTTAATTTTGTAAATAAATATAAATTTCTATAAAATATGCATTAAAATTTAAAGAAAAAAATATATTTCATTAATTGAAGTAGTTTTTAGGTAGAATTTTTTGTCTTTATATAATTATTCTTTTTACTACGTTGTAAAGAATTTTCCGATCTAACCGTAAAATAAAGATAAAGGATATTTTTCCGTTTATCACGAGAAATAGTTTTTTGTTTATTTTTGATATTATCGAATTTTAATTTTTTGTATGTTTCATACTGAAATATATTAGTTACTGGATCCTCTAAACATGTTATTACATCTTATTACAGAACATTTAATACATACCGAAAAAAGAAATCTTTATATTAAAGGAATATCATTAACTATTAAAAAAATCGATATTTAGATATGGACAAATGAATATTTCTCAATCGGGATTATAAAAAATAAAATTAAAATACAAGAAAAAGTGATAGCTGCGAAAAAAATCTTTTTTTTGAATTCAGCCGCTTAAGGTAGTACCGTCGTTACAGAAATACCGTTCAGATTTTAATGAAACTTAACGTACTGATGAATATTTGTCCAAAAATCATTCGAGCAAATTTTTGGGAGGCTAGCTAAAATATAAATTATTAGTATTTTCATTATTACTAATTTAATACGTTGGCTTATGAGAAATCGCTCTTTTGGTAATTTCAATTAATTATTTTGTAAAAATTGCCGTTCTGTTTTTCTTCAAATTTTTGTAAACATTTTCAAAAACTATGGTTAGAAAGATGTAAGTATATTAAAAAATAATTTGTACAATAGAAAAAGTCTCATTTAACAAAAAAAATAAATCAAATCAGTTTCTGTGTGAAACATTTTATTAATAATTAGGACGGATAAAATTTAATGCTAATGCATTACTATCATTTGGTGTATATTAACTTACACGGCTTCTTTAATAAAGTATATATCTCACCAATAAGCGAAAAATAAATATAGTGCGTTTATTTTGACTAGAGATGTAGTAACGGTACTACCTTAAGCAAAAATATAATTTTCAACGATTACGATTATTTATTATTGATCAACTCTGGCGATTCACTTTAGCAATCCGTTTTAATGGAAATAATTACCATCTTTTAATTTAAATTCATTAATTTAAAAGCAACGACCGAATCAAATTTGTAATTGTAATTATTTTGAAAGTTAATAAATACAAATAACAATTAATAAGTACGATAAATATGACAGGTTACATTATGACGGGTAACAACTGAAAATAACAAAAATTGTTGTTAAATTCGACACCGACGCTGTCATTCAATTCTTTCTTCGCCGTCTTATCGATAAAATCACCCATCCACTTCCACATGTCACACTATAAACTGCATCAGCCGCATTGTTTAACTTTATTTTAATATACGTTAAATTCTTCCGCCACCATTCACCGCAAAGTTTAAAGCTCCCTCATAAATCTCCACTTTACAAATACCTTTAACGGCTCTCATACCCTCGCCCCTTCTCTTACCTAATCCCCTGGAAAACCCGGTAGCAGCAGCTCGCGCCCCGCGTCGATAATGACCGTAAAGACCTAAGCGTATATACCCTACCACCACCCCCTACACATACACACCCACACACATACACATACTGATTTACCAAACTTCCTTACATATATATATATATATACGGTATCCGGGTGGGGCTGTGGCAGGTGCTCGAAAATCCATTCTAATCGCATCATTTCTCGAGAACGAGAGAGAGAGAGTTGCATGCAGAGGTAGCTACAACGCTTGGGTCTTCGAAACTTCCGGGCTGCCGCGGGGTGAAATTAGGACGGCGCGCCATATGCCGCGAGCTTGCTTGCTTGCTTGCTTGCTTACTTGCTTGTTTGCTTGTATGTGTATGAGTGAATGTGTATATATATATAGGTGTGAGGCTCGCGTGTCGTGCAGCCTGACAGTTCGCGTCGGGCATATCACGTGCGGCTGAGAAGTTATATATTCACGTCGAAAGTCGTGCACGTATATGTACATACACATATACATACACACACACACATATGGCGTCATCTCTGTCGTTCTTATATATTTCTACGAATACTGATGTGCACAGGCGAGATTGGATTGCCGTCGTGGTATGGAGAGGAAAGCAAAAATGGGAATTGAATCGTGGTTGCGTGTAGGGAGAGAAGGTGTAGTTGGATTTCAATGGGTTGATGTGCGGCATTGCGAGTTGGGGATGATCTTTTCTGTGAGAATTTTGTAAAATGTTTTTCCGATGGGCAATGGTGCGTTATGCATATAGAAGGGTATTTAAACGAAACTAATGCTATGTAATGTAAAAAAACGAAGGAAATTGAAAATATGTATTCGAGGAATATTTGGTCGAGAAGAAATTATTTTTGTAAGTAAGAAATTGTTTAATTATAATTATATTATTTGTAATAAATTATTATATTAAAAAGGCTACTACTTTTTCGTGTAAAAGTAACTTATCATCTTAAATGAAAAGAAACTATTTTCCACGAAAGTGCAGCAGTATAACATTTAAAAAAAAAAATCAGCTGACTTCTTGGCACGGTTTTGAGCTAACCAGACACTTAAATTAAAACATATGAGTGTAATTGTAGTAGCGCGTAGAGACTTTCGACATAAATTAATTTAAAAAAGCCTTGAGCATTTTTAAGAAGATTAAAAAAACTAAAAGAGCTGTTACGTATTATATACAAGGCTCAAAAATGGAAGTAACGTTTAATTTATTTACACTTGGTGTATATAAATGGATAGAATATTATATTCCAGAATAATGTCATAACATCAATACCTTGATATAACCGTCATTTTATTATTATATGATGCCTATTTATTTAAAAATACATTGAAAATGTACAGTAAAACTTTGATATACATAAAACCAAACACAATTCGAGAGTAGAATATAAAAACGCAATAAAAATAATAATGGATTTTCACACAGTACAGCTATTTTTACTTTTTGGTGCATTAATAAAAGTTTCACTTGCTTTATTCTCGAGGAGAAAATTGAACGAATCGAAAACCTTTAAATATTTACTCTCTATCTCTATCTCTCTCTCTCTCTCTCTTTCTTTCACCCAGTCTTAGTCAAAGTGTGTCACTAAAATATTTGTGGACTTTCATACGAAAGCTCTTCGCGTCGTTAGTTTCGTGCCATAAATAGAAACAGTTTCGGAGATAAAATACGGATAAAAAAGTTTAATGAAAATCTTCGAACCGCGTCCATTATATACACCGTATACACACATTTATACCTATTAAGAAATCATTTATAAACTTTAGAATTTTAAAAGGCAAATGCAATTAACTATAGAAACAATTTAATAAGCATCTCCTCGTATACTCGTATACACATATAAGTATATTGCTCCATACACTCGCTCTTCCACTTCATCTCTGTATAAACATTCAAAATACGAGAGACGAGCCTCTCTTATACGTATATATATATATATATATATATATACACACACAACACTAGCGCACACAGACACCACATTCATCCATGCATATACTCCTCTCTCCCAAGAGACTTTCTAATGTTGCTACATCCACGTGTATACGTATATGTATATATATATGTGTCTGTATATTCTACGCTCGATGGCTATCCCTAAGGTTATAACGGCTCTTCTAACAGTCCCGGCACGCGGGCCTCGACGCGCGTGTTTATATGCCCTTGATACCTCTTGGACTTCTCTTATATATATACACACACCGCGTACGCGTCTCTTTCTATATACGTTGAGGCAACCGTTAGAGCTTAGAAAATATTATATAGGTACGCGTATACGTGAGAAATATATGTATAATTAAATATATATACACAACGTGTCACGAAAATTTCTCATATATATATATATACACACGTATAAGGTAAGAAAATAAAAAGTATAAGGGAGTCAATATACCTATATGAGGGCTGCGGGTCGCGTGTAGTAATTGCTCGTCGCGTATTTGGAGCGCGAGCGCGTGTTATACTTGGGCGATGCCTATTTCGGGACACGTGCGCACGCGCTGTTTGACTATGACGGGATATATGGGTTCGCGGGATGAGGAGGAGGAGGAGATCGTCATCTCCCTTGCTATTATACCTTTGATCTTCGAGCCTAATGGATTAGTGGTAAATGTGGGACAGAGCTGGGCTTTTAGGTTGAATCGCTAGGATATCTGCGGATCGGAAGTTCGGAGAATCGATGGGTTGCGAGTTGTAAGGGGATGGAATATTGTGGATATGGATGGACGTGATAATAAAGAGATGTTTATTTTTTGTAAGGATAACTGTAGGGATTATTTACGAATGTTTATGCGTGGTAAGAAAAATATCACAGCGTAGTGGTGCAGTGGATATTTTTATTTGTAACTTTTCTCTTGGTAGTACATATATAGCTACGTAGCATAATATGAGAAAAGTATTGCACTGCTGAGGTTTCTGTAATATAGTTTACGTAAGTCTTTGAGGTGTAGCTGCATTCTGGTTAGTCTAGAGAACATGTGCTTATTATCATATAAATAGCATTCTTCGAAGCTTGTCTTATGGAATCGGTCTTCTATTAATAAAATTTCAAAAAGTGATCTTATGTTGTAGTTGATTTGTAACGTAATTTGTAAGGGTTTCTGAAATGCACGAGTTTTGAAGAATGTTCATGTATATTGGTTAATTATTTGAATGAACTTGAAGTATAATGAAAATTTTTAACCATCTGTTACAATTCTTAGAAATTAGACTCCTCTTTAAACATTAGATGATGTTTTTAGAAAACTCAAAAGACAATTTTTGTTATAAGAAACGATGATTCGATGCGAAAGGTTACAAGAATATTAACGTAACTATAGTGTAAGTAAGTATACACCTACAATTTTGCTTTATTCAGAAGAGCTAATTAAATAACAATCTTTAGCAAATTTAAACCGTACAATCCGACGTTATATTCTTCACAAGACAGACCAAGAAACTAGTTGTTAAACCATTAATCTACTCAGATAATCGCTAAGCAACTAATTAACCGAACGAAGCAACGCAATACCTTCAGGTGTGTCGGTATATACCTCGTCTATATCAAATTCGCTCCAACTGGTCACAGGAAATTACGTCAAAACGGCTTTGTGATACCAAGACGCGATGCGGCCGCACTTTGGCCCCGCAGCATATATATATATATCGCAGAACGTCTCGAATTCGAGACGATCGCGTATATTATATATAGGGATGCCACTGTGCGTCCTTGTGTAACGCGAGTATACTATGTACAGGCTTTAGGCGTAATCGAGTTAGAGTATGGTAAATTAATTTTATGTTCGAGTGAGTTTCACCCGCCCTTTGGTACATTTATAGGAACCTATCATTTTTTTCTATCGGTCAGTTTTGGTTGTAGAAACACATGTATGATTATAAAGGAGCTGTGAAAATTTATAGTAATTTACAATTATACGTATGCGGATACACGCAATCCAGAGGAATCGAATCAGCTTGGAGAATACAGTCGGATACGGTATACTACCTGTATTATAATCAAGCGGTTAAATCTTCAGGATTACGGCAAATGTAGAGACTGGTAAATCGGTTCTTGATTAGTTTACGTACAAGAATAGAGCATGATGCGTGTGTATTGCGTGCTCGTTGCAACGTTCTTATACTTGCTGGAGAATTTGAAGCATAAAATAATTTATATATTTCTCGATTCGAATTGTAGCACGGTCAAGGTTATTATTATAGCTGGGTGTAAAATTTATATAACGTAGTACGAACAGAAAGGCTATATGTATTTATAAATAAAAAATAAATTATTTATAGAATCCAAATATAGTTTTTCTTCTTACAGTCACGAACCTTCGGCCTTTATATATATATATATATATATATACAACGAATTCGTCAACGAACTTTTTACGATTCAATTCTTAATTCTCACAGTGTATATCTATCGACTTTACGATCCCTTCAACGCACGCATATACATATAAAACTTTTTCTCATGCGTCTCACGGCTACATAAAAGACGCAGGGACGACAACTCGTCTCTCACTATATATATATAACCTTATAAACCGGCGATTGTCAAGAGCCAGATATATATATACACACACACACATACACACACGCACAGCTCGAGTAACTCAGAGAGTAAGCGAGCAGCTTATCGCCCACGAAAATCGTCGGCGTCATCGCTTTCGTCTCGCGCGACGTGCTCGCGATAAGGGCATCAGTGGTAGCGATGTGAAGAGAGAGAGAAAGAAAAAAATGACTATACGAGGTGGCATGCGTGTGTCTGTATAAGGAAAAAGGAGAAATTGAGGATCGATGTTTGTTTTTTTTTCGCGGAGATTGGACGGCTTCGTTTCTGATGGACAGCGGATCTGTGTACGGATCGAGGTGTCAGTAGGAAGAGAGATGGGAAATCTATTGTGGGTGGTATATATATTACGGAATTGAAGGTGACAGTTTTTTTTGTGCGGTTTGGTTAATGAATAAAGTGATGTATTCGGTTGAGTTGTTTTTTGAAGTTGATGGGGATTAGATTAAAAGGTTGTAATATATCGTTATAATTTTACTTTATTGTTTCGTTTGAATACATGAAATCGTTATACTCACTGAAAACGGTATATATACTTATTGTGTGAGTCATGCCGACTTAATTGGTATTTTCTCGTGCTGTAAATTTCGTGCTTGAAAACAAAACACTGTAATCGCTTTTATGCGTTTATTTAATGTTTATTCTAGGCGCGTCATACGTTTACATTCATAAAAAAATATATACAGGGTCGCTTTGTGCACTTATATACACAGCACATGGTAAGAAATGAAAGCCGTTTTTGTTGAACAACATTACGAGTATTTCAATGTTTCTATGTGTAACTTTTCTTCATTCTCTTATAATTGCCTTTATAAATACTAAATTAACGATACATTCATAAAAAGTGCGGTAGATATATCATTGATAAACACGAGTCTTATCAAAATTATCTACTACGTGCTGTACTTAAAACGTTTAATCGTTTATATCTGCTGTTAGAAAAAAAAAGTTTCGAAGTACATATTTGTATAGAGTTATATACTTTATTACGCGTATTTTCAGCTATAGTAGAATTTTAATGTTCCTGTTAATGTTAATTCCTGCAAAATTAGAAGAAAAAAAAAATTATTAGAAATATTTTTCTTATTACTACAGAAAAGTTAATTAATTTTATTTAACAGATATTCAGTTACACAAGTATACCGACAATAAATTATTCAAGTTTTACCCAGCACTATTTCATCCAAGTATATATTATACTGTTCCTCTGTCTCTAGTTCATCTTTATAACCTTTACTCCTTGTTTTTTCCCTTGCCGAAAACTCAAACACTCACAACCCAGCGAAGTTAATTTTCCGTTTACTGAAGCATCTCGGCCCATACTTGAAACGATCCACCGTCACGCCTCCTCGATGCTTACGTTTCGGAGAGGAAAAAAAAGAAAAAGTAAGACCTACCTGTTTCTCTTATCGGGCTTTAGTCTCTCTTGTCTTCTCTTCCGAATTCTTCGAGAGGTCTTTATAGCCGCCTGATAGAACCAGGCCTGTGTGAGGCTTACAATTTTTCCTCGCACTCAAGCGTAAAGTAAGTAGATGAATGTTTGTATCTTTTTTTTTGTTATTTTAGATATCATTGACAGATTTACTAGTGTAAAGTTCTAAACAATGTTGGTTTACATTGTATATATGTTTATATTACTATATATTATTACCTATTAATTGTATCGTATATTGATCGACCGAAAAAGTTGGTGAAATAAGAGAAGACGATACGATATTGTGGAAGTGGAATTTCTCCTACTTTACATGTGGGATCAGCAGAATGTTACTAATATGTTGATCCTATAAGAGAGCAGCTGAAAAACGATCGGGTTAAATCGGCTGTACTAAATCCGACTTCTGTATTCGAAAAGATGTATATACCTGACTATTCGCGTGAGTTTCTCGTGTTAAAGTTTAAAGAAGACAGGTTTTGGAATTTTTCTTACGCGAAAGATCTTGTAAAAAGAATGATTGAATTGTTATTATTTATTTATATAATGTATTAAATAGAAATTTGGCCTTCAACAGTATCGTTTGTTCTTATAGCCTCTATAAAACGTGTATATTGGTCGATCCCTATACACCGAAAAATCATCTCTGCTTTGAAATATATAAGTAGGTTTCGAAATAGCGTCCCTTCATGGGATATTGATTTTAATACATCGCATGCGAGGTATTCGAGCAAATGGCCCTGGGAAACGTTTCTGTGTGCGTGTGTTCCTTCCAAGAAATATTTTATAAGCACCACAGTCAAGGTACAAGTATATAAAAAATTAGTTACTGTTATATATATATATATATATATATATATATATATATACCTTCACATTTATTTGTATGTTAAAGAAGAAAAAAAAATCATTCGATTATAGACGACGACTACTGTTATATTAAACTTTTCAAAGAATCCTCGAGATTCTAAAACTCCCTCGAAAAATTTTGTAGCAAGTTCCATCCCTTCAGCGTCATTTCTTGAACCCTCTTCCAACTTATATAAAACGCCCAAATTGGGTAGAGGGAAAAAAATAAAAGGGAGAGAGACAGAGAGAAAGCGAGCGAAGAAAACGGGAGTCAATGGTCGAAGGAAACTCAAAAATAAATTATGCAAATGATGAAATAGTCGGAGAGAAAGAGGCGTATTCCCCTCTGACGTTGGCCGCTACTCCAACGGTCTCTCGTGATTCTCGTTGAGAAATATATATATACATATACGTACGCGTGATTTTTTTTTTCGTTGCCTCTTAATGAAAGGGCCATGCCAGCGAGTGAGCGCTCTCTGAACTCTCTCGTTCAGGCTCTCTCTTTTTGTCGTATACACGCAGTATTCCATGTAGTAAAAATTATTTTCTAAATAAAGAATAAATTATTATTTGGATTTTGGTTGGAAAATTTTGATATTGCGTGTTTATGAAGTTTTATGCGGATCTATAATAATATTCGCGCAGGAACTAAGAGATATTATCTCTGTAATTTAATGTTTAGTTTATATATACTTATTATGAACATTGCAATCCTACAAATACCTATTATTCCAGAAATTTCTTTTACAACGTGATTTTTTATTTGGATATATTAATGAACGATTCAGTTGAATTTACTTCACGATGCATAGTTAATATTAAATAACATTTGTATACGTAAAGTTTTATTTCTATTTAAATAATTTTTAGAATTTAATACGCTACCTCAAATACGCAAAGTAACAAAAATCTTTTTATCAATGAATCATTTAAATTTTATAGGCATCTTCAATTACTATAAGTAGTACAAGCTAAAGTTCGAGTGAAAAGAAAATTTAATAAATATTCATTGCCGCATCCAAAGTGTAGTCATCAATTAACCAGTGAAATTTCTCTCTTAAACCGTGCTGATTAATTAGATATATATAAAATCGGTTAACGTTCACTCCATGATTTTCAAAACATTAGCATCCGTACCATCCGCCAATTAATTTCGATATATTATATATATAGCTATTATAGCGCCGATTTCCAAAATGGATCTATACACATATACGTCATCAGACATACATATGGAACCGCGCATATATGTACACAGCACTATAGCGGAGTACAAGGTGGACAAAGGAGACAACAGTCTTTCTCACTCTTGTCGTGCCTTACGGAGGCTCCCGAGGAAAAATTTCCGGGACAACGCATATATACCGTATAAGAGCCAAAATATATATACGTATATAGCTCTATATATACATATTTCGTATACATATACGTATATGTCCCTCTTATATATACGCTAACGCACGTGTGTGTTATTGTCCGGTCCGTTTTTTCTCTCTCTCTCTCTCTTTCTCAGTTCGTCGAAAAACGAGCCAAGTTAGCGCTCGCGGGAATACAGAGAGAGAGAGAGAGGCGTACAACGTTCCTCTCTCTCTCACTATATACGCTAGAGCAATATATAGTAGTCGTAGGCAAAAGGGGGACTCTCCGAGCTGAGCGCAGCTAGAGAGAGAGAGAGAGAGAGAGGGAGAGATAGATGGACGTATAGAGGGGTCATCGACCCGTGCACGTGGAGTGCCGCGGCAAAGTAGGCCACGTCGTGACATCACGCAAAATCAAAATGGCCGCGCGTGCGCGCCAGTGAGAGAGAGAGAGAGAGAGGAGCAAGCCTGTATGCTAGTGCTAGGCCTACTACTACTACTACTACTACTACTAGTAGTAGTATATAGTGTAACGTTCCCACAGCTAGCGCTCCGCTCTCGGTCTGTTTCTGTCCCCTCGCTCGCGGCCTGTGCGCTATGGTCTTCTCTCGCGCGCTTGTGGGCTCTCGGGTTCTACATGTATTTTCTCTCTCTCTCTCTCTCGCGCGCGCGAGCGTAAGCGAGTATATAGTCGACGTCATTGTCGAGCTCGCGCGCGCGCGCGTGTTCGGCTAGTTTCACTATGCGCGTGGTCTATAGGGGCGATCGGAGTTCAACCGAACGTTCTTCTTTTTTTTTCTTTGTTATCGGGATTTTTCGGATTAATATTAGCGTTTGATGATTGTAGAGGTGACTGCGATTATAGTGGAATTGGATTTATGCATTTAAATTATGTATTTTATTTTTTTATTTTTTATATAAAGTTGTTGACACGGTTAGCATTATTTGGTTTTAAAATATATTCAAGTTTCACGGGTTTGGTAAAATTATTGAGAAGCTTTAAATGTTATTGTTGAATTAAATGTATTTACATTAGTAATATTTTATAGGATTGTTAGTAGTATAGATGCATACAAAATTTTTAAATAATTTTAGTATTTATTCCGATAAAACATTGACAAATATTTAAAAAAAATAATGGTTGAAATTTTTATCGATTCAAAATAAATTTAACTATCAATAATTATAAATATTGCGGCTTGAAAAATACAGTTATTTACCAAGATTAAAAACTTAATGTCATTAAAATTAATATATTGATTATAAAGAAATAATAGTTGAAGGCAGAATGTGATGATGAGATAAAATTGAGTGAAAGTAACAATCAAAACTTAACAGTGAATGCTCTATAAGTTTATTAAAATTGATGATTATAAATATTGAATTTTAATCATACTTTTTAATTATTATTTGATTAACCTAGTTGATTAAATTTTCTTTACAAGAATAAATTTTCGTACAAGAATTAATTTTAAAAATTCTATCAAATAGTGGATAATATTTTAGAATCTTACTGTATAACCGAATATGGCAATCGTATAATTTAAAAAAACATAGAATAGTAAACGTGTACTATACTTATACTTAAAATTATACTTTATCCTACGATGACATCAAAACGTTCATATATATGTCTCAGACAAAAACAGAGCAAAACCACACCTGTAATTTTCGAAACTTTCTCAACTATGAACTATGAACATCTAAAGTGTTTTTCTACTCTCTCTCTCGCGGCGAAACCGTTATGAAAATGTTCTTTCTCTCCCCCCCCCCCCTTCTTTTTCTCTCTACCACGCACGCTTCAAAGTTTGTTCGTATGTAACGCTATGTGCACTAACCCTCGTGCTTGTACTTTTATCTTTTTCTCTTTCCTTGGTTATACCTGCGCGCCTGCGAGTTTTCTCAACGGGCTTTTGGGGGGGAAAAAGGCCCCGGGGTTAACGACCCGAGCGCCAACGCGAGGGCGTCGATCGTATTTTATCTGTCGGCGTATATATAAGAGAGAAAGAGGAGTACAAGCTAGAAGCCTAGCTGAATTCTTTTTCGAGTTCTCTAATTTTCGAGGGAGGCAGGTGGAAACAAGGTGTCTCTCTTTTTTTTCTTTCGTCGTGGCCTCTAACGCCCGTTTTCGAATCGTTAAATGCGATATATAGCGTTGTAAAGGTACTTTTATTGCGGGAAGTAATAAATAAATTTTCCTTCTCTTTGGTGACGACTCTTTGTACTGAGGCCGTGTGGGAATTGCTACTCCAACGGTAGCAACTAGTTGATTTATTGAAAATAACTATATATATATATATATATACTATACGTTGCTTAAGAAAAGATGTTTGAAGAACATTTTCATTATACTTAAAAATTTACGTTGTCCTACGATAATAACGATAATAACGATGCTCTTCTTTGTTCATCCGTAGTACGTACCAAAGGAAGACCGAACCACGCCCAAGAAATCGAATTTCTAATGCCTACCTTATTTCTCCCCACGAAAGAAAAGCTGAAAGATGATAAGGCTATTCATGGAACTGATAAGAATATAACGTATTCGTTACGTCGAATCTTTCATAATCACAAATACCGTCGATAATCTAATACACAAATACCGCTATATATTTATAAGTTATTTTATCACTGGTCTATAAATGCCCAACCAATTTCATCATCAGTATAAAAATTTCACAATTATATACGTATATATAATTATTTTCAAAAAATTGAAAAACAAACTTATATGAAAAAAAAAATTAATCTATTATTATGTACACTCAACTACTGCATGGTTACGATACGACCGATAATACCAAAGGCGTATATATACACGCATGCGTGTCGGTATATATATATAAAAATCTACAATAGACGCGCCTCTATATAACCCACGCGCGTCGTCCATCACACTCGGGTGCACCGAGGCAAATCGCATCACACACACATATACGTACACGCGCGTGTGTATAATATACATCGAAGTCACCATATAGCGATTATTATCCTTGTCGTGCTGTATACTATAGCCATGCCGCGAGACACTTGCAAACGTGCGGCACACTTTCGTTTTCAGGGTCGCACATAAATATATATATATATATATATATGCACTCTTACTCTCGGGTTCGAAGTCTATATGACGCTTCGCTATATACTCGCTTCGTCCGCGTGCGAAGTTTAATATAAGTGGACGCGGTGAAGTGGAAAATCTCGTGGTATATATAGTGCGAGGTCCGTTAAGTGAATATACCGTGTAGATTATAGATTATAGATCAACATCGGCCCAGATAAAAATATCCAGCTGTGAATGACTGAATTCCAGCTGGATTTCAGTGGATTTCCAACTCACCATTTTAAATACTCTCACCCATATTATATGGATTTCCATCAGCTATACACGAGGGACTTTAGGTGGATTCCCGTCTATTCGCAAGTGGATTTTTACGTAGATTTCCAGCCTATTACCAATAGATTTCCACCTATTCCGAACTGGATTTTTTTAGATGGAGAATCTACGTGAAAATCAACTCTGAAATAGGCGGAAATCCATCTAAAGCTGCATTTATAGTTGATGGAAATCTACTTAAAAATGGATGGGAATCTATAAAAAAATCCATTTTGGAATAAGCGGAAATCCACTGGTGAGGTTGGAAATCTACATAAAAATCCACTCGCGAATAGACAGAAATCCACCTAAAGTCCCATGTATAGTTGATGGAAATTCATCTAATAAACCCTCTTAAAAATTAATGGGAGTAATTGAAATGGTAGGTTGGAAATCCAACTGGGAAATTCACTGAAATCCAGCTGGAATTCAGTATAATTCCCAGCTGGATATTTTTATCTGGTCGAGGATTGATGTGAACGTACCTGAACTTTTTAAAGTTGAATTCACTCATAAAATAGTAAGTATTAACAAGTAGTTAGTAGAAATATATGAAACTATTCATTATTCAAAACAGTAAAATTTAATTATTCATTGGATCAGTTTTAGCTAATATTTATGGTTTTCTTTTTACTAATTCAACTTTACAGAGTAGTACATAATACTTGTGGTTCATGATTCACCAGTGCTTTTTCCCGTCGCAATGATCTTTATGGATTATTAATAGCAAGTAATCCATCACGGGATGCGCTAAACTCGCGGTATAGATATGTATGTAGAGGTGCGAACGATTTGTACTGTTCGTCATGTATGTCAACATATAAATATATTTGCTCGCCGTTTGCCACAGTTAATGGGGAATACGCGGGAATGCGAGAGATATGCGTATGTGTATGAATATGTTGAAGTGATTTTTATTGAGTTGTCACGCGCCGATTCATAATTCATTAGTAAGCCAGTTTTTGTATAATACGTTAAAGAAACGATGATCGGAGATATACGAATATTGTTTTGCAACAGGCTTATGTTGAATGGGCTGGAATGATTAAACTAAATAAATGAAGGGAAGGATTAGTTATTACGCCAAGAATGTAAATATAAGTTATTTATGTATATACAGTAGACGTAATGCTGTAATATTATTGAATATATATCTTAGTCATGGTTGACGTAATTAGTTTCTTATCATATTATTCGTTTTGTAATAAGCATTGATAAATTATAATATTTTGTAATAATGTAGTGATGTTATGATGGAGAGGAGAGCGTAAGAGTAATAATAATTGTATTTGAAAAGGATTTTTCAAAAATATTTGCAATTTTTTATTAGTAATATTACATGAGTTTCATAATGTTATTAAGAAAAATATTATATAGAAAATGGAAAATGGATACTTAATAAAAATATTATTCACCCACGAGGGATATAAAAAAATAATATGTCAAATAATGAATAATTTTTATTTATTTGAACAAAACTTGGTATGACTAACAATGTTAAATAATAGTCACTAAATTAGTTAATTATCGTACTGTATTAATTCCTTAGAAGACTATACGATTCCGCCGTTCTTTATTCGTTAACTATACGAAAAATGAAACTATTCTTTCAACATAATTTACATACTACTTCTCAAAAGCGCACCATTCAATCCACGACACACGATGCTTTCACCTGCCACGCAACATAACTCGCGTTGCTCTTCCACTCACCCAAATCCGAAAGAATCAAACTGAATGATTCCACCCGTACTCGTGCATCATATAATCCACTCCTTTCATTCATAAACCACCTTCCCTACTATATGAAAAATCGTCTACGTTCTTATATACCCTGCGAAAATTCCACCATCCTTTTACATAAAATTATATACACGCTGAGAGAAAGAGAAAAATCATCGAGTTACACATATACACATATATATACGAGTGTGAGCTTTGACGTCACTCGCGCGGCGCCAATGCGACGATAAATGGCGAGCCAGAGAGAAAGAGAGTTTCTAGCTCTACTGGCCTCTTTCGTACAATGGGATGATTTATTCCAGGCCAATACTATATACGCATGCACGATGATCCATATATAGTGTATATTCGTCAAAAAATGTATACGCGTGTATATATATATACGGAAGGGATCAGATGTTTCGAGAGTTTTGGATTTCACGCGCGTTAGAAAGTGAGTAAGAGAGAAGAGAATGTATAGGTTTGATTGACTTCTGAGTTTTGTTTGGATGGAAATACCGCGGGGAATGCTTGAAATAGAGCAGCGCTGGATTAAAAATAAGAATATGCGGGGGAGTGCCGTAGTCTTTTTATGATCTATAGATGAAGTAGTCGATTTAAAATTAGGTGAATATACGCGCGTAGTGTTGGTCTATAGGTTCATGATGACGCAGATTATGAGTATTTGGATATATAGGTATGGAAATATGATAATTTTTTTGTTTCTATTTCTGTTTAATCGTGTCTTGTTGAACAATGAGTGGACAAAAATTCTTCTATATTTTATGTATTAAAAGAATTTTTAATTTTGTAATTATACGACTACTCGTTATTGGTGAGAAGCATGTAAATTTGAGATTTTTAAAAAATGCCTATATATACAGTCAAGTTTTTAAAATACGTATTTTAAACAAATGTAACTGTCATAGCATAAATATACTATTTGTATATGCAGTGATGGCTTTACGAAAACGTGTCGTACATTAAAATATTCTAATAAAATATACATATCAATCGTAAATTCAAAAATATATTACGGCATAAAGTTTAATTAATAAATTAATGTATAATATGCATGATTTCTTCAAAGTTCACTAAAATTTCGTATGAATTTTCCAAAATAACGTGCCGAGTATAAAACCTTATCCGCGCGATAAATTAAGCTCGATAAGAAAAAAAAAGAGAAACACTTTTCCCAATGGTATGGTGTATATACCGCGTATTTTATAACTCACCCGAGTTCCACTACTGCTATATATATTCGCTTCTATATATCTATGTATAATACTCACTAAGTGCTTAATCAACAAAAAGGGAAGCGAAAGCGAGAAGGAAAAGAGGGGGAGCACATTATAGTTCCCTCCCCAAGGTTCTCGATCAATTTTGCTTTTCACTATATTATTACACGGCCCTTGCATATATAGTTACAAGTCGTACGTAAGTATAATTATGACGTGTTCTATGCGCAGCTGTGGTCAGTAAATCGTTTGTCAAAACGGCAGCTGATTACTTGAAATATCGAAGCTGCGTATGAGCAGTTGGAACGAGGCAGAAGCGATTAGAACAAATCTCGTGATAAGGCACACACGAGGTTGTACTTGACTGGTTCGAAAACGAAAGACTTTTTTTGGTTCACTTGGCGCCATCTGGTAGTATTATCAGAGGATTAATGGATTTCTCAGATTATGTATTTTATCGACGGTTGAACACGAGGTGTTCTGCTTTATCATTGGTCAACGTTATTAGGTGGCAGCACTGTCTGGCTTATCGACTTGCGGCTAAAATTTGTATTTTCAAAAAATGATCTTGCTGAAATTAGAGTGTCTATTTTGCAGAGATATCTGTTACGTTATGATTATGGAACTATTAGAATTCTTTTATAACTTCCGTTATTAAAATTCAATCTACCTTCAATTTGTTTTTATTAAACGCATTTATAAAATATTAACAAGTCTATGTATTGAACTCTTATGCATTTTTAATTGTAATGTAACTTAAATACATTGTTATTGATGTAGAAAATTGAACTAAGAGAAATATTAATATTTATTTCGTTTAAAACCAAGTAACTGCCAAAACTTGTTTCCGTTAAATTTGAATATTTAATATTTAGCAAATCACCAAAATCATAAGTACAATAAAAAAAACAAGTACGTGAGTAATTATACAACTACTACTGGTCATAGGTGAACTACTTTAATTTTAGTTTATTTTATTTTAACAAGTCAATAAATTAAAAAAATTATTAAATAGTATAATTTATCAACAATTAGCAATATTTAAATGAAATGAATTAAAAAAAATTAAATTCTACAATCACTATTGTTAATATTAATTGTAAAATTAATTATATTCATAATTTTTTATGGGTTTCAGGAAAGGAGCAATGGAAACAATATATATAATCCGCAATTTCAATTTTATTGACGATTTATCGACACTTACAACAATCTCATTCTTAAATAAATATCGTTTCTTAAGTAATATCTTAATCACGGAATGATGAAAATATGAAATGAAGATTGTATTAAAATTATGATTCAAGTAAAAAATTCTAGTATATGAAAAAAATCATATAGGAAAAATGACATGAGATAAAGAAAAAAAAGTCGTCGTCCTTACAAAGTAAGAGCATTTAAGGCACAATTGGATGACGAACGATGCATAACGATTGCAAGATAGACGCAGTATTTATATAAAATAAATAATTTCTTATAATTCGTACGAAGTTTCTACGGAGCACACTCGTCATCCAACTGTGTCACGTTAAGAACTTAATACTCTGGTAATTTAATAACAGTCTTTCTATGTTCCTAGTAAAAAGTCTTTGGGCCTTAAGTAGAGTCGCACGTTTCACGTATTAATCGACTTCTTCCATCCTGGACGCTTCTTCGGAGTCGTCCTCCAGTGGAGGAACTTCGCTTTCCTTGCCACTAGTCTCCACCTCCTCGATAACCATTTCGTCGTCGTCAAAGCCCAAGCCCAGCTTGATCATTCTGTAGATCCTGGACGCGTGGATCTGTGGGTCCTCGAGCGCGAAGCCAGACGAGAGGAGAGCAGTCTCGAAGAGGAGCATGACTAAGTCCTTGACGGATTTGTCGTGTTTGTCAGCCTCGGCCTTCTGTCGGAGGTTCTCCATGATGGGGTGGTCTGGGTTGATCTCCAGGTGTTTTTTCGCGGCCATGTAGCCCATGGTCGAGGTGTCACGAAGAGCCTGGGCCTTCATGATCCTCTCCATGTTAGCGGTCCAGCCGTACTGAGAAGTAACGATACAGCACGGGGAGTCGACCAACCTGTTAGAGACAACAACCTTCTCGACTTTCTTGTCCAGGATGTCCTTCATGACTTTGCAGAGGTTTTCGAATTTGGCCTTGGCTTCTTCCCATTTCTTCTTCTCCTCTTCGTCCTCTGGCAGCTCAAGACCCTCCTTGGTGACTGAAACGAGCTGTTTGCCATCGAATTCTTTAAGTTGCTGAACGACGTATTCATCAATGGGCTCTGTCATGTAGACGACTTCGAAGCCACGCTTCTTGACCCTTTCGACGAAGGCGCTGTTGGCTACCTGGTCCTTGCTCTCACCAGTGATGTAATAAATGTGCTTCTGGTTCTCCTTCATGCGACCAATATAGTCCTTCAGCGAGCACTGCTCATCACCTGATGCAGATGTGTGGTAGCGGAGGAGTTCAGAGAGCTTCTTCCTGTTCTGGGTGTCCTCATGGATACCCAGTTTCAGATTCTTGCTAAACTGCTCATAGCACTTCTTGTAGTTCTCCTTGTCCTCAGCAAGTTCTTCGAAGAGCTCTAAGCATTTCTTGACAAGATTCTTCCTGATGACTTTGAGAATCTTGTTCTGCTGCAACATCTCACGAGAGATGTTCAATGGGAGATCTTCACTGTCTACCACACCTCTTATGAAGTTAAGGTATTCAGGGATGAGATCCTCGCAGTTGTCCATGATGAATACCCTTCGGACATACAATTTAATATTGTTCTTCCTCTTCTTATTCTCAAAGAGATCAAATGGAGCACGACGAGGAATGAAAAGAAGAGCTCGGAACTCAAGTTGACCTTCAACTGAGAAATGCTTAACAGCAAGATGATCTTCCCAGTCGTTAGTCAAACTCTTGTAAAATTCACCGTACTCTTCCTGGGTGATGTCATCTGGGTTTCTGGTCCAAATAGGTTTCGTCTTGTTCAACTCTTCCTCGTCTGTGTACTTCTCTTTGACAGTCTTCTTCTTCTTCTTTTTCTCGTCTTTCGCTTTATCCTCGTCTTCGTCCTCGCCAACATCTTCTATCTTGGGCTTGTCATCTTCTTTCTCTTCATCGTCTTTCTTTTCCTCTTCTTCATCATCGCTGAGTTCCTTGTCTCTCTCTTTCTCGACAAGCAATTTGATCGGGTAGCCAATGAACTGGGAGTGTTTCTTTACAATTTCCTTAATTTTGGATTCCTCCATGTATTCTGCTTGATCCTCTTTAATGTGAAGAATGATCTTAGTGCCTCTGCCAATTGGCTCACCAGGATCAGGTCGAACAGTGAAAGAACCACCAGCCGATGACTCCCAAATGTATTGTTCGTCGTCATTATGCTTCGAGATGACTGTTACTTTATCTGCCACAAGATAGGCCGAGTAGAAACCCACACCAAACTGACCAATCATGGAAATGTCGGCTCCTGCCTGCAGAGCTTCCATAAACGCCTTTGTACCAGATTTTGCAATGGTACCCAGGTTGTTGACCAAGTCGGCTTTTGTCATACCAATACCACTGTAAAGAGGAATAAGTATTTTAGTACATTTGTTTACAAGATCATTTTTTATTATCAAATATTATATTTTATTAATTGGAAACTACTAAATTTCAATTTTTTAATTAATTTTCAATTAATTTTCAAGTAAATGATTTTTAATTTTTAATTTTAAAAATTTAAATTTCATTTAGTTTTTATCTAAAATTAAAAATAATATTGATATTTTATAAAAGATACTTACGTATCTTGAATGGTAAGTGTACGATCATTCTTGTTCGGAATGATTTTAATGTGGAGGTCCTTGCAGGATTCAAGTTTGGATGGGTCCGTGAGAGATTCATATCGGATTTTGTCCAAAGCCTGAAAAATTCAATTAAATTTAGTATTTACATTACGATTACTGGTCAAAAACTGATTAAAAAAAATAAAAAATATTTTAGCTTTACAATTTTTTTTTAATTAGGTTAAAATTAAAAGAATTATTTAAAATAAAAATATTTTTAAATTACATTAAAATTATCTGATTGCTTTCAAATTTAATTTAAAATTGTTTATGAATTTACTTTCTTTCACGAATCAAATATTCAAATTCTCAGAATGTAAACATAAAAATACCCCTGTAACGTATACTATCTGTAAGCAAAGACGCGGTATCAAAACATAAAAGCCGTTAATTAAAAATGAACTTCTATCACTTCCTAATGAAATTAAAATTTCATATCAAACCGTTCGTTAAAAAAAAAAAGCTAATGAAGCCGAAAAAATCTCACTAGGTCACGACAGGTTTGAACGCGTCTGTACCAGCGAATAAAAAAAAAGCAGTTAGAAAATTATTCAATAAAACAATTATGTACTTACATCAGACGAGTTAGAAATCAATTCTCGAATGAAGATCTCCTTGTTCGAGTAGAAGGTGTTGATGATCAAGCTCATCAACTGGGCAATTTCAGCTTGGAAGGCAAAGGTCTCCACCTCCCCGCTCTGCGCCATAGTTTCCTCCGGCATCTTCTTCTCGGTTATTTGTTATTAACAAAACTCCTCAATAAAACGATTCACAACGATGTACAATGTTAAAGAACAAATCACTCCTTCAAAACTTCTTCGATGTTGACCGTTTATAATATAACTCAAATTCTCTGCACTAGACTGTGCAAAAAAGCCTTAGAATAAAAATCGCTAAAGGTTCGCTTTGTGATGCGTCTCGCTCAGTGTCGAGTCTCGGAATATTGAATCAGCGCGCGCTCGCAGCGCTTTTATCGAGCAGCCGCGATTCGAGAACTTTCCACCGGGACGACGTGAGCGCTTCGAGAACATTCTCTCAATTGAGCATCTTTCCCGGCCCCTCGACGATCGATACGCAGCTAATTTCAACCCGGCAACGTAACGAAAATTCATTATGTGATTTTTCAAGCTGTTTCGAGTGCTCGGTCATAGCGCGGGAGTCGTTTTGAAAGATTTTAGAGGTTAAAAAACAGACGCTTAGTCGAACAAGCGAGTGGATGCCCGGAAGTGTTGTGGGTTGAGCGCCGCCGTCTAGAAACATCTCGAGCCTGCGCGCGCGCTCCCCGCGTATACCCCGTGTATGTGTTGCATATATTGTTGTATTCGCACATGTATATATATGTATATACTAGCGCCCTGTAAAAGGCCGAAGTTTCGGGAATAGTGTACATACACTTGTTGGAAGTAAATTTAGCGAAAAGGACGTGAATTTTCGGGGTGTGAGTTGTGATATAGTTATCTGTCGATATAGTGTCGTTGTTTTTTATGACTATTTTTACGGGGCGCTTTAATTGTTTATTTTCCATTTTTTTATTATAAAAGGTTGTTGGATTATTTATTTTATTCTTATTTTATTTATTTTATTACAATTACTAAAAATTTAGATTACAATTGAAACAAACGTTGCGTGTGCGTTGTGCGAGTTTTTTTTTTTAAATAAAATTTTCAAGTGCAACGTATGCGAGGGTGCATTTGGATTAAAGATAAATAATGATGTGCTGTTATTTGAATTTTTTTAAGTTTAAATTTATGTAGTAGCAATGATAAACATTTATCTTAATGTTTCGATAAAGTTTAGTTTTTTTTTACATTTATTCATAAAACATATTATAATTTGTACTATTAGAAATAAAAAATAAAGTAATTCGTTTTAATATCTTTTAGAAATAAAAATAATTTGATTTTTGTGTTCCTGTAAAAGATATCCTTTAATTATAAAATATTAAAATTACATTTATTATTAATTTCACATGTCACGTACACGTATAACTAATTAATTCAAGTATTTGATTTAATATTGCAGTTTGTTGAGTAATTTCTAATTATTTATTCTACTAATAAAACAAATAATATTTACACATATTCGTATTTTCATTAAAATCATTGTGTATATATGAAAAATTTACAGAGTAATTTAATTTTTCCCCAAAAGAGTTATATTATTTAATAAAAATCATCAATATTTATCATATTTGTGTTAAAACTCAACATTAATAAAGAGACCCTTCCCGAAAAACAGTTAAAAACCTTCTATTGCAATCAAATCACATAAAACCACAATCCTATAAAAACCTGCAAATAAAAAAATATCGCATCCATCATAAACCAATGACAATTTCATCATTTGAATCAATAATACAATGTAGGCGTATATATACGCTTATAAATACTCCATGTGCGCCGGGTTCTCGCAATTTCCAACGCCTGTTCAACACGAAGAAAAAAACTCTTATTCTCAACATAAAAATAGAAAACCGAGCCTCTGGAATATCATAAAAATCTTGTCAAAAATACCACAGGTACATCAGATAAATCGCGATCTCGGCCTCGCGAAATTCGCTATCACCTGCAGTATAGGTACAGTGCGTAAACATCGTGCGACGGCGAGAACATTCGAGTCGTGTTTCGGCAAAGGAGATCATCGGCGCGGCGCAACTGTGCGCGCATATATACAGTGATATACCTATACGCGCGACGAGTGCGCCGCTATCGACCACTTTGCAGACGTTCTATATATTATACACTCTGCTCGTGAATTTTTTTTATAAATAACAATGTTGATAGAAAATCGTAATAGTTTCGCTTGCATTTTCAAACGAATTATAGTTTTTTAATCGTACGATTTTAGTAATCGGGGTGAAGGAACTCGTTGGACTATAGTCGCGATGTTTCGAAGATTCTCGAGCGTGCGGAATGCACTAATATAGGTGTATATTTACGCGACTCCATTCAGAAATGGTAGCATGTATGTGTATATGTATATGACTATACTGAAAATACACCGGCGCGTGGGTCACTAATTATAGAAGCAAGTGGCAGAAATAAATTTTGGATGGTATTCGCAATGTTTACGTTTTGTGCGGGTATTATGTTGATGATGAGTTAAAAGTACGTAAAATTTCTGGCAAATGCACTTGAGATTACGCGAGTATTGATTTTATCTATAGCTGATGTACCGACCGAGAAGGTTCGCCCTTCGAGAAGAGGCGCGAAACACGAGAGCGACACAGTTGCAAATCTAAAAATAAGTATTCTCTGCGTTGTTGTGTAGAAAGTTTTCAGGGATTTACATACAGCGTGCGGCGAGTAGCTTTTTTATCGAATAGCAGTTACGCGATTGTTGTTAAATTAAATTTTAGCAAGAATCAGTGTATGTTTGTTGTAATATTTTATTTAATAATTGTATGTATGATTGCCTATTTTTTATAAAATGGAACTGTATATGTAAAATTGATTTGTTATATCCATTTTCATTGCGTAAAAAAAGAAAGGTATTCTGCAAATTTAAAAACTATTTTGTGTATGATGGAAGATCCTGTATTTTATGTATTTGTATAGATTTCTATAGAATCCATAAATATTTAATTATTGTAATATAATTATTTTGCAAAACTTTACTATTGGATATAATAAATAACTATAGTTTATATACATCATAAACTAAGTGTTTTATCTTATTGATATTTTAAATGGCAGAAGTTGTTCAAAAGTCTTTGTATTTCGTAAATGTCGGTGAATATTCTGGAGAGTTTGACTTGTACGTTTAAATTTAATAAAAGTTTCCGGATACGCGCTACATATGCGTATATACTTTAAAAAAAATGGAATATTTTAGTGCACACGCAAATTCAGTTCTATAAACGATACCGGATTAAAAAACAAATAATTTCTCATATTTCTATAAAAATACTGTTCAACTGAAAGTAGATACAAAGATGATCTAAGAATACGAAATGAATACGTTTAATTATAGTATACAAATAAAACAATGTCAAGACAGTGTGTAAAATAAAATTGAACCATTTTTTAAAAAAGGTAGAAGCGACATTGAAGTATAGTAGTATAGTAGTATAGTATTTATTGTAAAAAATAGATATTACAAAATATTAATACTTCAGCATATTCAGTAAACAATTATTTTAAAGAATACAATGTTCTAATATATATATACATTCACAATCACACCGTCAATCACTAATTTCAGTATCTTCAAATTAATACTGTTATAAAAATATAAAATATCACAGTCTAAACTTAAAGTATGATAATTATTAAGTTTTTTTCTAACAAAATTGCGTTATAGTTATGAATAATAATCTGCATTAGATAATTCGTGATATAAACATTTATTTTGATACTGTTTACAATGTTATACAGATTGCAATAACAGGAAATATAGTAAGTTTCATTTAAAAAGAAAATGTAAACAAAAATCAATAGCATTATTATTATATTATAAATAATACACTGATCGTCGTTAATGTAGATTGCGCGCACTACCGACCGGTCAATCTAAAATACGCGCGTCCTTTAAATGAAAACAGCAAAACAAAATACTAACTCACTCAAAATGTGAGATAAAAATAAATGAATTTATTCTAACTCTTATATGCAAGAAAAGAATTCTGTGGCTCCGAAGCATAACGACATAAGTCCACTTTTCAAGTTTCCGAGAAAAACGGGTTTTAATGTTCAAACTTA
>JAWWEQ010000001.1:28396150-28419542 GCA_035583055.1 Torymus tubicola | reverse complement strand
AATTTTGAAAATTCTCGAAATTTAATCTAGTTATTGTGCATACTTTATATGAAATCATGTTTATATTTAATTAGAATGGATAAAATACATCACAACTACAATAAACCATAAAATGATTTGGACTTATGTCGTTATGCTGCGCACAAAATCTGAAAAATGGACTTATGTCGTTACGTTTTTGGTATATCGTTGCTTTATGGGAATATTTTAGCTACTATTGATAGTGGCAAATGAGAAAGACCCATTTAAAGATACAAAATCGTTATGCCTCGGAGCCACAGAATTTCTTTTATAATTTATCATCCAACATAAAATTTTGTCCATCATTATTTAATCTCTACTTTATTTTTCGCAAAACAAGATTTGATAATTACTACTTACCTATGCAAATAAAAATGTAGGTAGATATTTTAATTAAGGGGAATGAAAAATAACACCAATAGTCAAATATTCTTATAGATTAACTTTATTTATTCATTTATTTATTTTTGCATATATGTATATATAAACTTATAAGTTACGCCTAATCGTGTCGTATCTAAACTTTATTTTTCATTTTTTTTTTACGAGTATTATTTAGAATATTTTATTTCAATGAGCAAGTGACTATAGTGCAGCCGTTGCTCCTTTTTTTCCCCCGTTTCGTACATTTTCACTTTTACAGCTCGCCTCGAGTAGCTTTCCCCTTAAAAATTACTTTTTTAAACTTAATTCCATTTTCGCTACAGTCTGCGTATAATCGCATATCCATATAAATATATCTCATTCGTGACGTACATTTATACGTATACGCTTATAACGTACCACATTATATACACACATGCTTAAATGTATATATGTACTTTTTTTTTTATTTTGTTTATTTGCATTGCGTTGCACATCTGCTTGTCGTCTATACGTCGTATAGAACATTGTCCTCCTTTCTCAGCTCTATTAACTATGGCATTATAGTTTTACCTGGCGCGATCTTCGTAATTTCGTCACTTCCTCACTCTGTTTTTTTTCTAACGAAACCTAACCTATTCTTTATTTTTTTCATTATTATATTTCTGATAATAACTCTATATGAAACTTTAAATGCGACTCCGGACTTATGTACAAGGTTACGATTGGGTACTTCTGGTTTCTGGTTATCCTTATAACTTTTTTTTCGATTGTTATCTTTTTTTTTATTCTTTTTGCGATTTTTCGTTCACTTCAAGAATGGTCCTTTCCTAATATTAATGTCTTATTTATTTTTTCATGTGCATATTTCATAAACACGTCTGGTTCGCGGTGCGATTTTTTTTTTCTTCACTTTTATTGTATATAGAAAAACGTTTGATTCGTGTGTAGACGAGAAGGAGCAAGTGTGCATCGTAGTTTTTCTTTTTGTGTGTGTGATTGTGACATGACGAATTTAAATGTAAAATTATCTCACATTTGTTTTAAGTACGTGTAATAACGATTTTTTTAGTACAAAAACGATCACAGAAACGTGGCACTTTCCGTTTGCCTACGGATCTACTTTTATCCTTAATTAGCTTTTTCTATGTTCGCTGATATAATTTTTTCGTTTTCTCTTCCTCTCTTTTCACGCTTTGTTTTTATTTAAAAGTTGTGTTGTTTCGCGCTATATGTAACGTAAAAAGGGCTTTTACTGATTTCAGTACACTTTATAATAATTTAATATATTCATAAAATGCTATATATACTCATTTGTAAAGTATTTTTAAATTTTTGATCTGAATGAAAAAAAATTAATAAATAATTGTTTTATTATTTATATAATATCGCGTCTATAAGATTTCTCAAATTTTCTAAAATTATTAAAAGTGGATCATTATGAATCGCGATGAGTACTACTTCAATGATTTTTCATCAATGATTTTGAAAAAATAATAAAAAATTGATTTCACTATTTAATTTCCGAAATTTAATTAGCAATAGAAACATTATTGGCTTTTCAGCTTTAATGAAATTCAAGTCAATAGCTTAGTAAAAAAGTACTATTCTTAAGTAAACTCGATAGGAGAATTGAAAGAAAATTTCTTAATTGTTAGTGCGATCAACGACAAAAAGACAGTGTTATTTTCATTAATATCTACTCGAAACGTAAAATGACATTTACTGAGGCTACAGACAAAGTTTGATAGTTTTCATAGCACCGTTATTTTGTGATACATATTAGGGCGATTCTTATAAGCAATTTCATTGGCATCAAGTGTGGCAGGCCTCACTTATGTTACCAGCAGTTTCGTGTAATAATATTATAATACTGGTATAGAATTAGAAAATTGAAATAAAAAAATAAAAAAAACAAATAATAATGTTAGGGTATTATATGAACTTGCAATATTGACATATAAAACAATAAAATTTTTGCTCTTAAAGTCATTTAATAAATTTTTGTGATAAAATGTAAATAATTGCAACAATGAAGTGGCGAGTATTATAAGTACCACGTTTTCGCTTTTTCTTTGCTAATCTTGTCTGATAAAGTTGACGTGCATATTCATATATGTTTATCATAGATTCGAATCTGAATATTTATTATTGGTTAGAGCGTCACTGTGATCTGTTTATCAAATGTACGTCACGAAACGCTTGGATATTTTTTTTTCAACTGTTGGAGGCTTTGCACTTAGGTATTACAAAAACGAGGTTTATAGTTCATTGTTTTTTTTTCGTTTTTCGATTTGGATTAATTATTTCAAAGGCCTCGCACGATTTCAACGACATCTTGTTACTTTTCTCACAAATTTAACTATAGAATTTTTTTTTTTAATGAATACGTTAGTTTTATAATGGATAGTAATCAATGTTTTATGTAATATTAGCTTTATTAGTTGGTGTGTATTTCTTTCGAAGAGAAAAAGGTGCAAAATATCGGCAGAAATCTTGAGAGACTCTTAGAAGAATAGTTGGATACTTCTACAAAATCTCAATCGGTTTTCATTTCTCTTTTTTTTTTAAGGTTGAGGAACTTCCATAAAACATACCGACTCGCACGCCAAATGTAAAACATACACGATGCCTAAAATAATACGCAGTTTATTCAATAGTTTAATTTTTGTTTTACAAACTTTTCTTCATCTAAAAGTTACATACGATAGTATAGATGAAAATCATTGATTCATGCAACGATTAACAGAAAAACGTTATTTTTATCGAAAAATTATCTCCAAATATACACCGATACAAAAGGAAAGAAAAAAGAAATAATAAAACCATTCATAACAACGCACGAAAATGCTTAGCACAGTATCGTTCCTCATTCTGGACGTAATAATCGAAAAGTCTGACATGATTGCAAAATGAAGAAAGGAAATCGAAGCGCCTCGTGTCTCTTGTATTGGCGCTGTACCGGAAAAATTGGCAAATCAAGAGAGCAGAAATACTGTAGTGGAGAACGTTTAATGTGTCTTTTATTTCCACCAGCAAGAAAAATAAAGAACAAAAGTCTACTGTATATAAGAAACAGTTTTTGGAAGCCCTTAGCGGTAACGTAGAAATTCAAGCGAAACCAAAAATTGATAATGAAAATCGTAGTAAATAATAATGATTTCCTTTCGGCGCCTTAGCAATGGCCATGCAGTCGCTTTTCGAAGATGCCGTGTGAAGCACGTGCGTATTTCCTCACACATTCGTCAAACTGAAATTCACTCGCGTACAGGCGCACACGTTTGTTTGTTTTTTTTTTTACACATTTATACACATACACAACATACGGAATTGGCGTTTCTCCTACAATTAATAGTAAAAGTACTTTACATGGTTTATCGTGAGATCTCGATTTGTAAAAGAAATCGAAACCGATTTACCTTCACTTTGTCAGCTTTTCACGTGCAAGTGTATATAATTTATATCCATTAATTTCGTATATATATATTTATATAACTTATTTATATTTATCTTCGTCCTTTACTTTCTAGGATTAAGTTATCGGTAAACTTGATACTTACAATACTTACAATGTACGTTATATTGCGATTCTTTTTGACTCGATAATAATAGTAGTAATAGGTTTCTCTGCTTCTTTTTTTATGCGATTGTTGCGACTCTTAATTTGTATTGTATGTATATAAACTACGTGTTTTTTTTTTCTTTCACTCTGTAATATTAAATACATATATCGATAAAATGATTAACGATATTTTTTTTGCATCGTACGACTGATTAACGTATTATATAATAATTTTCTCATTTTTGTCTTTCATTAATACGCCATATAATGGATTATCGATATTTTGTTAATAAGATAACGCATTTTTAACTTTTTTTCGATAAACGTCGATTATTCTCTTCGACTACGTTTCTTTTAATCATATATTATAATAATAATACGCAGCTTCGATTCGCGTTTTTTAAAATAATTTATCGTTTACATTCTAAAACTTAATTAATTATAATATTCGTGGAATGTTTGCGAAGTCTGGAGCGTTTCGCACGGTCTTCAACGCGTTGTTTTTATTTTTATTCTCGTCTCACGCGCGATCGAATTAATAACTATGATAATAATAACTTTTACTAATACGTTTTTCTTTTGCATTACATTTTTATTAATTTAAATCTTTTTGTTACTCTTAAGCTATTTTTTGAAACATCATCTTCGTCGTTATTTAATAATCAGCTCGAGATTCAAAAAACGCTACTTTCGTGGATGGTTGAGCTTGTATATTTATATAATACCGTGCGACGCTTTTTCTTATTAATAATCAATATTTATCGCGGTTATTGATAATTAGTATCATATCGGTTATCTTAATGTATGGTTTTCTTCGTATTTAATTTTTTATTTTTTTTTTTTATAAAGGGAGAAACTTTTTTGTCGTAAGACATCGTGGTATGTGAGAAGATGCTTGCACTTACAGTGCAGGACTTTTTATTTATATATTTTTCTTTTAATTGCATCGTTAATTGTTTTATTGGAAGAGGAACGCGAAAATATTGCCACGGGGAGACTCGAGGGACCGAAAGACCGGAAGCGATCGGTTACTTGGTCGAGAGGTTCCTTTATACGCTCGATTATCCACTCGATGTTCAGAAGAAGCAGTTTTTGATCTGAGAAGACTACAATTGCCAACATAATCTTAAAATAAAATAGCATTGCAAGTGTTCCAAGACAATTATTTCTTAAAATGAACATAAAAATATTGCAAAAAAAAAAAAATAAGACAGTGACGCTTTTGACTGTAAGTTAGATATTTTAACAGTTAATTTTAATAATAAATAAAAAAAATAAATGTATAACAATTTTAATATAAGTTACTCACACGTAATTGTATGTATAGCAAATGAAAACGAAAATTGCAGTCATTCGTATTAATTAACAAAGAAAGTAAGAACAGAAATGATATACATTACACAGAAGATGCAACAAAAGAGAAAACATTGAGATGAGGTATTTGGATAGAAAATAAACGCACTTTTTGTTTATATTTTATGAAAACGGAAAAATCGACGTTTCCTTTCAACTTTTATTTTCTATAATAATAAATATCAATTGTCAATGCAAAAGAAAAAGAAAAAGAAAGCCGTCGATCAGTCGATCAGTTCTCGTCGCTCGCTACTTCGAGCTCCCCGCTAGTGGAGCAGAAAAACGTGTGCATAATGATTATAATTAATTAATGAGGTTGGCAGTTTGTTCTTTTTTTTTATCTCTCTCTCTCTTTCCTTTCCATTCTATACAAAGCATTTTGAGATTCATCTGTCTCGTTCGCGGTTTTTCTGAAATTTCTTTGCTCGAGCCGAAGTACATCAGATAAGTGAGTTATTATATACGTGACATTCGTGAAGTTACTTTATGAAACATTAAACTAATTTTGTCTAAATGATTATCTTTTCGTTAATAGTCACTTTGTTAAAATTATAGTTTTAATTACAAGAAGTATTAAATATTTAACAAAAATCATTATTTTGATAAACATTGTAAGGCTTCAAAATGAAAAAATACGCGACGTACCGACTTGCTTTCAGAATGTTTTCGCGCTTCCTGATTTGAAACCAAAGTTGGTTACATGGTTTAATTTTTGTCATCAATTTTATTTTAAATAAAATTAAAATTTGTAAGAGATCGTTATAATTTATAGGCCTTTTAGGGTATAATTATTTAAGAGTGCATTAAAGTATGTAAATGATGGAAATAAATTAAATGGAACATAACGTAGCGAGCTATTATTTTAAAAATTTCGATAAAATAAAGATCAATTTGTAATAATATATATTCGTTTATCAATGTACTTCATCTCATGCAAACTTTTTCGTTCTCGAAATTATCTTTTGTGTTCGCTTTACGGATTGCCTGTGCTGTATATTATGATTCATGCAGCATTTCTTATATAATTTCACGATAATTCACATTTCTCACGCTTTTCTTCGCTTTCATCGTCATATCGTTTCGTCGTCCGCTATTATATAATATGTATGTATAATGGATCTCCGACGCTAAGGAGAGTTTAATATGCTCGTTTTTAATTAATAATCGCCGTGTGTGTTTAAATCCTTAATGAGCCTAAATTTCAAAGTGATCATTTTATTTAAGTCTAAGTGTATTTTGTGTGTCTGTGCGGAACAATCACGTGTTGTGCACTACATCATCGATATATGCAATGTGTAATCGGGGGAAAAGACGCGCTTCAGTTGGCTGCTTTACTTTTTGCAAAGTTTAAATTCACGAGCTTATATACGGAAATCTATATTTTCATCTTAACTTCTTAGAAACCAAGTTATGACATTAATATATATATATATATTATATATTATATAAAAATTATTATTGTTGGCTAAACATTAAGAGATTCTTCGTGATGGTAACATAAAAATTCTTGTCTCTTGCGAGGACATTAATTTCATAAGTTGGTTTCCAAATGTAAAATTATCAGAAATCTGTACAATGGATCAATCTGTACAAGCCTTTAGATAAATTACACATTTGTAACATACAATATCTTCTCTCTTTACAACGTTTTTTTTCTCTTTAAATACAAAAGTTACATCTTTAATATTATACCATTTTTTTCGGGAAAGGAATTAACTATTTTAATAATTTAAAATTGTACTTTCGTAACTAGACGTTAGACATACACATTTTGTCAGTAACATTGAAGCACTAGTGACAAAATATCTCTTTACACACTAATTTCTATCCTTAAAACAGCAGTTTCACATCAACGTAAATAATAATAATAATAAAAAAAGAAGAAAAAAAATAAGGAAACATTTTATGCAGCACGGCTATTGCAGATTCCACCTGAAACGAGAAGTGAATGCGAAACGTCGCACATATGTGACGCAAAAAGATATCGGGGTCACCCCCGCAAACGCAAACAACTGAGGGGCGCTTTTCCCTCTATATATATATATATATATATATATATATATATATATTTATATCATATATATATATACGCTACCCTTAACGTTTAACGTAGTTTACATATCACTTATTACGCGTAGATCCTATATTTATATTATTTATGAATATATTCACTTTATTCATCTTGCCCTTCTCTCTTTATTATTTTTTTTTTTATTAATTCATTCACGATACTTTTTTTTTTTAATGAGTACAATATATAGGTTCTGTATAAAACTCGTATTTACAGGATGATCGTTTTGTTTTGCTTTTTTTTCTTCTATTTTTTTTTCGCTCTTGCTTTCATCGTTTTTATTTCTTTTTACCGTTCTCGTTTAAGTGTGTAATGCGTGTAATCATAGTTTAATAATCCCGTTAATCGCTCACACCCACATCGTTATCGAAAATTCCTTCGTTTACGACTTGTAGCCAGTGTTTTTTTTTTTAATTCTGTATTCTGTATCATATATATAATATATATTAAGATTCGCCTGCGACTTAGCCGAGATATAATAGTGCGATCTCTTTGTTTTCGTACTTTTTTTCTTTTCTTTTAATCTCTTGTTAAACGGTACAATATATTTACGTGTGTATTCTTACGCACACTTATATATATATATACGCATTATTACAATAATTAATAATCGATAATAATAATAATAATCCATATGGTAAATCGGTACAATCATAATGTAATCGATAATGGCAATGATATCTTTCTTTCGGTATATCATATAATGTAATGCAACCTTACTAAGGACTCGATAACAAAACGACTCTTTATTTCCTCGACCTCCTCATACGAATGTACACATGTATTTAATATCAATTATTCCTTCCTCTCGCTCACGAGCTCGGGAGTTAATATTCAAAACGAAACGCATATATTTATATATATTTATTTATATATATTTATATCACATAAATAAAAACGCAAATCCTACCAGAGGACGTGTCTGTGTGTCATGTTTATTTTTCTTTTTTTCTTTTTTTTTTTAAATTCTTAATCATTTATGTTTTGCGTGTGTGGAGATCTCTTTTTGTTTATTTTCTTTTTAAATTCCCCTCACCCATCGCTTTTACTATCGTCTATTATATAATTATCATCTTTTTTTCCTATATCCTCTCGTCGTTCACGACGTATACGATCGCTGTTTAACGAATCATATCAGCGTTTAATTTTTTTTATTTTCTTCATTCCCGAATTATCGTCGTTCCCGTTTTAAAACCGTACGCGCGCGCGTGTGTGCGAATGTCTCTGTGCGTGTATCTGTGTGTGTGTGTGTGTGTATGTGCGTGCGGAAATTCAACCGTCGACGTGCCGATAATGCGTATCCCACCGTTAACGTACATATTCGTATAATAAAAAAAATATATTATAGAAGTTATACGCACATATATACTCCGTTCGGTCATAGACGCGGCGATTGCGCGGCGTCAATATATACTTGTTTATACATTCACTCGCTCTTTCTTTCTTTCTATCGTTCACTCTCACTTTTGCTCTCTTATAACTTACATATACAAACGTAAAAGTATGTATTTTTTATATATATACGCGCGTGCGTCGCATACGAACACTCGCGTACAGAAAAGTATCTCGTCGTCGTCGCGGGAGCTCGACACATTGACGCGCGCGTGTGTATGTGTTATTAATTATTATATATATATATATTACGTCTATGGTTTTGTCAAAATAAAGGGAATCAAAAAAGGGGATATTTATATAACGCGCGATTCGCAATACAGATTCGTATTGTATATATTATATATAATAATAATGGCGACGCGCGTGGTATAAGACGGTTTTCTGCGCGCGTGCGCGCCTATGTTACGTCGCACCGTATATATATATATATATTAATCATATATATAGTATATAATTAATACATAGTAAATCGCGTGTATGTATATATGTGTGTGTGTTTATATATATTTATATATATATATATGTATATCATATATATACGTATATCACAACGATAAAATACTAGATGCTCCAACTGCATATTCGCTCGCGCGCAGATCTTATTTTTTTCCCTTTTGCCCTCCGACTTTTGTACATATCCCTTGTTCTTCGTGCACGATTTTCAATGAGTTGTTGTAACAACCGAAGTCTCCCACTGTGTCATATCAACTGCGGATCGCCCTATATACCCAAGATCTTTTCCAACGCGTTCAGTGCTTTTGGTTGTTCGGAAACATGTTCGCTTCCTTCGAGTGTACCCATATGTGTATGTATACATTTATTCGTTTTGATAATTTGTCCTTTATACGCAATACTGCATTCGTTATGAACACGAATAGTTTGTTTTTAGAAACTTGCCGACGATCCGAGAGGCTGCGGGTAATGCGCGCGGATAAAGACGTATATCCTACTATTTAAAGTACCTTCCACAATAAAAAAGTATGCACCTTAAAACTATCGTAACCCACGCGTGCGTATGATCTTCTTCTTTCTGCGTATATGCGTCAATCACCTCGTTTGCCTTAAACCTCTATATATACGTGTTATATATCGTACGCCATACACATCGTGTATAATATCCCGCAGATGCTCTCATTCCTACACATTGTACACGCGACGACCCATATTATAGTATATATATATTTATATCATGCCGTATAATATACTTAATCAAGTTTATTTTTTGCTCTCAAGTTAGAAATTTGATCAACCGATTTACAATACAATATACAATAAACTATACAATGAACACTCATCATCAACATCTTATTGAATTTCGTCTGCCTCTTTCTTTCGCGCGTGCATGTTTCCGAACAACCGCGGCACACGTGGTATAAACAACGTTTATATGTATCGTCTCTCGATCGATAAATCGAACCGTTCTCGCGATATCACGGCCCTCTCCCACCGCAATCCTGATAGAACCCTATATACCTGTTTCTCCCGTCGTGCAGCGGTGACAGACGGACAGACGGCGGAAAGGTCTCGCGAGGAGAGTATATATATATACTGCTCGCGTGTGTGCCCGTATAGGGCTTGTGGAATATATAAGTGACGTGCAGTATATAGAACGCGAGTAGACTACCTTTCTCTCTCTCTCTCTCTCTATAGCTTGATGCGGTTTTGCGAGACGACGACGCGCGTGCATGTGCTGAACTCCGCGGGTTGCTTTTAATTGGTTAAGGGTATATAGATTTTTACGTTGCAAATAAATCATACGCGATTTTGACTTGCTGAATATTGTATATTCTTGATAAACCACATAGCGACGCGTTTAAATGTATCTTAAAATATCTTGTTACGCGCGGAGCATCTTCATCGCTGGGGTATATTAACGCGCGCACGTCTGGAAATCGTGAGATAAGACGTGCGCGCGCGCGGGGAGAGAACATCAGTCACTCTCCCCTTTCGCTTTCCCTTGGCGTAAGTTTTTAACCCCCGCGATTAACCGAGCAACGTTATCTCGCGATTTTCCCGCGGGAGAGAAAACAAAGGTGCCGGTGGTCCCCTCGCCTATATTGTCTTTCTTCTTAAGATCCCGCTGTAGAAGGAGGAGGAGAAAGATATTTCGGGGGTTAGACTGGGCGTGTGCCTGGTCGATATCTCGAATGTTCTTCCTCTCCTCTCTTTCACGCGCGTATACGTTTTCGTTCTCTTTTTATTTTCGGGTTTATGTACGTTGTTCTTTTTGTCGATGATGGAGAGAGAGAGAGGGGGGGGGGAGGAAGGGGCAAGCTCAACGCGTGTTTCCATCTACGCCGTTTTTCCGTTTTACCGTTGTTCCTTTATTTTTCGCCATCCACGCGCAGGTGAAAATTTTCGTTCGAGATCTTTTTCGTTTTTAGGTACAGGCGCGCGAGTATATAGTACCATATAGCTTGCTTTGTCCTCTTTCGTATACTTTTTTTTTGCTCAGCATCGTCCTTTTAGCGTTCGTGTGTCAACATTTCGTCCACGTGGTAATGCTTTGTTCACGGTCCGTATATGTGTATAGCGTATGTAGCACTCAGTCCTCCGGCACATTTATTCAATTTTGTAATTTTTTTTTACACGGTGGTTAACGTTTTTATTTGCTCTCGCGCTGTGCTTCCATTTATATTTTTAGCCGGTGTAGTTCGGTCTTCATAAACGTCAGTTTGTATGTCTATAGATGATGTACGTTTTGTCACGGTATATATATATACGTACGTTGGGTCTATTCAATTTTGTTATATACATCCACGTAAAATTTAAAAAAACATATTAGGAATAGTTACTTTAAATAATACTGCTTTTTAATAACACCAAATAAAAATGATTAAAGTCAACTGTCCTGAAAATAAATTCCGTCTACCAAAGGGTAAAGTATATTCAACGGTAATCTGTAATTTTCCTCTTTCCCTCATGCCCGTCCTCAAATTTCACCTCTCGAACAATATTTTCCTAAGACGAAGGGGGAAAAGTTATTCCGCGACGGCCAGGAAAAACAAACTCGCGCCCACGCTCCTCATTCGCGTGCGCGCTTGCGCGGAATTTGGATTTGAAATGAGCCGCGCGTATACGTACGTTCCTTCTCTCTCTCTCTCCTCGTTCTAGCGATTTTTCGAGCTGCGCAAGCAAGAAACGCGGAATAAATAGAAATCTTGCCGCGGGCTTGTTGAACTTGAATTTACATTTTCCTTGTCGTCGTCGTCGTCGTCGTACGCGCGTCAGTAGCAGGGTGAAATTTACGACAGCTCATCGACTCGCTTGTTTTTTTGCGCGATTTGCATCTGATTTGGTGGTTGGCGAAAAGTGCCAGAGTCTGCACATGCGCGCGCGCTCTATACACTCGCTCGTTTCTCGCGTGCACGAATTTTCGGGACTTTTATAGATTGTTTTATGCATTTGCGCGGGGATTGTTTAACATGAACTGCTTTTACGAGCTTCCGTCGCCAATTCATTCCCACACGTAGGTAGTATATAGTTTATCTTCTGATCTTCTCGCGATTCGTTAACCTATTTGTTTTTTTTCAAATACCAACAATAATATGAATAAATCTTTCAACAATTGTTAAATCATTTCATTAAAAAATTGAAATACACTCTCTAAAGTTGAATTAGTGAAAAATCCTCTAATGATTAGTTAAAATTGCTCCACCAAAACATTAGTGAATATTCACTAATGAAATAGTAAATATTCACTAATTCTTAGTGGAAATGTCTACTATTCAAAATAGTGAAACTCCTCTTTTTTAATTAGTGGATAGTTTTTTGTATTTCCACTAAGAATTAGTGAATATTCACTATAATGTTTCGGTGGAGCAATTTTAACTAATCTTTAGTGAATTTTTCACCAATTCAACTTTAGAGAGTACCTTTCAAACACAAGAACCAGTCTCGACTCGAAAACAGGATTATACATATATTTATATTTTTATATCGCATTATTCCCCAACATTATTATAAAATTTATCCGATTATGAATTATATATATATATTTATAGTAATCAATGAAAAAAAAAGAACCGTCGTCCTTTGAAAAAGTACAGGACACTTTTAAACCCTCTAAAAGTATAATCCAATACTATACCCGACACCACACCACACCGACGTACAAAATACGAAAGAATCTAAGACGATATCTAACGGCTAAAAATTACTTTCTTTCTCAGGAATCGAGAATACGATTTCCTTTCGTCACTTATATAAAACGCTAACTTTTTATTTTTTATTTAGAAAACTCTCTCGCTTCGAAATAGTCACTCTCTTAGGGTTTTCTTTTTCGCGCCGTCTGCCGATGTCTCCACTACACAGCATCGACCGATCCTATTCTCGTTCCTTCTCTCGCCACTGTGTGTGTATGTTTGTGTTTGTTAAAAAGTCGGTGTAAAAACGCTCTGAAGCACTTAGGATCGCCGGCTCCGCGTCACTTCCGCGCTCTCCCGACACACACACACACACACACATACTATATACGCTCGCATTCTCATCTACAAGAGCTTTCGCGCGGCCTCCTTTTCGTCAGTTACTCTTCGCTATATTAGCTTCTTTATTTTTGGATTTACTTTTATCGTATTTTTTTCTTTCTTTAATTATTACTGTTAATTTTTTTCACTCCTTAACTCAACCGCCTTGCACAGCTTCTTGCGATATTAATGTGTTTATTTATTTTATTTTATTTTATTTTTTTTAATTCATCGGTAACTTCTTAACTTCAGTTATTAATTTTTTTTTTCGTTACTCTCTGCTTTATTCTCGACGAGCTTAGTTAACTAGTGTGGCTAAATTGACGTGTTTTATACCGAAGATCGCATCGCGGATCCTCTCTATAATACCTCCCACTTATTTTTTTTTTCGTCCTTCCGTTCGCGCGCGCACCTACTACGTCCACTTTTATATTTTTTTTTTATACTTTTCGCTTATGAACTAGGGATATATTTTTTTTAAACGTTACGCGGCATACATTTCCATATTTACCGTTCTCTCTCGACTTATCGTTTTCGTTCGTTTTTTTTTCGCCTTTCGCGAGACACGTGTATAGTGTCTCTCTTTCTCTTTCTTTCTACTTTTGTCGGCACTGCAGTATATACGGATTCGGTTTGAACGCCTAACTGATTAGGTTTCCGTACTTTGTTACCTCGAACAGGCGGACCGCTCTCTCTTTATTATTTTTTTTTTAATATATTCGTTTTGTGTACTTTTCCGCCTCGATGCACCTCTCAGTCTTTGATATACACCGGCAATTTTGTTTGTCCCTCTTATCGTTCTCTATTTCTTTCTGTCTGTCTCTCTCTCTTTCTTATTTCTACATCGAGAACGGGGGGGTGGAAAAGACGGCAGTTCACCCTTCGCTCGTGAGAGAAAAGAACGTCGCGCTACCGGGCGAATCTCTTCTCCTGTTCCCCCTTTTCGGCCACTTCATCCATCCATTCTATCTTTCTCTCGCTCTCTCTCGTTCGCTCTCGCTCTCTTTCGCTCTCTTTGGCTGCTTGCGTCTCGCGAAGGAAAAATAGTCTTCTTTCTCGAGTTGTGTGTGTGTGTTTGTGTGAGTGCGGCACGTGCGACGTCTTCGCAGTCGGCGCGACGGCTCGTTAATCCCTTACTTGGCCTCCTCGAGTAATACGAGGTCGTCGGCCACGACGTCGCTGATGTGCAGGTAGATGATCCAGTACATCAGATTGAAGCAGACGAAGCAGACCGGAAAGACGATGCGAGAGTACTTGTCGATGTCCGATGGCGTTATGCCTGAAAAATTCAGAAACTCATATGTAGTCACGTAAATATTGCGGGCTTTGGGACTAACTATTATTTCAAATGCGGAAAAAAGGTGTATAGACGGGCATAACCAAACCTTAACTCTAGAACCTCACAATTTGCTATCCTTTATAGCTGTAATTCTTATAAAGTTAATTTATAAGATGTGAACAAGTAAAAATTCTCGATGGCAAGAAGTAGGGGAAAAAACCCTCTTTGGACAATTACAAGTGATGTATCAGTTAAAGACCTTAAGTAAGGTTCTAGGATTAAATTGAACTCACTAAAAGTGTATGGCGATGAAGCATTGACACAGAGGAAATGATCTATATCTAACATATTAATGAGCGGTGAATGAAATTATTATTTGAGCCAAACTTAGGTATACGTCTGATTAAACATATTTGTTAGCTACAAATAAATCGTTTACCCAGTATAGTATGTTTTGTTGGCTTTGGAAAAGTCTGAAGTGCAGAATGGGCATCCTCTTGAGCTAAGAGAAAAAATTCCAGAAACAGGCTTATTGTACAAGTATAACCCCTTCAATTGGCTGCGTGTCTATCGTGACACGGTCTAATTAGTACTCATAGTCTTAAAGAAGGTAAACTGGATTGAAAAAAGTTGAGATATCGGTAAGTTGACATAACAAGTAGGTTTGAGAAGTGTATATACTCATGCATTATATCACGGTAATACAGAAATGATTTTCATGTGACATTTTTCGTAATTAATTGTAGAGGTTATCTGAAGGTTACATCCACTGTGTTCGTTATCATATCAGAAAATAATATTTTTGGTAAATCGATTAATTTATTTTGTCACAATCATGCTCATTGGAGTGGTTCAAAAATTTCTTGGTTTTGACTTTTTTTCTTTTTATCCCCAATAATTTTATTGAGTGGGAAAACACTAACATTTCTATGTAAAAACTATCAGTTGACATTAAAAAATCTATGTAGACATTAATGACACATCAGCGTACACCGAGAAAAAAATATATATTTAATCCCATAAGACTATTTAATTTAGCAAATTTTTTTCTCAGCGTATTTATCTTGTAATTGTAATAATGCATCGTACAATCAATTTAAGGTAATTTATATAATAATTTACTTAAATTTATAATTCCTCACACTGCTTTATACAATATAATCGTATTAATAAGGCACAATAAGGTTTAACGTTAACCAGCAAAGACGATCTAACTATATATTATATCGATGCAATAGCACATATATATACATCTACTTATATATTGCAGTGAAAATAATTTTCAATAGAAGATTATTAATATTTATACATATTAATTAAATCTTCGTTGGTATAGCCGTAATTGATAACTACTCTATCAAAATCACATCAAAACACATTTGGGGTATTACATCGTGAAAACCGAAAAACGTGAATTTCTGAATCACCCTAATGTTGATCATGTTGAGTAAGATCACAAATGTACAAATAAATGAGAATAATCTATTGAAAAACATATTTATTATTAAAAAATACTATAAATGGATTTTCTGAAAATTTTTCAAGAAGCGCAAAATTTGCAAATAAAATTAGCATAGGCTGTTAATACAGTTTATAATAAGACAAAAAAGCAGTTTTTAATAATCTAATATCACTAAGACTACAAATTATTATATAGCATTGAATCGTGTGCCAAGCTACGGGTTAATCTTTTAACCACCGAAAATTTTTTAATGAGTTTCAATTTTAATATTTAAGAACTTCAGGGATTAGGATTGAATAAGTAAGGTTAGAACCTTAACTCTGTTAGCTAATCCTATTCCTTGAATTATTTTCTCCCAACTAAAAAAAACATTAACAAAAAATATGTAAAAAATGGAACATTATATTAAATATAAATAAAGTTACATTCGGAAAAACTCAGAAAAAATTTTTAAGTGGCCAAAATAAAATAGAATTTACGATTTTCTGTTATTTTAAATTGCTATCGCGCCCCATTTAAGCACAAATATTTTTTTGCATTAAAAATCATATTTCAAAAATCAAATTTAGTTCATGCAGGACAAAGATTTAAATATTCTACCTTGTACATCTAAAGTATAAAAAATAAAAAAATTATTAATGGCACTAAAGATAATAGTTACAAGCATTCTTTAGAAAATTTGCGCAGTAGTCGTAATTAACTCAATAAATTAACGCAGATAGACTTGCTCGTAAAAAGCGATTTTTTATAGACAAGGTAGAATTAATAGATAGATTCTAATACTTTTGCAAGGATAATCTAGAAAAATATAAAATAAGTATAAACGATTAGGTAATATCCGTTTAGAATAACACATAAATAGGTAGAGGAAATTTTATGGAATTCTACACAAATAAATAAAAATGAGTCTACAACACGAAAAGGACAAGATGGAAATTAAGTCAACACTTATATTTGAAACTGAAAAACTAGAAAATTATTATTTATATATTAATTTAATTGATAAAACCAATTTATTTCAGTATCATTAGAGTATTTCTTATTGTAAAAAATGTTCATAAATAATAGTATTCATATATTAATGAATTTTACATAGAATGCAGAGTAAAATTTTAAAAATTTTTAATATTATTTAAAAATATTAAAAGGAATACCTGATTTACTATGTTTTAAATGTATTATTTTACTATAAATTAGAACTTGTTTTCAATAAATATAGGTCATTTTTAAAATTTAAGTAACTTAAACCGAAAAAATATCTTTCATAAATGAAAATTCATTTTTTTTAAAAGATATTATGGGTTAAAATATCATAGATAAATTATAAAAAAAGAACTTATAAAACTGATAAGAGGTGAACGATAGATTTAGCATCAATCATTACTCTGACAGAACTCGAGTAATGCTCATGGATAATCAATCATAAACTGTGAACTGTTAAAGCATTTGTCTCTTTTCAGCATCGTCAATAGTCAAAGCTTGAAAATTTAAAAAAACAAAACACATTAATAGAAAATTGAAAAGATCTTTAAATTTCGAAATTGTGTAATACGATCTAGCATGTACGTCATTTGGTACATTAATAATTTTGGATTAAAACATTTTATTTATTTTAATCCTTAAACTCTAATCTTTAGGATTTTTAAGTGACCTGTAGTTAAATTTAGAATTACAGTAATAAGTTAAAAACGATTTTGGTTTATTAAATATTATATATTTATATATATATATATATATAAATATTATTTAAACATCATAAATTTACAACTACTAATTTTTTAAAATTTATATAAAAAATATATTGATAATTAATATTAAAGTAATTATTAATTTACAAATTTCGTCTATCTGTAATTTACAAAAATAAAAATTATTAACTAATGGATTAATTTTAAGTACGATTTGATATTGCTCATCTTGCTATAAAAAATAGATGCGAAAGTCAAGAAGTAAATAAGTAGAAATACTCTTTTATTATTATGAAACTACTTCTCGACATTGGCTTTAACTTCTCATTCCTTTTTATGATTTTAATGTTTGATCAAAAATTACATTCCAAAGTGAAACCATGGTTTCAAATTTACATAAATCAAATTACTTTTAAATCATCATACTTGCCATTGGCGCACTACCAGGTATCCACCCTCAAAAGAGCCGCTCGATTATATTTAATTTCAATAAAACATACAATTCTCATATAAAGATAAATGTATGGCATTTCTTCATCTCACTAAAAGTTTGCAAGTCGAGTAAAATCTAACCATAATATTACTCAAAACTATGTATCAAAATTTCACTCGCTCAATAACCAATTAAGTTGTACAAAAGATGTATCAATATATCATCAACCAAAATCGTTTCTAATACCTTATCACGCGCAATTCCAGTACAGACTGTCTGCTTGTTCTATAATTTATTTTTTTTTGTCTTTTTTTTTGTCGCCGTTGGCGTTTATATATATATATGTATATATATAAAAATACAAAATAACCAACTAATAAGAAAACGAAATCGACAACTCACCATAGAGTTTGCTTATGTCCTTGCCAGGATGGATGAGGTGCTGGGGCGGCGGTGGCGCCTCCTCGTCCGCACGGCCATTAATGGTGTTCTCGATAGTGCCGCCCTTGCCATGTGCCTTGGGGTCGTGGACCTTGAAGCGCACCTCCTGGACAACACGGGGCCACTTACAAGAGACACAGAGATAGAGTGCGTGGGGTCAGGCCGAAACCCGACGACGTGCGGGCCGTATATCACGCGGCGCGCCCTCACGCTTCTTGGCAAGCATGCAAAACATCCAAGGGAGGGAAGGGGTGGAAGGGGGGGGGGGATCGCGTTTGAGATTGGGAACACCCCGAGCATTCGTTAAATAGCTAACTGTAAAGAGTATATGGTTATAGCTTTACGCGTGTAATATGTATATAATATAGGCTTGGAACGATAAGTATAATATTGATTAAGAAACAAAGTAATCGTCCTTTTTATTTTGTATCGAGAAATTTTATTAAAACTAAAAGAGTCCTTTCGAGCAATATAACGTGAACAGATTCCTTGATACTGGTCGTAGTAAATGGATTAAATTTTATGTTCCTTGAATCAATGAAGTAGCACGTTCGCGCCTCTTAAATAATTAAACTTTGATTAAATTCAGTTGGATGGAGTCTTGTGAAGTGCAATAAAATTCGTACTTAAAATGTCTTCGCTCTTATGAGTGTAATTTTGACATCTCGAGTGCCAGTTTCACTAAATCCGAGGTACGGGCCGTGTGGGTTCTGAAGGTAACTTTAACTCAATTATTCAAATAATGAAATTAAAAGTTTTCAAATACTTTTGCAAATTTCTTGTTTTCAATGTTTTTTTTAATGTAATATTGTTTTAAGTGAAATTTTTTCGCACAAATATAAATTATATAGTTTTGTAAATAAATGTGAGATAAATTAAAATATCCTTACAATATACTTGATGTTTATTTAATTGTTATCGATTGAAATATAAAATTAACTTATATAACCAAGTAAAGTTCCACTTACTAAAATTGATTGTTTGTTAAATTGTATAGATAAATAGGGGCCCTATGCTTTAAAAAATATTTTTTTGAATAAATGAAATGTTTAACGAGCACTTTAAAATATTATGGTGCTACTAAAAGTAAACTGTTATATTATTAACTCACTCTAACAAAAGTAACGACTTTGAATATTGTCTTTTCAATTTATATTTAAATATCACTATAGCTTATTTTGTAATAACAATCGTTCTTTATGCAACACAATGTGATTTCCTAAAGTATACCAAATAAATCTTTTCAATCCCAGGCACGTTTGCGCGCATGCGCGGCTATATATTAAAGGAAACCATTTACATACCACGTCTCCTGCACGCTCAATCTCATACCGAAACGTTAAAAAAAAAATTCCAGCGTCGAAAAAATCACCGGCAACACGCGCTCGTTTATATATAAAGGCCTTAATTAACGAATGAATTAATTAAGTATAATACCCCCACGGACTCTCTAATTGGAATGGTCGCGCCTGCCGCCGCACGCCTCTCTCCACCACCGCGCGAGCGAGTTTTATTCATTCACCGCGAACTGTACGCGAGTGCGCTTTTACTATCTCTCTTGCCCTCTACACGTTTATATATCTACATATATATGTATGAAACGCATACGCATATATATACGTATACGTGCCTCATGTGAACCGCAAATCGTACGGGACATTTCGTGGTAAATTGAACGATCGCAAATTTTAAATCAGCGTTATAGTCGAATGATAGCGAGGTGTGCGATGTATATATATATATATAGGTATATTATTGGGATGATTTCTGAATTAACCTCTGGTTTTGGCGTATCGAAAGTGTAAAAATACGGAGCTTTTTTTAATGGCTTCCTACTGGTGGTATTCGCGTTCCTATGTAAATTTTTAAGGTCAGGGGAGAAATATGTAACGGTGAGATTATAATTTAAAATTACGGCAGACTTTTATGAAAAGGTTGCGAGTAATTATTCAGAAGACTAAATTCTCTGTAACCGACCTTTGGCATTAAACAAATTAAATTTGCATATTATTGTAATATTCACACATGTATAAGTACATCTCTTCACGCAACCATTTATATATACTTAACTTATCTCGCGTTTGAAATGTAAATTAAAAATTTCGTACGAATAATATTTTCAAACGTTCGCACGTATATATAATATATAAATAACAACGTATGAAACTTTTTCCCAACTTCCGACAAAATACTCTGGCTTTTTGATTTATCACCGTCACAATAACTTGTAATTTTCTCTTATAGTGCACGCACGATACTCATCTGTTTTTACCAACCGAATCTAGAAGATACCCTTCCTCATGTAACCGTTGACTTACAGTCCTCCTCTCCTTCTCTTACACCAAATCGCCGCGTCACTGCAATTTGGCCAAGGCTCGCCTTGCTATCTCCATAAGAAGCACCTCTCCACCCTCGCAAATACCCCCGAAGCTCGCTCGTGAAAGTTACTGCCTTACAACCGTCGAGAGAGAGAGAGAGTCTCTCTTTCTCTCTCGTTGCCTATATCTCTGCGCCTAATTATTTAAACTTAATTAACCGATTTGTCAGGGGCTGTAACGGCCGTCCCTGATGTTTTGCGATCGTAAATTAAACAGCGTCTCTGCGTTGGTATCCCCGCGGCAGCAGTAGTATAGTAGCCAGTTTCCCTTTTAGTCGCGCCAAGTGGCTCCTTGCGCTTTTAAGCTTCTTTCCTTTTAAACTCGACACACATACTCCGCCGGAGGGACATATAGTCATCGTCGTCGTGTGACGCTCGAGAAAACGACTTCTTCGTTCCGGTATCTTTTTGGTTCACTCTCTCTCTCTCTCTCTTTCCTCCGGACGTACTTCTTTATTTCGTTTCTTTTGCTCCAACGCGCGTATGTATATCGCGGCCTCGTTGTTGTGCTTTAATTTCGGCCTGGACGAGATTTTCGTTGCTGGGCATTTTTTTTTCTTCTACATGCATGCCTTGTACGATGTCAAATATTCAGCGTGCGCGTTTTATGTTCTTGCGTGAAAATGCATTTTTCACGGACTTTGCGTTAATTAGGTTTTGTACCGGAAATTGGTTTAATTAATTCAGGCTGATGTACATCGGAATAAGAGATGATAATTTGTTAAAATTTATTAACATCGAGAACATTTCAGTGTTGCATCTAATTTATTATTGTAAATATATTTTTTGTTTATTTAGGCAATAATTGCAATTCCATAATCAACATTAATGTTACGTTTTGCCATTTTTAATTAGCTAGTGTAAATATTCTATTTTCTCTGGGACCGTTGAATGTATTTTTTCCTCGCTATAGCGTTTGAAATTCATGCTACGAGAGAACTTTTCATATAAAAAATGTTAATTAGTTTTCATTTGTTACGGGCCTTCGTTTTTAACCTATAGACAGCTTTAATTAATGTATTGAGTGTTTTTTTGCACAATCTTCCTTCTCATAGCACAAATTGATATATTATTAAACATTTCATTTTTCCTATCTAAAAAAAAACAAGGAAGCATCCCATCTTGTAATTAAAGAAAAAAAAGCACTTGGCGGAAATGAAAAAACTCATCTCAACGAGAAGACATTCACGTTCTTTTGCTCTTGCCTAGGCTACATCAAATTTCAATTTCGTCCTCGAAAAGTATCATTCTAACCTTCTCTTCGTTCTCAATTCCCGTAAAAGCTCACAATCAGCGTTTCGCGCTAGCTTCGGCCGTTAAAATAAGAAACGTGCGCGGGAGATTTTTCCTTCCTTGCCAAAATAAAGAAGAACGAGAGCTTTGAGATTCAAAATAATGTTGCTCGCGCAAGGCTATATAATTTTACGTTCCTCTATATATGTATAGGTGTTGTACGCAGTGAGAAAATGTGTTTACTTTATTATTTCTTCGTTCTTTCTTTTTTTATCCGAGAAAATTCATCTTTCATTTTTGATTAAACGCATCCGTTTGTAGCGCGTTATAATAAAATTTTCATAAGATTCTTCATCACAAAATTTTCTTTTCACGTCGTAATTCAAATAATCTTCGTAAATGTATCTACGTAGATATAGTTATACCATTAAAAATTCTTAACGTAAACACTGAAATATTCAATTACACTTTCTCACTGCGCATCACAACCACGAGGGGGTTTGAAGGGGGAGTGGGAGGGGGGGGGGGGATAGCATCAGCAGCGCGTCTGAGGCAACTGTTGACGTATCGACTCACACTACTCACAGTCTGCTTGGGCGCGTGGTCCCCGTGGTCGCCTGGGACGCCGGGTGGGCCCGGATTCTCCCTGGCCGCTTTCATGCTTTCCGCTATTTTTGCGAAGCGGTTCTTCCTCATCTGGATCCTCTTCGCCATGTAGCCGACTGTGGCGTACTCTGTAAGAGGAAAAAAAAATATAAAGAATTAGATAATTGGTTTGTCAGATGAAATTCAGATGAATTTTCATATGCATTATATTATGACTGCATAAAATTCTGATTGGTCGGTTGGTAATTAAATTTTTGTATGTGCGCAGATCATATTTTGCTTTTGATTGCGTTGCTATATTGATATTTATTTTAATTGAATTGTTAAAATACGAAAGCAAAGGGGTTTTTGTTGGAAATATACAAATATGTAATTATGTTTCAAAACAGCTCTTTATTAATTTGCCACTATATAATTTATATATTATACGTACAAACGCATTTATAGATACCCAACACAGTGCGCATGCATTGTGTATACATTTTCCACCGTTGAAAATCCTATTACCAATAATTTCTCGCTTAAAATTTTGCACATCAAGTATTATCATTAGCCGCGTCGTCCGCACTAACGAATTTATTGCGTTTTCACTTTATGACGTCACAAATTGTTTCGGTTTATCAATAATACAACGCATATATA
>JAWWEQ010000001.1:28325910-28396050 GCA_035583055.1 Torymus tubicola | reverse complement strand
TATATGGCTGCATGCTGCTGCTACTGTCAGTTTTGTTTGGGGATTCGCGTGGTAGGATTGTAATTCGACGGTGACAAATTTGGAAAATGGAATTTGCGCGTGGGTATCGCTACCCGGGCCTTGATCAAAGCGAATCGAAGCTGTGCGGGAGGGAAAATGGATCCTCGTTGCTGTGCGCTCTATACTCAATAGCAGATGCATTTGGCCGACGAAGAGAAGGAGGAGGAGGAGAGACTTTTGTGCCGGAAAAATACGGCCGGAGAGGGCGAAGAATATGAGTAATTACTTTTTAATAACGTGGCTTTCTCGCGAATGTGTGTGTGTGTGTTTTATCGTTATCTCGGTCGCCCTGGGGGGAATTGAATTAGGAATTTTTATTATTTTTTTAGTTTTTTTCGGTGGTTTTGTGGTTAGATTACAGTTTTATTAAAAAATAAACGTTGTTTGATAAAGGAAAAACCAATTTAAAGTGCATTTCTGTAGGTATGAAAAGGTTTTTAGGGGGAGGCGAGGTGTTCGTTCGAAATGAATTTTTTTAAATAAATAAATGAAAAAACAATCGAGAAATAAATCAACTCTTTGGATGTATAATAATTTCTAGAGCGCTTCGTTGATTAGCAATGGATTTCTGAGAAATACAGATAATTCCAAGAGAATTAAATCCACATAGACATTATATGATTAATGCCATTGACGAGTTAATCTGATTTGCATCAATATTATCCCATTTGTGAACGGAATGATTTGTGCGAAAGTACATAACTTGAACTAATGGTAACGACGATAAAATAATAATAATCCATATCAAATGAAATTAAATTCAACGTCATAATTAAACTCATCTCAAGATAAAACATTAATTATCACTGATGTACTATATAATTCCAACAGAGCCTCGCATTAATTAACAAGTATTTTTTTACATTACCCGCGGGAGGTTACAACCCTGTAAAGCTCGAATTTCCGAAAATAAAGCTCATCCATTCTCCTTAATCGACGCGGTAATCACTCGCAAATCCAGCTCTAAATTACCCGAGAGCCGGACCGAAAAATCTCAATCCCATCAGCGTGGCCGGGGCGCAATTATCATAATTAGACTACAGCCGGTATACCGCTCGTGCGATATCAATGAGTTATAGCACGACTGCGCGCTTGCGCTAGCTTCGGGGCGCGAATTAAACGAGGCAAAAAAGAAAGAGAGAGAGAGATGCATCCCAAATGCCTGCCTCCGTAAACCGGGCGACTTTTATAAACTGCAGTCAACAAAAAAAAAGCTTCTCTCGCTCTCTCTCTCCATCTGCTTCTTCTGTCGGGAAAAAGCGAGAAATAAAGAGACGAGAGCTTCTCTCTCTCTGAGTTCGTGACGCGCGCTAAAACGAAGAAAAATTTTAATCTCCCCGCGGGCGAAGTTTGCGCGCTCGTGCAAAAAGGACAACACAGAGGAGGGCTTGAAATTTAGGAAACTGAGAGAGTGAGAGAGAGAGAGAGATAGAGAGAGAGAAGGGGAAACAGGGCGATTCGATCTTTGGAGCGGTCTCGCGGAACCTCAAGAAAGTTTAATACGAGCCGAGTGTTCCGGTTCGATTGCGAATATCTCGCGCGAAGTTGGATAAAGTTCGACGGCAGCGGCGGTGGGCCTGCCAAATTGTTGTCGGCCATTATCCATCGACCGCGATGGAGTTCCTATCCCCAGTCCTCTTTTTCCGGCCTCTCTGTTTTTCTCCTCTGTTTCGGTTCTCTCTCGGTTTCAAGCTCTTAGTGTAGGATCTGTGTCGTTTCGACTGGTATAGCAAATTAGGGAGGGGTAAGTAAATGCTAACAAAGAGAATGGATGTAATTCGTTTATTCTTCTGATCAATTTATCTTTTGATATAGTTGATTATGTAAAGCTAACATCTTATAAGATTATTTCAACATCTCCAGAATGTTTATTGACAGTTTCATATTAGCTATAGTTAACGCGCTGCGCGCGTATTATTTATTGATTTATCTTGCTTTTGGAGGTGCATTATCAGGTTATGTAGTTTCAGTTTAAAAATTTGTTTCAATTAGTTTGTATTATAAGATAATAATGCGACTTTGGTGCTTGTTCTATAGATAGACCAATCAATTGAGCGTATAAAACAACCAATGAAAGGAGTCTTATTGGGATTTCATATTTAATCCATCACTTTTTTGAAAGAAGAGAAATAGATAATAAATTAAGGTTCTATTAAACTATAAGCAATGACCTTTTTGACCATTGTCAACTCGCTCTCTTTTTTGCAGTGTTTGTAAACACCATTTGATTCTCAATAATACAATATTCCCCTATTCACGACGACATAATATTGATCACGCTGAAATTACAAACTATGACAAATAGATACCTTAGTTCCACCTCCAGTCTCAACCTTACCACTTAATCCAAAACCACAACCCACAAATAAACATTTTTTCTGATCTCTACCCTAGAATCATCTATACATATATACACACGTACATCTTCCCCCCACTTCGTTCTTCTCACGATCTTTGCTTCGATCCTTGGGCAAAGGCGCATCGAACTCATTAGGATAAGACCCCTCGAGAGTGCGCGCTCGCGCTCATCCAACTCTTGGCTAGAACACGATAGCTATACACAACACACACATACACACTCTCTCTCTCTTCCTCTCTCTTGGAGCGAGAGAGAGAGAGAGAGACCTAACGGCGCCCTCGGCCGAACTATTCGCAAATTAGCTCCTACTCCTCGCGAATTGGCCGCAGCTCCCGCTCGTGAGAGCGTCGGTCTCGATCAAAGTTTCCGGTTTTTCTACCCTGCCCCTTCTGCCATTCCCTTATGTATGTCTGTGTGTGCGAGAGAGAGAGAGAAAGAGAGTGAGGGGACGACTAATGGCTCGGCGCCGATTTGGGTCAGCGAGCTTCGCGGCGACTTGGTGAGTATAACGCGCGGGTGCGCGAGGTCGGTTTCTTTGGGAAATTGAACTGCTTCGTGCTAGTGGTCCCACGGTGCCAGGAGAACTTGCGATGTGATTGGTTTATAGGATACGACGTGTACGCGCAGTAACTGTGATTTCACGAGGGAGTAAAATACAAATCGTGTGATTTTATAATAATGTCGAATGACATTGATTTCATTTTTCTAAGTTGTGCAACATAATATGGTGAATTCTCAAAAAATCGGCCGATTATACATTTATTGCTAAAATTTTCCAATACAATGATATGTAAGAGGACTAAAAAATTTTTTTCAGTTACTTTATACTTCCATATAATAAAGGAAATGATAATATAATTAATTTAATAAAAAAGTACATTTACTTATACACCATTTTGTAAGTATTAATAATTATACACCTGTAAACTCCGTTAATTTTAACGTAACCTCTCTTAACTTGAAGTACTCATTTAAGAGTACTTATGAGTACTTAAGCTCAAACTTTGAAAAGTATTATTTAAGTTAAATGTAACTTATTAGAACAAAAATATTAATCATTTCTAGGTTTCGTCATTAAATTTCTTCTTTTTTTTTTTTAATCGGCCAATTTTTGGAGAATTCACCATATAGATTAATAGTAATGCTGGTTGTAAGTATGTAGCAAAACTTACGAAACTCCATAAATTTCAACTGAATGAATCTACGACTCTATGGTTCTGTATTATTATTATGGGTCTGCGCACGAATCGAATAGTTCATAACTCGGCTGAACTTTACAGCGAACGAACTCGGAGGTGAGCGACTCTTTCGGATGTAAGGATGAGAGAGAATGAGAAGGGGTTACGAGAATTACACGATAACGCTTTCAAAATAGTTTAGTCTTCGATTATTGGTAAACTTAATATAGCGAGAATATTCGTGTAATACGACCGAAAACGTGGTTGGTCCTGTATGACTATGTGTATATGTATGCTTCAAAAGTTTTTGTGTCCGATGGTTTATATGATTTGTTGTAAAGCGACGATAATCATATATTTATATCGAAAACCTTGAAAGACCACGTAACTATGAAACGCCGCTTACATCCGAAGCTCTTTTCGAAAATTTCCAATAATTCACATTAAACGGCCATAAATCCTCGGAAAAATTCACTTATTCAGACGAATCATTGATAACCTGTGAAACCTACACATACGTCTTCATCCTCTCTCTCTCTCTCTCTCTCTCTCTCTTCTAAGCTGCCATTCATCACGCCGAGATACACACGCGCACGCTCGCGATAAATAACGCGCCTGTCGTTTCGCTCAGAATTGTTTATGCGTAACGTACGACGCGTATATATATATATATATATATATACACTATGTGGTCTGCGGATCTTTGGCATTCGACTCACAGTCGGCGTGTGGCACGCCCAGAGAAAGAGTGAGAGGGAGAGAGATCTGCCGACGAATCACTTCATTGATTCGCTGCGCCGAGAGAATGGATTTGTGCTGGGAAGTGGTATTAAGATTATACTTTTGTATAGTATATAGTGGTTTAGTGGTTCGGCTATCCTGCGATTTTTATAAATTGAATTTCCTAATCAATTATAAATCGTATGTGAGTGCAATAGATAATATATCGAAGCTTCTTTTGAATTATTTCAATATCATATACAAAACTTTACTATATATTTTGGATACCTTATTCTATATAAATACAACCACAAACCTCGAGCCTATTGTATATAAAAATTGCTTAATAAACGTTCCCATCTCGAATGACATCTAAGCGCACCAACGTGTTTCTACGCACTTTTTCCTCGTTCAGCCCGAAAATTTATATCCCTGTATCACCGAGACTACCTAAGAAGTATTCGTATCAATTTCGCACAGCTACACGGTATATTTTTGTTACTACGTATGGCCTCGATATACACACGCACACACATATATATATACATAGACGGAGACACGCCCTTCGAAGAATCTCGTCTCCTCTCGGTTGCACTAATTCTCGCTCGCTCGCTCGCTCGCGCATTACTCTCCTGTGGTCGACTGCCCCGGAATCCACTTTGTTCGACGTCAGATGCTGGTGAGGAGAGAGGGGGGGGGGAGAAAGAAAGACAAATCGGCGAATTGATACGGCCCTGCGGGTAAATAAACACGTACAGAGTAAGGCGTCGAGTGACAAGCGCCCGAGAAAGAAAGTGAGAGAGAGGGAGAAATAGGATGATTGAGGCGAGATATTTGTAGGACGTTTCGTGTCGTAGTAGAGAGAGGGAGAGAGAGAGAATTATTCGAAATATAGATGAAGATGGAACATTTTATGGTTGTCATTTACGTGGTGTGGAACGTTTCTTATGATAATTTACTTTAATCTTGATGTTATTATCCTTTCTACATGTTTATAATGCCGTGTGAATAATGACTTTTATTGAAAAATTAAAAATATTACAATATTCGTCTGACTAATCTTACATGTTTCTACTGAATTACTACATTATCTTCTGTGGCTTACTGTTTTGGTTAATTTAAAAACAAGTTTATAAAACAATGGAACTACTGCACTAATAACGTTATTATACTTCATTATTCAGAGTATCTGTTATTACAAGCGGATAACGTACATTTATGAAATACGCTTCGTGAATAATTTCGCGAAAAAATAAAGTTCCTTCCCTTTTTCTAAAAAAGGAACTAGTTTCTCTATACGAAAAAGCTAAAACTTTGTACGAGTACACGGAATCTTCTTTATTCTTATCCGATTTATGTATTTTCCGTTATAAAACTTAAAAAAAATAGATATTCCTTTTTAAAAAGCAAAATAATGTTTTTTCGTGAAAAGCTAAAGCTACTTTATTTCTTAAAAATACGACTAGCTTTGCGCTTATAGTAATATTTTTGTCTTCTTTACGTTTTGAATAACATTAAAAAAAAAGATTTTAACATTTATATTAAATAAAGTTACAACTTTACAACAAAAAATTTCAAATAAATTATACATTTTACAGCTTCTAGTTCACAATAAAAACATTATCCTTCTTATACAGCACAGCATGTAAGAAATCCACAAAGATCATTGTACCCTAAACTACACGCGAGATATAAACACACGCGGTGGTTCAGTAATAAAAGTATCCTTCGCTCTTCATTTCTCTCTAGCGCGAGGAACATCATCACGCTGCGTCAAGTGATTTCACTCAAGGACGATTAATTTAATCTCTCTACTCGTTCCCTCTCTCTCTCTCTCTCTACCATCGCGTACGTGCATATATACGAGATATATACGCTCTTCTACACGCTCCCATATATATATATATATATACCTTCAGGCAGAGACTGACGCGAGCTGGCACATATATGAGACGACTAATTACCGCTGGAGGCTGAGCAATTTCGAGAATTTACCCACGCCCGACCGACGATCCGTGAAATCGGCCGACGCGCTCGAAGGATACAGTTTTGGGCGAAATTCGTTAATTGAAATCGGTGGAAGATTTAGGCTCTCTCTCGGTATTCCTCGAGAGGATTTTAGATTTTGACGGGCGCGAAACGGACACGAGCTGTGTTGCGTTCCGCATGGATATTGGCTTTCTCAATGCGGCGGAAGGGAAAGAGTTTGAACCCATACAACCTCGCGCAATCGGTTGGATAAAATTTTCGTGTGGAAGCGTAAGGATGGTAAAGTGGCGATGTTTGATTGTAGGTGAAACGGAAATTTTTGTGTGGGGTAGCTGCCTAGAATGCTTTAAATGCGCAGCTTTCAGCTATTATGAGATAATAATTTTAGATAGTGATTCGATATGTGAATTTGGTATGTATAATCTTAAAAGAAGAAAATGAAACTAAAATGTAGAAACTTTTATTTAATTTTTTCATAATTGAAAAATGTTATTCTTTATTAAAGTTAAGATAGTTTAAAGATGTTTAAACATAAATGAACTAATCATTTTATACTATCACATCCGAAATTATACGTCACAGTTTGAACAACTATTCTGTAGTCAGTTAGGAAACAATTATATTGTTAACTTTTTCACAATACTGTAGTCACAGTAATAATTTAAAACATTCTTTGTATTATTATTTTAACTGTAAACAAACAAACAAATACTAGCCTCCACTAAAAAATGTATATTTTTACTTTTAATTGTCCATTCTGTTTCAATTACGTTTTATTACCGTATCACTTTATGTATAAGATACACACAATAAAATCATTTATAGCCAATCACTGTTACTATTTTTAAAGCGAACTATTTTAAAATACAATTACCACTCTCGCACGTCTATTTAGAAATCAATTTCCCAGCCAGTCTAACCAAACGAAATAATGATGTTATTGAAACTTCAGGTCCCAGGCCCATTATTATCCGCTGGCTCGAGAATAGCCCAATTTGAGTATCAAAAGACGTGAGCGGTATAAAGGGATAATCGCCAAAGTCGATATACACAGAGGGAGTGAGAGAGAGCAAGAGAGAGAGAGAGTAGTACGTTGACCCAGAGGATGTGACGCGCGATACAATTTCCTCTGGCGTCAGTCGTTCTCTACTCGTTGACTGGTAAGCATTGTCGTAGTCTTTCGGACAGTTCGGCTTGAATTTCTTGGATTTGGAGCTCATCTGATTGAATGACATTCATCTAAGATTCAGGTAAATAGCAAAGGTGTAGTTGGTCATTTGACCAGATACGATATTTTTTTAGGATAAGATTTTATTCATGTATCAATGCTTTCCTTTCAATAACGTTTTAATTTTTATTTTATATATATTTTTTATTTTTGCAGATATGACTTTTGCATCACTGACGCCATTATGGCATTTTATTTGTCTTACTGGTATATTATTTCTCACTTTTACCTTTGTAAAAGCCAATGAAAAAACCGGAGGGAAGTCGATAACGCTGAAGGATTGCCAATGTACTTGCTACGATGACAGTAATGTGCCACATCCGGATATGTGTGATAGTATGATACTTTTTTAAACATTACGTTACAATTTTTCTATTTCATTTCTGCATTTCACATAATAAGTATTCACTAATATAAGATTCATACTTCGACATCTTATTTTTCATTTTGATTAAATTTTTGACGACATCTTACAACATTTGTCTGTGTTAATTTTTCTGATAACTTGACATACCGTGAAAAATAAGAATTACTATGTAATTAACATATTTAGGTTGTGGATTATTGACGAATTTTCACTTTACAGTAACGCGAAATTACTAGAATAGTACAGACACATAAAACACTTTAAGCACGACTTTTTGCTACATGTAAACTTTAAAAACCATAAAAGAAAACTATCGGTAAATTTCAGATGAGACACATTATACACGGAAATTGTAGCAATAAACGATTAAGTATCACTGTTAAAGAACTATTCTATAACTTACGTGCACTCTCTGCAATTGGATTGTTTACACTCTTCCGTGACTTATTGGACGCTATCACGTTCATAACGTCTCTATGAATTTGGTCCCAACGCGTACAGTTGCAAACCATAAATTCGCAAATCATGATACCTTCGTTATAGTTTTTACAATATAGTGTTTCTTTAACGTTATATACCTCGAAATCTCATTTACCTCATCTTTTAAAAACATTAAATTCCACATTCCACCTCTCATTCTAATGATTTCAGTCGCTACACACAACATCAGCAAAGCATACACAGACCCAGATGTACGTTTTGTGACACGAGCTGAGTGGAACGCTAGACCACCGACGAGACCTTTGGTAGACCTTGAAAATCCTCCAGCTAAATACATAGTGATCAGTCATACAGCGACGAAGAGTTGCTTCAGTAAAGCTCAATGTCTACCGCATATCCGTTCAATTCAATCGTTCCACATTGAATCGCACAGCTGGTTAGACATTGGTTACAATTTCATGGTGGGTGGCGATGGTCTTGTCTACATTGGCCGTGGTTGGGATAAGCAAGGTGCATTCACACATCGACATCACGAGAGTACCATTGAGATATCGCTTATAGGTACGTTTAGAGAGGCTACGCCGACCGAGACGCAACTCACTACTACGAGGAAACTAATAAAGATTGGAATACGAGAGAAGAAGCTGGCTAAAGATTATCAGTTGTGGGAGCAGAGGCAGATGGGACATCCGAGACTCGAGAAACTTGGAGATCATCTCTATGATATCATCAAGAAGTGGGAACATTTTGATCCGACTGATCAGAGCTAACGAGGAAATTTTTTTTTTATGTTGTCAAGATTTTATTTGGTTTATTCAGTGTGTCTCTGTTGAATAGAATTGGCAACAAAAAGGTTTATTTTTTCTTAAGAATTTAGAAAATTATCGAATTTTAATTAAGTATACGTAATAAACTTTTTTTAATTGATTCTAATTTAAAAGTAACAAAACAAGTTCTACTTTTATAGTTACCATTATATGCTAGAATGCTTTTACACGTTAAATGCTTGTATTATAGCTTTCTCTTGCGCATATATTACAGAGATTAAACATTTCGAAAATTCAAGCATTGTTCTATTTCACGTATTTGTGCATGAAATAAGGTACAATGTACAAACAACAGATTTCGTTTCAGTATCATCAACACCGATTGTTGCATTTAAATAATCACGCAATCAATTTCAAATTATGTCTATTACAATGAATAGCGCGTGCGAAAGGATTAATGGAATGATTGGAACCAGCGAAAGGTATTATATGAATTACATGCTCCAAATTTTAACAATGGTTCCCATTAATTCACATTGACAACGGATTATATTGAAAAAGAAATTAAAAGACCGTTATATGAGAATATATTGTTAATCCATTTAGCAATTTCCATATTTTTATTTAATCTGATGTATCTTCATAATGGGGGACGAGAAAAGAATTATATTTACTCGAGTACTCAGAAAAACTAAATGTAATAACAGTCAAAAAGCATTATGCGACTGTTTAATTTTTTTCTACCAAATCTATGTTTTTCTTGAAAAAGACTGAATATTTTTTAACTGCCATTCCGAATGTAAACAGTTGTTAGTTATGTTTGGTATAAATTATTTACTTTAGTAAGAATAAGGAATATGTATAAACAACATGTTATTGAATTATAATATATTATTTAAAATAATTATATAAAATTTGTTTTTGTTAAAATATTCTCATCTTTGAAAATCATAATTTTTATATGTTAATAAAGCATATTGTTGAAAAAAATGTATCAAATATTAGATTTTATAATTTCTTTTTAACTATATTATACAAAAAGCTATTCAAGGATTAGTAAACTATCTTACATTGTTAAGGCAGTTTCTCCCTTTCCGTAATAGCGCCGCATCGTGCCGCTACCATTTTTTCTTATACATCTCACGTAAAACTACCCATTTTTTTCGCTAACAATTTCTAATTTATTCGTCAAGGCTATCCAGCGTTCTATAAATTCTTATCAAGGTTGAGTTCGACCGCGACCTCCTTCACTCTAGTCTTCTCTCTTTCTCTCCCTTTTTCATTCTCTCCTCTCTAGGTAAAGAAAGTCCGCGAGGGAACGACGTGAAAAGTCTATTTCAGTTGGCGGATGTTAACTAGATAATAAAAGATGTCGTCTGGATATCTGTCGCCGCGGTCGAATTTTTTACTACTGATTTTTCGTAGTTTCACATAACCGGTGTCTATGTACTTTTATAGTACAATCATTTATAATATGCCTGAACGAGTGTAGATGTTATTTGATATTTTAAATATTTTTTAATATACTTGGTTGAAAATTTATAGTTGATAAAATGTAAGTGAAACATTAATGATTTAAAATCTTTTAATTCGATAGACGGTAATTATCTTGCTATGAGTTTTAATTTTTTTAATTTATTCTAATAACTGTCTAGTGTCATATTTAATAACTTAAAACAATTATTTTACATTTGGACATTTAACATGAGTTATTTTTATTTCATTTTACAAATTAACACTCTAATATAAATTATAATACCCAAATTGCAAATCATTTTAGTATCATCAAGAGTAATGAGTATAATTTACATAAATGTACAATCAATTTTGGATTCAACTGATTACAATGGACCATCCGATTACATCAAAAGGTTACATCAAGCAGACGGTTCGACCAGAAAATTCTGTAAATTACACGTGCCATTTCCCAGCAATATCAACTAGAAATTTAATCATATTCATTGATTCTACGTGCCTATATAATACATTTCAATTTGTAACGTTTTCATATTTAGATTGAAATACCGTTAGAATGAGTTAAAATAAAAATACTATAATATTACATATAATCATTCATCGTCCATATATATAAAATAAACATTTCTATACATTCAATGTTTTTAATTAAATCAAAATAGACTACACTCATTGTTCTGTCGCTCAACCGACATAGCTATAACACATTCCGCAACAGCTTCCGCCTTTCTACCCTGATATCATTCATTTGCAAACCTATCGCGCATCAGCAGCTCCGCATGCCACATGATAAACACGCCCCTTACCGAGCTTCTATCCTTTCGCTTTCCTATACGCAAAAATTATACCCATTTTTTCGCGACCAATTTCTAATTTATTCGTCAAGGCTATAGTCAGCGTTCTATAAATTTCTATCAAGGTCAGATTCGATCGCGACCTCTTTCATCCTCTCTCTCTCTCTCTCACACACTAGGCGCAAAGAAAAGCCTGCGAGTGAGCGAGCGCGCGATGTGAAAAGTCTATTTTAGGGGCGACGGATAACTCGATAATAAAGATGCGCTGTTGCCTGTGGATATCTGTCGGCAGTGCTGCTGCTGTTGCTGCTGCTCGGCGACGGATTTTTCACGGCCGGCTGATCGCCACAAATAACCGCCGCATACGTATATATATATATGTACGTTCATTTGCGTGTTGTTGTTGTTGTTGTTCATGTGCGAGGGGTTGTTAGCGTATATGGATTTTCCCTTGTTTTTGTACGTTTTTGGTGTCATTGGTTGTGTGCGATTGTTTTGGGAGTTGAGGTTACGATAAATTAGAAGAAAATTGTTTAACTAATGGTGGTATGTACGAAATTCTATTTTAGATGAGACATTGAAATAAATTGGTATTTTGTATAAAATTTAGATTGGTAATGAAAGATGTTTATTAATATTTTATAATTTACTATTAAATTTCTCATTAAATTGTATTATCAATATTGGTCGAGGTATTAGTGTAGATAGAAACTATATAATTTAATATTAAATAATTTAGAAATTAAATATTTATATTTGAACTATAACGCCGAATATTAATAATAAAAATAGTCTAAATGATTAAATGCTAATCACCCTAAACCTTAATATTGCGTAGATCCGCGTAATTATTATTTAATTCTCCGTAAGATCAAATATACACAATTATAACACTGAGCTCTTACAATTGAGGAGATAATCCATTCGCATTAAAATGCATATTTAACGCCCATTCCGTGTGTGCTTTGATTCTCGCCTGTGATATTCACTCTGGCGATTTCCATTGTTTTCTAAAACAATGCGGCTCTACAATAGGTGAAAATTTGATCAAACATTTTTAAACACACATATATACATTCATATAAACGTCAACGAGTGGTTCCTCAGTACCAGATGGTACACGAGCGCGTGCAAAACTGCGAAAAGTTCACGCGCGCGCGCTCGTTCACCGGTGGTTCATAATTAATTGCTAATTCATTTAATATTATTCAGCTGAGTGGTTTTACGCGGCTTTAATGCGAAATGTTCGCTCGCCCCGGGACTTCTCGGCGACCGTGAATTTTAAATGGACTCGTTCTTCATCTCTCTCTACTCGGTAGGGGGTGTGAAATAAAAAAAAAAACTTATGCTCGAGCGTGTGGCTCACTAAAATGTTCATATACCTGTCCCGAGCTCCTTTCTTGATTTCGCGTGAATTTTTTAAAAGCACCTTGCACTTCTTTATGTGTGCGCGCAAGCTCTAAGCTTTTTATTTCGCACTGTATGTATATTTCACGAGGAAATGAGAGAAGCGAGTGCATTTAATTTTATTTCATTCTTCTTCTTAAAAATAGATGTGAGACAAAGTTGTTTGAGAGTGTAATGTGTAGCAGAGAGCAGGATAATACGGCTCAACGCTTTCTTTTTAAAGATATATACACTTTTATACTCACAGTTTTCTCTGTGCTGAATAAACTTAAATATATGACGTACAGGTAATTTAACGTTCAAACACAATTAATTTTGGTTATTTAAAAGTATAACGAGCACTTTAAAAATTTCGTTTGTTTTAATCGGCGTGAAATCTAACTTATTAAGAATTGTTTTATACATAGTATTCTCTGTATTAATTATATGAACAATAAATCAAAGTAAAATTTTATAGTAATAAGTGAAGATTTATTTGTGATTGTGTTATTTGGTTTTATTCATTCTACAGTTTTGAAGTATTAGGTGAACAAAACATAATCAAAATGTAACTCCTTTTAGTATGCTTACAACAACGTTAATTTCAAAAGAGAAGCATTTATATATATATAGATGCAAAAAGTGAATGTCTAGTCGTTAAAACTTGAAAGAAAACCTGCTAGATCGAACAATTGGAATATCAAGCGAAAACCTCGAGATTAGAACTGACATCTGTAAAAAAAAAGAAAAGCTTTCCAAACTCCACGTCCGAGCGATATTTAAATGACGCAGCAGTATAGCGGTTCCACGCGTACATCTCTATACAGTCAAAACGTGCTGCAGCCCGCGGAAGTTACAGACATTTTTATTCGAAAAAGATCAAAAGTTATGGAACGAAAAATCCGCGATAGCGAAGGGCGCGCGTATACACGGGCGGCGAACAGAAAATTTCAATTTCGAAAAAACATTCAATCAACCGTGATCGACAGTGCCCCGAATAAAGTAGAACAATCGCGGTGTATATATACTGCGCCAGAGGTTTGTATCTCGCGTGTATATATATATATATTGAATCCCATGCGCCACGTGAACGCACAGCACAGCGAATCTATATACGGTAACTCTATATCCTCCCGCTTGGAATTTGACGTGGCGAAACAAGACTATTATATAGGCGAGTAAACGCGTGTGCAAAAACAAAAAAACAACTTTGGCGGCGAAGACGAGACGCGTGGCGCGAAATTGCGTTATCGCTTTTTCTCTTTTGCCGTTTCGATTCGCCGTACACGTGTGTGTGTGTGTGTGCGGTTAAATTAAAAAAGTGTCGCGCCTGAAACGAGTATATAAAACACTATTTTTTTCGGTTGGTTCTTTTCGGTAGACAGAGGATGGAGAGAAAAAAATATGTATATATATAATGAAGTGACGCAGGCAGCGGCCGGAAGTGAATCGAATCTCGCTTTTCGGCCTCGTGCACTTAACGCGTGTCGCGTAATATTATATATGTGCGCCAAATATTTTGTAACCGCCGTGTGTGTGTGGAGGGAGAGAAAATATGCCTGTATTATTTCGAGCGTGTTTTTCGCCCTTTTGTCAGGTAGTCAAGTGCGGGTACTGCGCTCGTTATATGCGCGCTTTTTGCGTCCCGTATATGGGCCATTCCGTGCGAGAGGACTTTTGGGTGACTAGGCTCATTATTCGGATGTAATCGAGGGCCGTGCGGCTTTTGGGATTCTATTGTTGTGACTTTTGGTCCTATTTAGAGGACACTTTATGGCTGCGGGTCCGCTCGCTCTCGTCTATTTATGGATTTAGGGATTTATTTCGGTTTTCGAATTTTTTCGGGTATATGTATTCGGTGATTTCATATAGAGAATTGAAAAAAAAGAACGAGTCAAAACCTTTAAAAGCTTTTTTTCGGTTTTTTGTTTTGAAACTAATACTTTTGATCTATACGTTTAAACTATTGTGGATCGTTTACTAGCTGTTATATAATTCCTTATTTGTGTCACACGTATACGATTGTTATAGTCATAGCAAAAATATACTATCTATACAATTTTTTTGCGGATTTTAATAACTTTTATAGTACAAGAGATACAAAATCTCTTACAATTGAACAATTTAAGGTGAAATTCTTTACATGTCCATATGTACAAAATCTCGGAGTATTTCCGAGTGAATCTTCCATTTCATATACACAATGCCGAAGCTTTTGACGTTTTATATTTCGAAATGCCGGAGTTCTCTGTATATCGGCGAAATATTTGAGCTTTGGTTATGTAACGGCCGTATAGGCAAAAAAAAAGTTATCGCGTTGCGAATTCGAATAGATTCCTGGGGCGAACGAGGGAGAAAGAGAGAGAGAGAGAGAGAGAGAGAGAAAGAGGTGTACGAAAAATAAAGAATAGAGAAAGCAATTTTACTTTTTTGCGCGCGAAAGATTCGTTTCGACGAAAAGGATTGTATACAGTGGCATTCAAAAGGATTTCCTTTCGAAAAAGTGGGGAAAAAAATATTTTTTTCCATACGTATAAATATAAGGGTTTCCGTGAAATTTTTTATTGATATTTTTCGAGTATTTAAGAAGATAGCTTTCGTTTCAAAATACAATATATTTTCAATCCGATTTGCTTAAAATATATTTCAGATATTCTAATGTTAATATCAAGAATTATGTATAATTGGATAAAAATCAGGGTCTCCAACATTGATAAAGTATTTTACGAAATTTTACCTCACGAACCATTTACAAAATCATACTAACTACTTTTTATTTCCATAACTGTCCGTGCATACCTACCACATCATACTTGTATATCCATATACATACACGAAATTGCGCACTAAAAACATCAAAGGACATTGCCGTCGGCACTCGTCAACAGCGGCTCATCACCCACGAATTTTCCCACCCACACCTCCAGCAATTTTCCTCGGGCCACCTCGGAGGCCTCTTCACATTTTCCACTCACTTCCCGGCCTGCTGAAAACTCACCTTGGCACTTTTGCGTACGCGCAGACTCGCATGAAATCGATTCCTCTACTCTCTCACTGACTCGTCGAGTTTTACGAGTCGCGACAGGTCTCAGTAATTGGAACGGTGGATAGGAGAAATTTACTTGGACTGTAATTTTGGGTGCGGGTGAGGCTTTTCGCGAGGAAAATCAGCGAGCGACAGTGGCAGGCTCACATTCATTTATTAGGCTGTCGGTGAAGCTGGCGGCTTTTCGCCAAATTCCTCGTGAGTGAGAGAGAGCGAGGTATGAGCGTTCTAGTTTGCGGTGAGTGGGTTGGTAGTGCGAGCCGAGCGTTCCGCTCTACTGTGTGACTTATGAGAAGGATTGGTATATACCGACCATCGCTAGCTAACTCGCGTCCTGAGATGAGAGTGTCTAATTGAACGTTTGATTTTTCTTGAAGAGAAGGAGATGACGAAAAATGAGGTATAATCGTCGTGGGCGAGATTTTTGCGTTGATTAAGATTGAAGTAGTAAGGTTTTAGCGAAGGTTAAATTAATGAATGTGTTTGTTATTGACCTCCGTACTATATTTTAGCAATTAAGTGTATATACGTATTGAATAAAAAAAATGTTAGCGTTATACGAAAACACAGTGCTCAATACTTTATTTGATCATCTCTATTTAATATTTTTTATTATATATTAATATTTGAAATCACCGGATCTCCGGGTTCCGGTCTTTCTCCAAATTAAAAGTGCTATTTCTAAACAATGTAAAAATAGAAAATGATAGTATAAAGCATAAAAATAAAATCTACACTAATAATCTGTAACATTTCAATAATTGCATGCGTGAAAATAATTTCTTATAAACCGCAGAAACATTAAAGTTAATAGTTATATAAATATATAACTATATTTAACGTATATTATATATTAGTCCTATTTGACCCTATTCTTCAACCCTTTTATCCTTTTTTAAGCCCTTTTTAATCCCTTTTTAACCGTACTTTAAAACCCCTTTTTAATCCTTTTTAAACCCTTATTAATTCGGTTTAATGCCCATTTCTTTAACCCTTTCTTTAACCCTTTGATTAAACCCTTTAGTTATAAAGTGAGCATCTAATAAAAAAATAATTATGCAACCTTCAAGAACAGAGAGCCGGAGAACTCGAGAACCGGAGAAAAAGTTGTCATGCTTAATATATAATGTATGTATATGTAAGATTCATATATAATTTATGTACGGCGCGCGCGGGAGGTACCATCTTATTGTGATACTGTGGTGGTTAGTTGCTGATGGAGTATTTCTCGTAAAAAAATATTATATAGAAAAATTGTAATTTAAAGAAAAAGTAAATAAAAATAAGTATAAAAAGTAATCGCTATTATTATTTTTCATTAAAAATTATTCGAACAATGTAACTAGTTACCATATTAAAATCAAACATTTTTTCATTTGTTTTATACGTGAATTCTAACATGTTTTTCTCTTCTCAAACTCATTTTATATCAAAAGGCTTTGCAATCAGCGGATATTTTATTAATTTTGAAATATCAGTTTATCGTCCGTGCATATACTCGTAGTATGCTACAATTCACTGAATATTCATCGACTCTATAGTGATATTTGACTAATTTAATCTCACTTGATATCGCGCTCCGTGGAAAAATTTCATATTCCAAATCCACAGCATTTGCATAAAAAAATATTGTTTCAAATCGAAATTATACGCTCCGACGTTGAATACTATTATAAATGTGTATTTTTACGTTACTCCAATCTCCTGCGTTATCGTTACAAAGAATAACGCGGCGCACTATTTTCCATAAATATTCCACAAAATCAAACACGGACAAAATTTTCTATTCTCTCGTAGCCAAACTTAACATACATTCCTCAATTCCCTTATTTATACGCAAAACCGCATTAACCCACCATACCTCATTAAACTGTATTATTATCCTTCCACCCATCAACCGCCAAAAAAAAGAAACCCATCGCGATAGCAATCTCACTTCATCGCGCATAGATTTTTCGCGAAGATCCTATATATATATACATACGCTATGGGGAAGGCACACACACATACACACATATCACAGCCCACCGGCAGTGCAAACGCAGCGGGAGTCCGCGCACGAAAGCCCCTGGCTCTAGAGTTTATACACGCTCTCTCCCTCTCGATGAGGTCTGAATAATCGCCTGCCACTGCACCCCGAGCGCTCGGCTCAGCTCGATTCGAGTTACAGTCTTGCGCGCGCGCGTGGCCAGCGCCAGTGCGCTCGTCCTAATCAAGGCAATCATCGGCGCGGCTGATAACGAATAGTGGCCGATCGATGCCCGATAATTCTCGTATACCTGTGTGTGTATGTGTGTGTGTGTGTGTGTGTGCACCGGTCTGAGTTTTGCACGTGTGTGTAGGTGGTGGAAGAGAGAGAGAGAGAGAGAGAGAGAGAGAGAGAGAGAGAGAGGGAGTTTCCAACGATTATTGGCCAAATTAGATCGGGCGACCCGATAAGCCAACTGCAGTTCCGGCGGCAGCGGCGGTGTTTCATTAGAGATATTAAAATGATAGGTTGTGAGGTAGCGAGAGTCTTGGTTAGTTAAGCCGGAGAAATTCTTGGGGAAATGTGGTAGCGTGAGAGGTGTTTTTTTTTTGGTGGTTTTATGGGTACGGGCGTCTCGTTTGGGAAGGTTATAAAAGCGTTTAGGTTGTTAAATTTTGCTTTATTAAATCACGTTAACTGATCTAAATTTCGCCTTTCTATAACGTTCTGACAACATTGTTATTACACTAGCTATATAGAATACATTCTAATAGCAAAAATTTTACAATATTAATTAAATACTACGATAAACCGTATAGTTATATTGAAAAGAAACAATGATATTCTTAAACAACTTTGCACGCAAGTAGGATACGACCGACTACAATCAGGCTGATTAACTGTTTGAAACTACACTGTTTCAACAACAACGACAACACAATTGTCACACAATGTGTACTATCACACGAAACAGCATCTTAACCCTTAACGATTATTCTCTAAAATTCTTCTCCAGCCAGCCATTCTCATCCTACCCTCGACCTGTGCACCTCTCAGCTTTTCCCATCTCTCCTCGAACTTTTCCACCTCTCGATAATCTCGAAAGTAGCGCCTGCAGCGCAGTACGTATATAGCAACAGAGCACATCGCAACGCGCATCCCTCGGATTAACGACTTTGCGACGAGGCGAAGCTGCTGCTACTGCTGCTACTCGCTTCCGGTCATTTTACAAGTTTTACTTAACAGCACGACTTTTACGAGCGCGTATCGCACACGGCCGATTGGCTCTTGAGAGCCGCTAGCGTCAGCTCTAGAGGCGTAACTTTCTTATATATACGTATGCGAGTAGTAGTAGTAGTAGTAGTAGTAGTATAGAAGGCTGGTTGCACGCGCGTTTTACTATGTGCACGCGGTGGACTTTCGGCTGCTGCGTGTTTCGTCTGCTTGCCTGCCTGCCCTATGGGTAAATGTATAGTAGTGACCTTAGGGTGCACAGTATAGCTGTAGGGTTAGCTCGCTCGGCTGTTTTATTGTGCAGTTAACGGGACGAGCGAGTGTTGTTCGCAGTCGTTGTATATATATATAGGGATGGTCGCGAGTGTTGGCCAGAGAGTTCGTAAAACGGGCTTTACGTTGTATAGTTCGTGTATAGGTAGGACCTAAGCGAGCGAAAAGATCATTTTTGCTTCGTTTGGTAATGCAGTGGCTCTATTCGACCTGAAGTTATATATATATATATATTCTTTGAGGTACTAAAATAAAGATCATATTACTTTAACGTTCTATTATCAAAGATCATATTCAATTGCAACTCTGCCTTATTTTCTATATACGCAATTTAACGTCACGTACCAATCAGCATTAAAACGAAAACGGGACTTCGGTCCTCTCACATCAGCATTCAACGTAACCTACCGTATACATATAGGAAGCAATTAACCTACGAGTTTCGTCGGCCACTCGGAGACACCCACTCTCAACCTCTCGAACTGCTAACGCAATCCAAACACACGCACACACACATACAGAAGTGTACCTAGAGGTTAACGCCAATTGTTGAGAGGGGGGTAAAAGCGCATCACGTCGCGCAATTGTCGCAGATATATATATATATAGAGGAATGTATGCACATGAGGTTACTCACCGAGCAGCGAGGCGAAGACCATGACGAAACAGGTGCCCAGGTAGACGTCGATGGACTTGACGTAGGAGATCTTGGGCAGGGCGGCATTTGTCGATGACATCAGCGTGGTCATGGTGAGCACGGTGGTTACTCCGAGGGCGACCCGAGCGGGGGTCGCGTTTCGGTTTAGCCAGAAGCTCACCCACGAGATGATGACGATCAGCCCCGACGGTATGTAGATCTGGATTAAATAGTAGCCCATCGAACGGACGAACTGGATCTCGCAGGCCAGACGAGAGTAGTTACCTGCGAATTAGAAAAGCAGAGCCACGTGTTCGAGTTTCCCCATAGTCGCATCGACCACATTATCGTTCTTTTTTTTTCGTTTTTGCACTGCCGTTGTTCTTCATATTTTTTCTTTATTTCTTTTTTTTTGGGGGTTGTTTTTTTTGGGGGTAGAGTGGGAGAAACGTCGTTGTTTCTCGGTGTCTTTTTTTTTGCTATTCGTGGCCTTCTCAGTTAGTCCGAATTCTCAGGCGGAGATTAGGGTTGCTCGATGTGGCGGTAATAGTGCGCACCTTTGTCGTTGTCCACTCATTGAATTTACTATTGTAAGCGTATGTCAATTTTATATTAATCTAACGATCTGGCCACTGAAAGTATATTTCATTAAATTAACTTTAAAAATTAGTATCATTTTATTATTCAATATTTGGAAATGCTTAGTGACTAATATCTGTATAGGATATTTATAGAATAAATTTAATGATCTTTTCAAAAATTAGGTCAGCTGTTGAAAATTCGGTTTTACGCCAACTATTTTTCGATTTATATTTTAATTATTATGTTTTACAAATTCAAAATTTGTTTTATTTACTATAGTAAAAGTATTATTAGCGATCAAGATATTCGGCTTACTGTTCTCTTCTACCACAATTACTTTTGTACAATTTCACACTATGTGTAAGAAAGTCTACACTCGTCGTTCCATTCATGGCCTAGCGCATTCACATCCAAACGTCTGACACCCCGTCAAAAATAAAAAAATGACGGAAATCCTTTTTTTTTTGGCGTCGCGTAGCCGATTGTTCTCCGAGTAAAAATTGATTTGCTTTCTTTGAATTTTCTCACCTACGCTCAACTGCGTTAATGAAAAAAAAATGGATAGAAGAAAAGCATAGATGCAGCGAGTACATGTGTGTGGGTGCGTACATATGCGCACGACCCAATTTTCTCTTGGCGTCTCGTTCACGGTCGGATTAACCGATTAAGCTGTAGTCGTCGTCGTCGTCGAGGGGGCAAGAAAAGAGAAAAGAATGAGCCGAGGGACGAGTCGAGAGTTTGCTAATTATCCATCGATGTATTTTTCACGGTAATTGGTCGTACGGCAGAAAAGAAATGGCATGTACGTTTTATAGTATTTTTCGCGCTCTATGACAACAGCGTGATTGTTATACGAATGAATATCACTATAAATTGTCACGTTATACAATTCTTGTAATCGTTTCTTTATGAATATGAACAATTGTGGCACAATAGTTTTATTGTATTAATTGATGATAGCGATATGTGTTGCTGAATTTCGATAAAACGGAAACATAATTATATTTTCAATTCCGGCAATAAATTCAGTGTGAAAATTGTTTCACGGAATTTCCTGCAGCTCGATTCACACAACTCTACGATTACTCGACAAGCGAATAAAAATGAAGTATTGCCAAAACTGTACAAAACCTTATTTTACCAACCTCCTTTCCCCTAAATTTAGCTAACAATTTCACGTCTATTTTCCGAAGAGAAAAACAATATATAAAAAAAAAATAACAGTACCACATTTTCAACTTTGACAATTTATTCGCAAACGTCGTTTGTACGATCAAAGTGTGCAATTTTATTCAATCGCGTTTGGGGACCACTTGTGCGTACAAAAGAACTGTGATTTACTCTAATATTTTCCGGTCAATTCCCGCTTTATCCACTGGCGCGCTTAAATCCGCGCGAATCAATTCATTCTTTGTGCTTCCGCTCTCCCAGAGGTTCTCTTTCTCCCCTTCCATCCCCCTTCTCGCAGCTTTATTTCCGCGAGCGCGAATTTCCTGCTCCACACGCCGTTCTTTATTTCCGTTCGTTACGTCTACCTTCGTGTAGTATATATATATATATATATATATATATATAGAAACATCACTCGATTGATTCGTCGTCGTCGTTGTCGTTGCTTGCGATGCAATGCTCGTAAAGAAAAAAGGAAAGAAAAAAAAAAGAGAAAACGAGGCGTCAGCCACGCTTCCGCTGATAAAAAGGGAGAAGGTGTAGAGATGAGAGGAACGAAGGATGTAATAAGATCGAGGAAACGAGGGGGTGGGGAGGAGGATTTGTCGGGGAGTCGAAAATGTCGAGGGCGCGTGCAAGTGCGGGGAGTTTTTTTTTATTGGAACGAGTTTATGTTGACGGATGCTTCCGCAGTGGCACTTTATGGGGGCGGCCCGAGGTTAATTTGCAGTTACGATTATACGAGGATCGTTCACGGGCTAGGAAGAAATTGCGTGTGTGCGTATATATAGTATAACGTACACGTTGTTCCTCTGTGATTGTCCGGGTTATTTTCTTTCCTTCCTTTTATTTTTTTTAGCGCGAATAAAAGTTTTAATCGTTATTGCGTATGTATTCGGGAAGTATGTCACGTCTATTAGGACACACGAGAACTAGTGATAAAAAGACGTCATATTATTCGTTGAGTAGTTTGATCCTGCTATATAATGCATTATACTCCATGGGATTAAACTTTGCATTACGCGTACTAATGTTAACTTTGTTTTATCTATTAGTATTGAAACACGTTCTTTTGTTTCAAATGTTGTGACAAAATGAAAAAAAACAAAAACACGAAAGTAATTCATCAAAAGTTTGATTTACATTTAGTATTAAAAAATAATTCAAATTTAAAGGTTTAATCCTTTTTATGAAAAAAATTGAAATTGTTGAATTCTATTTATTTGATACGTATAAAGTAATAGTTTTTCTATTAATCGTTTAAAAACAATCAAAATCTATACAAATTGCTTCATTCCAAAGACGACAAATTGAGATAAACCGTTTGTTCACTTTTACGCAACTGCACCTCACAATCTAAGTTTCAGCCATTCCCTACCGCGATTTATCTCAATTCACGACAATTCGTCTCCCACCCATCGATACATATATTAAACTTGAAAATTGACAACCACGCTTCCCTAAATCAAAAATCATCCCCAATACTTGCCCGCTCACGTATTTCGAAATCATCATCCACTTCCTGAAAACTCTGAACCTCGCAGTACGCGTTCGTATACAGTTCCTCATAAAAAAAAACTCCTCTTGTAGCCATAGCTCTCGCCATCGCTCATCCCCTCGGCGTCGTCCCATAAAACCAAATTAAGCCTCCAACCGGGGGAAATCATTTTGATTAGAATCAGTCAGCGAAATAAAACTTCCTCTCCGGTTCTTCGCGGGAAAGAGAGAGAGGAAAAAACTCTCCTTAAACCTCCGACTCATCCTCCTTCCCCCTCATCTCTCGTCGCGTCATTGTCATTCTCCTCTGGTGCAGTAGCGTAGTCACGTATACACAACTTCCCCCCCGAGATGTATTCAGGGAGTGTCGCGTAGAGCAGAAGAGGAGGAGGAGTAGGAGAAGGAGAATGGGGGAGGAGTAGTAAACGAAGGAGGCGATGTAAATGTTGCAAGGGGCGAGGGTGAGAGAGAGAGAGAGAGAGAGAGAGAAGAGGGAAAATCCAGGCCGAGGCATGTGCGAGAGAAGAGGAGGCTAGAAGGACGTGTTAAGATCCGAGGTGGCGGTGGGGTTTATTTGGGTGTGTGGCATGGCGGCTCTGTAGATGGGGAGAATGTATGGGTCGATGTCTTTGCCTGTTTTTTAAAATATTTTTTATACTTGCTGTCAGACATTTATGTACGAGATTTTTTACATGTATCAAGTAAATTTTTTATAACAAGGCAACTTTTATTGATAATGTAGATGGTTTACGTATCAAACGAAATTGGAATAATGATTATAAGTATGTCGTAGTACACGTACTTCAGTGGAAGTATTATATATATACACGTATTATAAATTTTTGTAAAACAATCATTTTTTACAATAAACTATTATTATTGTTATTATTATATTATTATATATGAAAGAAAATATGTTACAGAAATACATTTTGATAAAAACTTTTAAAGAGTTTGAAATTGTTAGTAAGTTTCTATCTCTGATCTATAATGAATTAAATAAAAGTGAAGTTTTCAACTTATTTTAAACTTTTGACATTCTTAAGATATACTATTCGACCACAAACCGACGGTTTACAACAATAGCAAACCTATAAATACAGCAATTACAGTTTTAAAGGCACATATTTCTGCGTAAAAATCAATTCAAACGTATAATATCACCTCGCCATAAATATTTTTCTTATTTTAAATATTCAGCCAAAAAGGTACGCGTCACATTTAGCACAATATGCGCGGAGAGATGAGAGGGGAAGAGCTTAAAAGAAGATCGGAAGATTTGAAAAGTTTTTTTCCCTCACCCGCGGCTAATCGGATTAGCCGCGGTGGTGCGAGGACTTCTTATTTTCGCTGCGCACATATATAAGAGAGTAGACTATCCTGAAATTCAAAGGTACTTTGAACCCCCGGCTATTACTACCACCATCGTCGCAGCACAGTCGACTACGACGACGATCAGGCTATAGGCTATACGCGAGATAATCGACGAGGGCAAAAGAAGACGAAGCGATGAAGATTGATGGGCCAAGTCGTTTGCGGCCGACTCGAGTATAAAAGTTCAATTCTTTATATATATATATATATATATATATATATATATACACACACACGTGTGTGTATACCTACGCGAAGGATCCATTTACGAGAATTTAATTGTGATTAATTCGACGTGACTCTAGCTTTATAATTCCAGCCGAAGGTATTTCTAATTGAGGAAATAATTCGCGGCTCTATATATACTACTGTACGAGACAGCGACTCAGCGAACTTTGTCTGCGCACGCGCGTGTGTATATATCTATATCTATACGCGTGTGTTTCTGCGAACGATTATTCACGACTGGGATGACGGGATGCAGTTGTTCAGTTAGAGAAGCGAGCACGAGCGCGACGCGATAAGAGAATAACGAATGAGATAGAGAGAAAAGAGGAGGGAGGGAGGGAGAGATATTTTAAGCGGCAAAGATGCCGAGTAGTAGTAAGTAGTCTTTTGGGGTCGCGCCGCGGTTACGGCGGTTCTTAATGCGACGTTGGAATCTGCTATTTTCGGTCCCCGCAAGAGGGAAGGGAGGGGGCGAAATATTATCGGGTTTTATGTTTTTCGATTATCTCGGCAACGATTTATGGCGGATTTCATAGTGTTTTCCCGTTTAAATTGAACCTCGCGAGTTGTTTGGAAAGTTACTGCAGTGTTTTGATTAGTTCGGTGAATGTGGACACGAGGTACTGGCAAGGGGGTGAGAATATTATGGCTTGGTTTGATTAGCGAATTATTGTAGATAACGCGTGGTGTGCGGTCGTTATGTGGCAAACGTAGATTAAATTAAATAACCTCTGTAGTATATGAAAAGAGCTTCGCATGTGTTTTATTATATTGATTGCTTATTTGTTATCCAAAATTAATTTAAATATTTTTTTGTTACTCAATTCGATTAATTCTATATGGACGTACGTATATGTTGTAAATTATACTTGAATCTAATAAATACGAGGAGACTTTGGCTTTGAAAATCGCAAGAACCTACAAATCAGAAGGACAAAGACACGGTAGTTTGAGGAATGATTAAAGCTCGACGCGTCCCTCATTTCCCGGACTCCTAGCGAAACTCCGTTCACGTACAGTACGCCGTGGGCCGAGAGAGAGAGAGAGAGCAAGAGAAAGGAAGAGAGAGTGCAGAGAGTATCCATCTCCGTCCGAGCGTTTCCAATAGATCGGACGCGCCTTGCTCGCGGCACCGTTTGTTCGTCAACTGCACGACGTGCTTTACCCCCTTGAGTCTTTGCTCCTTCCTTCTCTTCCTCTTCTGTCTCTCTCTCTCTCTCTCACTCTCTGCCCTGCGGAAATCGCTCGACGCGAGATGCAGAACAAGCGGAGGGAAATGTCTTTATCGTTTAAATTGCGCGAGTTGTCTTAGTTTTCGAGTGCTTTTTTTCTAATTTATTATAGAATTGTTGTGGAAATTAGTTTTTTAAATGGAACAAATTGGTTTTGTCGTTAATTGAATTGCAGATTTGTTGAAATTATTTTTAAAACAATGCGGTAAACAATTTTAGTTCTACAAATTGATTTTACTATAATATAATTAAAAGCGTATTAACTCTATATTTGTGAAAATACTATTTCTGATAAGAACGCGCAATGATATTTACAATGAAAAGGACCGCGCGAAACCTTATTCTATAGCCATGTAACAGCGTTACACTTCCAGATTTTAAGACTCGAACGTATATAATAAATCGAGTTTTCACTCGATAGGAACTTTCGGAAGAAATAGCGGAAAAGTATTTTATACTATCGATTGCAAAACTAACTGCAACTTGTCTCGAGCGAAGTTTTATATAAGAGGTCAGGTGCGGAGAGTCTCCACAACCGCTACCGCACCACCATCGGCGATTTTTATCTATATATATATCTATAGATATCAACGCGGAGCGAATTGCTTCCTTTATCTGTCGAAAAACGTTCGTTGTATTTTCGAGATTCTTAGCAGATTGGAAAGTATATATTGGCTCTCGGGCGGCGGCTGCTGCTGCTGCGTGCATTTGGAAAATGAGATTTTATACCTACGTATATATATGTATAGATACATACGCGTGGGAGAGAGAGAGAGAGAGAGAGAGAGAGAGAGAGAGAGAGAGAGAACGCGAGGGAGAATGGTGTATGTGTGTGTGCTTTATATATATAGCGGTGTTTACTCAAAGTTGAGTCGAACGCAGAGTAAACGGTGTGTGCGTCGATGGTTGTGAAATAATATTATAGAGCATTGTTGGGACGTGTACACGTTTTCTTGGTCGTTGTGTTTCGCTATACGAAACTAATTTATACCGTAGATATAAAGAATTTGAATTTCGCGTGTTTACCCGCGCGTCGCGGTGAATTATATTTTATATGCGATGTTCTTAAGGAACTAAAGATAAGAAATTTTCCCGAGACCTGGAGAAAATATTCTTTCGTATAATTTTTGTTATATATATATATCATGAATTATTGTACTCGGTCAATTCGGCGAATGGAGTTTCGTGATTTTTCCTATACTTTTAAAAATTTTTCTATCAATATATATATAACGACGAAATTTTCTACGTGATTTTTATCTTAAAACTTCCACTTTTATTCCCTTTTCTCGACTATATATTTTTTTTTACCTCTATAATGTCCGCTCAGCTTTTTAAAAGGCGATTCGAAGAAGTTCAGAATGCATTTCAAAGTTTCCCTCGAAGCGAAACTTCAGCGCCGCGGAGGAGACATTTGGCTTGAATATCGAGAATCAAAGTTTTTTCGCAATTACATTTAATTTCTTAAATTAAAAAAAACTTTTCCCTATATAATTTTTTCCATTTCTCATCTATATACATACATACTCTCTTCTCAAATTATTAGCGCACTCATAAACCAGCCCAATTAAATTCAAATCGTAAATTAACCGTAAAACGTTCCTATTCAAGGTTTTCAACTTATAATAATCCTGAACCTTTATCTCACCACCCCCAAAGTATAACCATATTGTCTCTACATAAACCCCCCAGCCTCCCACATCATCCTCAAAATTCACCATTTCATATATAATCCTCGTCCAATAAACTATACACGCTAGAAATCCTCGCTGAATAATTCAACACCTTACACATCTCTATAATATACGCAATTCAATAAGATCACCTTACCCCTCCTTTGCGAATTCCACATCTCGAAATATTCCATACATCCCCACATCTATATATATACGCGCATCTAATTCCAACGCGTCTTCCTCGAGCCCCGCGTTATATCCCAGCCCTCATTACAACCTTCATTTACGATCGTTGCGCGTAATATAAGAAGCAAGAGCGCCTCGTGCTGGAGGAGAAGCTTCGTATTGTATACGTCCTATTGAATACGCTCTCTCGCTTGGGGAACTAATGATAGGCGCTCGGTAGCTTGTCAATAGGTGCGGTGCTGCTAAAGGGGTATATAACCCGGTCGCTCGCACGGCCGCCTTTCTCCATTATATACCTCTTGTGGATGTATGTATGTACGTATGTGTATATATACATACACGTGGATATATCGGGTTCTCGCGAGGGAGATCAGAAAGGGAAGAGGAGGGCGATTGTGAGGATGTTACGTGTAATTGCGGGTAGGCTAGCGTGTGCCCAGGGAGGTTAAGGGTGCAGCGCGTGAGGTTGAAAGGAACGCGAGGTATACCGTCGTCGACGTTGAGGTAGTGGTGGTAGTGGTGGTGATGGTGCATGTGAAGGGGACGTTTTTTTGAAAAAAAAAGTGGAGGTAGAGGTGACGATGAAATCGTATATGCATGATTTCGTGAAAGAAGGTATATGCTGTTGTAAGTAGTACAGTTTTTTTTTTTCATGAAATGTAGAACGGAGTCATTACGAGAGTTTTGAAAGGAATGGAAATGATTTCGTGTTGTTTGTACGCCCGAATGAATTGATGATGGTTATATTGAAGGTTGTGAAACAAAAAAGACATATTTTTTTGAAAAAAGTATTCATCATTCAACAAAAACATGCATCGCTGAAGTACCGTTAAAATCATTTTTTTTTCTTACTAAACCCGTCCTATATCCAGTGAAATTTATTTAAAACTGTATTTTTCCTCTCTTGATGGCATAGCAAAATTCGAACTCTCGTTATCTAAACGTTTTCCTTTCGAAAAATAAAACCAAGCTAGCTTTTTCCGCTTTTGTTATACGAAAAATTACATCGAAGCACTCTCCCGCCGCGTTCACCCACAATTACGCGTCCCTATACTCTACCCTAAGCTTCTTATCTATACCCTATCGTCATCATCTATTTACGCTTATCGAGCCACAGCACAGCACACAGCTATATAGAGAACGAGAGACACAGAAAACGACGCGAACCTCGAAATTTTCTATTTCCACCGCGACAGCGCGCGAAATTTCCATTTTCCTTATCTCGTTTTGAGGGACAGGTGCACACGTACAGTGTGCGCAAGCGACGAGATAGAAAAAGTCGGAAAACGAGAGAATCGGAAGAATTCTCTCGTGACATTATACGCGAGCGACGAGATTGAGTTTGCATATACTTATTTGCTAGGCTTACGTGTATATATATCTATGTATATGCTACTGTGTGTGTGTATAAGAGAAAGGAATAGAGGGTCAGGAAGAAAGTCACGCGTTTAATAGGCAAGCGGGAGTGCCGTGTGCGCGATAACATTGACGTTGAAAGGGCTTGGAGTTGGTATATAGTGTGTACAGTGGCGGCGTTCGATTAGGAATGCCATTCATCAAGGGAACGAAGGGATGTAGGTATGTAATGTACCAGCAGCTGATGTATATTTGTAACGATGTTTTTGTTATTTGAATTAGATTAATTGCGTGTGTAAAGGTTGTATATTTGTTGATACTATTAATAATGTAATTGTTTATGATTTTATTAGGGATCGAGAAAAAAAGACAAATAAGAACAGCACACCTGCTATTAGACTCGATGGTCACGTTTTTTTCCGAAATTATATCAAGCGTGTGATTGTTGTTGATTGTTTACTGTATTTAGCTTACTTAAAAAACATTTGATTAGAAATTATTTTATATAAAAGATTTAATATATGCCATCACACAATTTGCTTTTTTTCCAATCCTAATTCATATATATATAGAATAAACAATTACGTTATTGCTAATCTAAATTTACTCAGTTTTATAAATAAAAATTTCTATTTTTAATAAAAAAAAAACATCCTTTGTACGAAGGTAGAAATATGCAGTTTTTATTATTTCAACGACACGTAAATTTCCACGAATTTCAAATTACGTCATCTATGCTATATTGACTTTTGGTTCGTTAAAACTTGCAATTAAAATTTCGCAGAATCTAAAGCAAATTCATTGCCAAAACGATGTATGTAGATTAAATTAACCGCTGAATAAACATTTAGGTTATTTCCCGTCCGACTCGAACTCGTCAAACGAGCGTTTTGAGCAAGTTTTCGTCTACCAAAAGTTAAATTCGTTATTTTTAATTAATAAAAATCGCAGAAAAAAAATATATATATCCCATATACATATTCTCCATCTCGCATCGTATACATTCTCCCTATCCCTATATAATCAATAAAACTTACACGTTATTAATATTATTAATATTTTCATCTTCTCCCCTCCTCCTGACATCTTCATCTACGGATTTCCCTAATCTCTATTATTTTTTTTTTAATAAAAATAAAACACCACCAACCACGTCTGCGTTTCCATCACGAACCCACACGCGTTTAATTCCGTGCTCGAAAACACTTTCGCCGTGGCGGCGTTCCATCAAAAACGACGACCCTCCCAAAAAATAAAGGATCTCTTTCTTTCGCTTCGAGAAAAAATCGCACGCAAAAGCGGAAGAAGGGTTTCTCTCTCGTACATCAAAATGAGCGGAAGAGGGAGAGAGAGAGAGAGAGAGAGATCGAAACTCACGCGCGTGCACACGCGAAAATAAATCAGACACGGAACACCACAACGACGACGACGACGGGGGCAATCTTTTTTTTTTCCTACGGCATGCGCCTTTGTCGGGACGACATTCGGCCGACAATTTTCCCTCATGCATACGCAAATTTCTTTTTCTTTTCCTATATATACTCCCATACACACGGACGTGGAGATAGAGGTTAGCCCTCATGAATCTTGCATTGCCTCTCGCGCGACGTATTTTTGTTTGCGATGCGCGCATCTTCCATGTATATAGGTACCTACCTATATACGCGACGGGCATTGATTTGATTTTTCTCTTCCACGAAATATCGGGTAAGTGGAAGGGCTGTTGTTGTTTGTCGTATAGTTGGGATGCTTCGGTTGAGAGCGATGATAACCGCGCGAGCGTGCAAGAGCCCCGCGTGTATATATATATATATATATATATATAGTGACGGGTGTGTATCTGGTTTGGATGCGAATTATTTATTGATTCGTTCAAGTTATTGACTCGTTTCTATGTATATATATATACGGCCACACTTGGATTTTCAATTTTGGCCATTTGTATTCGCGCGCGGGGTTGATTGATTTGCGATGTATTCTGATATTCGCGCGCAGTTCATTTTGATATTATATGAAAAGTACGTCTGATTTAAATTATTAGTAATATATAGTTTTGAGGTTTTTTAATTAGTAATTTTACTAAAGTATAGTTTTTGTGAAAAATTTACTATTATATATATTATGATAATATGTCTTATTCATTATACGTATTCCTACCGATAATTCAAATGGCCGTTTAAAATTTATTTCTACCGCAATACCTTATTACATTTCAACGACGAATGTATATATACATACGCGTACACGCGCGCTTCGTGAAAGTGTATCAAGGTAAGTAGAACAACTGCAACAATGCTAGCGATGAAGCAATTAGAGCCGATAATATCAGAGTGGTTATAATATAGTAGTAACTTACTGTTAATCTTGATATCATTAATTCTTGAACAAGCTGCAATAAGAATAACGTTATTAGAACATTGGCTACACACCATCATCGTCATAATTATCCAGCGCTGACCTTTTAACAAGTCACCAACGCTTATACAATTACTACACTACAACGAATTGTATAATATTTTACCACAACGAACAGTATAATAATAAATTCAACGAGTAGACAACCCAAAGATAACAGCATTTAATAATCACCGCACACCTATATATAATCGTAGTCTTCGACTCGCTTTTCTTATGTATACACACATACACAGAGAGATTTTTGGATTCCTTCCCTCTCCGTACCGCGACGAGAATCGAGTGGGGGTGGGAAAAAAAAGAAGTTTGTTTTTCTCTTTTTTTATTTGTGGCGAGAGAGAGAGAGAAATATATTGAGAGGACGAATAATGGTGGGTGGGGGGCGAAGGGACGGGGGGGGGGGGTGGATACATTACCGGTGGTGAGGCTAATCTCCATGGCGCGCTGCCGATGGCCAAGGACTTTGAACTGCGGCAGACTGACGTCGTTGCTGACGCCGACGCTGGTAAGGCCCTCGTTCCATTTGTAGCGGATGTCCCTCATGGTGTAGCCGACTGGAAAACGAAACAGAGACCCCCGGCTCGCTTGGTTCTTGTCGTGGGTGCAACGAGGGAGCGACGTATATCGCGTATGTGGGCCCTATTACCCGGGCATTACACACACAACACGTATATACGCGCTAAACGAGCACAAGCGCGCGGACGACCGAGCGATTTCGGATGGGCTCTCCGAATTTCGTTTCTATTTTCTTTTTTTTTTGATTTTTTATTCTCGCTTTTGTTTTTCGATTGTTCTTTTAAGTTTTACATGTATATATTATAGGGGCCTCCACTTACCTTTACTCTCGTATATCTTTCTTTCTTTTTTTTTTAATTCTCTTTACTTTGTCATCAGTTTTAGTTATATACGTGCCTCGGTAATCGGTAAATTCGATTTCAAGGTATATACGGTATACAAACGAAAATGTGTATACACAAACGTGTATGTACTCTCTCGCTCGAGAACGCATTTATTCATATATTGCAGATATTTTTCTATACAAATATATATACGTGTTATTCGTATACTGAAGCTTCTCTTTCTTTCTTTTCGAGCGTGCGTTGTTGCTGTTTCTCTTTATATATATTCAACTCAATTGTATATATTATTATTATTACATATACGGAAAAGCAAAATAATATATATATATAATGTATATGCACGGCCAAAGTCTGGCGTGTGGCCTTATTGTTTGCGGCTCTTTGGCGGCGGACTCTCTTCGACTTCCGATTCGGTGGACTTTCGCAGAAGAGAGGTACTGAGAAGTATAGAGATAGAGAGAGTGAGAGAGAGAAAAAGGGAGGAAAATAAGTCAAAACAAAAGAAAAGTTGGTATATAAGAAAGAAGATGGATCTGAGAGAGAACGAGGGTCTCGAAATTCCTGAATACGTAATCCGTGTAGGTGTATATGTGTAAGTAAGTAAAAGAGAGAGAGAGAGACTGAGGTAAGAAATGCCATTAGCGTCCGTCTTGGGCGTCGAGTCGAGCGCGACTAGGGAAAGTTTATCGATGCGAGATAACAAAAATTTACATTCGAGAGCGTTTCTCGCGACCCAAGAGCCGCGCGACGTCTTAATGCCGCGGTAATGAGACTTTTACAACAATGGTAATGTGCCGCGAGGTCTTTTCATTAAGACCTTAAGTGCGCTTGCGGTTTTAAGACAGAGGAAGAGAGAGAGAGAGAATAATGCTTTTAAGAGGATTACGCAATGTTGTTTATATGCTTATTTAATTTAATGGCCCTTTGACGCAATGCACGAGCAGTCGCTGCCGTCAGTCGTTGGCTAATATTGTCTTCTTTTTTTTTGGCAAACTCGCGGTTATGCGTTTTTATGGTTTACTTCGTATGCTTGATGATATATAAATTTTTTGTAATTTACATGTCCCGAATATTTTAAGGGTGTTATAATATATTTTTTACGTTTTTATGACTTTTGCAATTTTAAATTTTAAGTAGATATTAAAATTTTACGATATTATATAGTTGTGTTCACGATAGCCGAAGACCTATTTGAATTTCATATTTTACGTTATTTTAGTCGCAAAACCTTAAAATTTATGCATTTTTTATGCAACAATATGATTGACTGTTGATTTGATGTGACGTGTAATGTAATAATGCAGTAAATATTTACAAAATACAAAAATCCATTGAGATCTGTAAATGACATGTCAATTACGCGTTTAATTCGTTGCTCGATATTGAATCTCAGTGAAATTTCAGTGAAACCGTGTGAACTATATCCATTCAAAAAAAAAATTCGTCAAAACCATCACTAAATAAGCTAACGAAAAACAAATCATATCAAACTTATCTTTAGTCTTTCAACTCGAATTAGAAAACATTATCCGCTAGTGCCAATATCAATCAAGACTTTCATCGAGCTTCTACTACGACGGCAGAACGGAAAAACCACGGTAATTTATTATCGGCGCCGCAGCCGAAGAAAGTCGAGGGGGAAAAAAGACAGGCCGATTGGAATTCATCCGGTTTCTTGCCTTCTTTTTTTAATTCTACTTCGCCGCCGTTTCCTTTTCCAATTAAGAAGCCTTGCAGGAAGGTTTTCGCCCGCGTCACCGTCCGCGAGTTGGATTCGGCTATAGCTTTGGGTTTGCTGGTATAGGAGGAAGCGAAGAAGCCGCGGGTGAGTTTCGAGTGGAGAGGAAGAAGATGGAAGAGGAAGAGGAGTGGATCGTAGGTAAGGAGCACCGAGTAATTAGGAGGTTCGACAGTGGTGTCGATGTACGTATAGATTTGCGGTTGCGAATTTCGACGTTCATTTGTTAAAGTATAACTCGTATATATCTGAGAAATTAATTTTTAATAATATATAATTTTAATTTATTATATAGTCTGTTAAATGTTTAAAATGATACATGATTAACAATCATTATTTATTTAGTTACCATTTATTAAAGTTCTCTATTATTATTCCATATCACGAAATTCTTTTCTTTACTTGATTCATAGTTCGGAAAAAGCTCGGATGGTTTTATAAATTGCTTACTTGCGTAAATCGCGAAAGCCTTTGAGTAATAAGGTATACATTTTTTTTTGCACTCCCTTTTCGTGATTCGTTATACGATGATGTTTCTTTTCTCAGGGGGTTTCTTTCGAGTCCATCAATCACTGGTCTTGTTTACGTACGTCAAGTCTGGTCAATCCTTCTCAATCGTCGCGCGTCTATAGTCGTTAGTGTATATATGTATACCCGAAAAAGAAAGAAAGAAAAGGAAGCAAAACTGCGAGTCCAGCGCTTCTGTATATATGTACACACACAAAAGCGCTCAGTATGAAGGACTCGAGCGTGTAAACGGAAAAATAAATATATAGTCGAGCACAGAGAAAAAGAAAAATAGTCGACGATAGTTATGTGATCTTGTGTGTTTTCATACACAGATTGGTCAGATCGTGAACTGACAGGTGCGATTATGTACTTGTAAATATCTATATATATATATCGTGAGTGAAACTAAAAATAAAAAAAAATCGGCGAGTGAATGTAATTGTGTATATTATCGTGAGTTCGTGACGGTGTACGACAGAGAAAGAGCGAGACAGAGGCAAAGAAAGAGATAGACAGATGCAGGCAGACAGAGAGAAAAGCCTTGAAATATCACAGCGTAGAGTAAACAAATCGAGAGCTGAATGAGATACGCAGTACAGTCGCGTATAGTAGCGTAGTACAGTATCGTCGTAAATATAATAGCAAACGCGTCGGAGAGGCAAGTAGTAGCAAGGGTCCGCGTCCGATCGGACGGCCCATCTCCGACGCATGTAATATAATATAAACACACACATATATAACACACAAGTCATAAGTGTTGCTGTAATATATGTCAGTGTATATTTGCTTAACAAAAGAATAATGTAATCACTCGCATAGAGCCCTCGAAAGTGTTGATCATATATGCGTATATGGTGTGCGTATATATAATCGAGAGAAAGAAAGAGAGAAGACACAGGTTACATAATATTATTGTTAGACATATTGTAGGCGAGGTACAGAGTATAGCGAGTATACAAAAGACAGTATATATTATGTATTTTTTTAATATATATTAAAAAAACATTATGCGGAGGACGAAACGAGTGGAGGAGGCAAAGAGAGAGAGAGTGATAAAGACTGAGAGTAAGAGAGATAGAGAAGAGTGAAAGAGAGAGAGAGAGAGAGTTAAATATCTACCTGTAGAGAGGTGTATGGTTGTCTGTCGCTGCCTGTGCCCGAGCACGCGAAACTGCGGCAATTCCACCTCGCTCGAGATGCCGACCGACTGTAGGCCGGAATTCCATTTGTACCGAATATCGCGCATTGTGTATCCAACTTGGCCGTGTCGTCGCAACGCGCGCACACACATATGGGCGCCGCGGGATAACCCGAGGGCACAACAGAAGGTCGATCGGTTGACGATTTTTTCGGTAGTAGTAGTAGTAGTAGTAGTAGGAGTAGTTGTAGTAGTAGTAGAGGAGGCAAGAGTTCACAAGAACACAGAAAACAAAAAGAAAAATTCGCTGCTCTAACATTACATTCGGTTAAACATTAGACACTTATTAAATGCGGCTGGCTAATACATTTTGGTTAATAAAGTATTTATAAAGAGAGGGAGAGGTATATATGAGGTGTAATAAGAGAGAAAGATAAATAATATTAAAAAGAGAGAAGTGGGAGGAGGATGGTAATATAGTTAGGAGAGGTTTGGAAAGGAAAGGATGACGTTGATGCATTCTGATTCGACGGTTGCGGAATCTGTTTTTTTTACGGTTGGTTTTGAAATGTTCAAACTACGGTGTTAAACATCGATACAATTACATGAAAAAAATATACACTGACGTTACTGGCTCTCGTTTGCCGACTGAAAGCTAATGATTTTACAAAATCAAAATGATATTTATACGTAATAAACGTATAATTAAAAATGAGAACTTTTTTAAAGGCATACATTACCATTTCAAGTTAGTAAATAATAGATTTAATGATTATTGATATTTATATCTAACCTTTCAGTCGGTAAAAGAGCGGGAAATTCAAATTGAAATCAATGATCACATCTTAATAATTATTAATAATAAACTACGAGTTTTACTGCAATAAATAACTTCTGCACAACTTAAAGCAATATATATTCAAAACGTTTAGCATGACAACAACAGTGACATTTAATAAAGAAAAAAAAAGACATAAAAATCACATATAATATATTATCTTACCAAAAACCTCTACCGTGATCCCGTCAAATGTATCATTCGAAAACCACCTATATATATACAATTACACCGTTATACCCTCCGCTGCAATTTATCAGTCCTCAAAACTGTATATAATTCGTCCGCACCCTCGAGTAACAGAGCGCCAGCAGTAGCAACCGCAAAAATTGAAACTTATGAAAAGCGTCGCGCCCCTTTTACACAGTATACACATACAGCGACGTTTCTCTTTTCCTCGCTATATATATACATTCCGCACGCGAAACGGAACTCAAGCCGTTGCTGCGCCCCTGCGCACCCGAAACAACAAAGTTTCGCGGAAGTAACCCGCACAGCGTGCCTTTCGCAGTCGCGCGATTAGTATGTATATACATATACTGTTCGCGCATATATACGAATTCCTCTGACTTTCTCCAGAACCAGAGAGAGAGAGAGAGAGAGAGAGAGAGAGAGAGAGAGAGAGAAAGAACACGGTAGTAGTAGTAGTAGTCGCGTGCAACGGAAGCCAGGGCAGTTGTAATTGCAGCGGTCGAATCAGAACGCGAGGCGCTCTCCGTATATAGGAAGCGGGGAAACAAGAGAGGGCACTACTCGAGATTAAGTGGACTGATTAAGGGGCTTTTTTTTTCTTACTTCGCTTTCTTTGCCCTGGGACGGTATAGGGGAAGGAGACAGAGGTAGGTATACCGGGGAGAATAAAAAAAAGGAGATTAAGGGAGGAATATTCGAATGGTGAGTTACTAAGAGCATATATATATATACACGTATAAGAAACTTTGTACAAGAGACGAGGTTGTTCAATAGGGGACAGATAAAGAGAGATAGAGAAACAAAAAAAAAAGAGTAAATGAGAGAGAGAGAGAGAGAAATAGAGAGAAAGATATCTTACTTAACTACAACGCCAATTAGAAGCTTGGGCGCGAAGGAGTGTCGTCGAATCGCGCGGGCGCGTGCGGAAAACGCTCGAATGGCCCTCGACGATGGAAAGTTTTAATCAGTGGCCGAGTGGAGAGAAAGAGAGCGACTCTTTTTTTTTTGTTACGCGCGTGCGCGCACACTCGTACAAGCCTCGGGAGAGAGATCAAGGTTGTTAAGGATCGAACGAAAAGTGATAGGACTGAGATTTTTTCTTTTTTTTTCTTTTTTTTTTTAATTGAAAACGCGTGCGCGCGCAGTAGCTTCTCTTTATTCGCAGACAAGGTTCCCCTTCGTCGAGTTATTTTTAAAGTTGCGTTTCTTGAAAGAAGCTACGACGACAAGAGAAAGAGAGAGAGAGGGAGGGAGTTCGGAACTTTCGGCTAGGGAGCAGTCGAACAATTACTTTGCGTTCTTTCGTTCTTTCTCAGTTTTTCGAATGTTTCTTCGGAATCTCATGAAAGGAGCCAGTCCCCCCGTTCCCCCGTTGCTCTTCCCGGAAATTCTAGTTGAATAAGAACTTTTTGACGAAGCAGCAGTATATAGCAGTATATAGTAGCAGCGCGCATGGACCGAAACTTTCGCGTTTTTATCTTATTCCCAGGGCTCTTATATAGCTTTCTCTCGTCTTCGCGGAAAACTTCCGACTACACTATATACAACCATCACCGCAAAATGATATTCCGCGTATATAAGCTCTTCCCACAAAGCGAATCTAATTTCTCCGTACTCTTACTAAGAGGAAAAAAAATCCAATTATGGTCTTATAAAACGAAGCTTTATAACATAATCTCGCGAAAAACCATTATTACACACCGATCGGTTGCTTCCCGATATATAAATACATATACGCCATCGTGTGCTGGTACCACACGTAAATCACACGGCAATTAACTAATTATCCCTATAACCTCGTAGCAAATTAGTCCATAAATCGGTGGAAACTACGATGATACTATATATTATACATATACATATGTAACCTAGTTATCCCTCGGCCGACACGCGGTACTACAATCGATTCTCAAAAATCCCGGCTGCGCGCCACCGCGACCTTGTGCGCCTCCTCGAACACGCGGCTTTCGATCCGCGCGCGTTTCTCACTAGCGCGAAACGCCGACGACCTTGACCCTCCTCCATGTTATATACGGCGATGTACATATAGTATATATATATGTAGGCTACGACGGTGCAGCAAGCACTGATGCTTTGTTGCGGTCGCGTATACTCGCTCGCGCACAACGACGACGACGACGACGAAGCGAGCGAGAGTTCAGAAATTAGGCGAGCCGCCGCGGTGTGCGGCGAGTAAAGTGCGAGGGAGCGGTTTTGGGATATATACGAGAGGATGTAGGGTGAAGAGCACCACGCGTGGTGTGGTATTATAGGTGGGATCGGGAGAGAGAGAGAGCGAGAGTCGAATTTTTTAGATTTTTCGTTGTGGTCTGGTTTTGGTGGTCTTGTATAAGTACCATATAACGATATGTGAAATTACTGTACGCGTTAGAGTATATTATAGCCGCATATATATGTGAAATTAATTTTATTGATTTCTTATTTGTTTTTCGCAATTTCTGGTACTTTGTACGTATACGTAAACATGATTATTATAAGAACTAAGACCGACCGATCGACCGAGTAATCCGATTACACTGCCGATTCGCGCATGGTCCGCACCCATTCGCAACCCTATAAACAACATATATCCCTGAAACCGTATACCCACCCACACCAACCAATCATACATCTCAACTTCAAGTTGAAAAGCTCTACTACTCAGACCGCAACTCTCGCTCGACTCTCCACTTACCGCGAAAGCGCGAGAGAGAGCGAGAACTAGAACACGTGCGCGCGCTTGGGCCGTATACGAACGTTTCCGCTACTCGTGCGAGCGCGACATTCCTCCGCACCGGATACGCATATATGTATATATGTATATATGTATATATATATAGAGAGAGAGAAGGATAGAGAGAGTAGCTAGCCAGAGCACGACTGCGGGTTAAATACAATAGGTCACACACACACACACACACACACACATTTGCTCACACATGTAGATACACACACACACATGGCATTCCTTGAAAACGAGGGGGCAACAGAGCAGGAGGAGGAGGAGGAGGAGGAGGTAGAGGCGTAGGGCATTGCGCGCATCGTCCGGATAGTCCAGGACTCGGCATTCCGGTGAATCGCCACCGTTGCCACTGGCCCGGAACTTCGCTTTCGCGACATACACACAGAGACACACAACATATACGCGCGCGACGAGGGAATGCCGAGGACGCGTCGTCACGAAACCTACTCCTCCTCATACTCCGGACCCGGCTAGCTGTTTTCTTTTTTTTGAGAGGGGGAAGGGGAAAGGGGTGGTGGTGGTGGCGTTGCAGAGAATCGGAACTAGACGAATAGGTCAGGTTTGATCATTATAAGTCGAACGGATTGTAAGATGTAGATAAATGTTTCTTGGTTATTGTGAAAAGTATATAAGGGAGTTGTTTCGTCGAATTTCGATTCTCGTTGTTTTATAATATTACACATCTATATTTATAAGATAATAGCATTATTATAGGCTAACTTGTATATATGTACATATTGTAAAAAATAAAAAATCAGCTATAATTATACAGAATTCACTTGCGCACCTTCAAAAAAAAAGAAGAAAAAAACGACACGCATCACTATATCTCTAATACATTTCCCCCCGTGACCTTCCAAGTTTCGTTTATCAACATTTTCGTCGTCGTCGTCTTCATTGTTTTTTGTTTTTATTCTCCACAACGAGCAAAAATGCCTGCTATTCGAAACCCAAAAAGTAGATAGGCGGAAATGGAAATTTTTCTTTTTTTTTTATCTCGGTCCACATGCTCGGGATTCCAACAGTCAAGGGGGAAGAGAGAGAGAGAGAGTGAAAGAGAACAGGACAACTCAGCGATCTGTTAGCAATGTTAAATTCTTTGTTTTTTTTTCTTTATTTTGTTTTTTTTTAAATGGGGGGCGGGGTGGAAAAGAGAGAGAGAGAGAATACAAAAATTCAGGACACGACATTTATCAACAGCTTGGAGATTAACGGAATCAGAGAAATAGAGAGATAGAAATAGATAGATAGAGACAAAAATTGGTGTGGTGCAAGCGTGCGTGCAAATTCTAGTGCTACGTTTATATATATATATACATTGGAGCTTCAATGAGACATAGCACAAGCGCAGAGCGAATGTATCGTACTCTCTGGGTTGTGTTTTTTTTTTATTTTCATTGTTTGCACGTGAACACGAAAATATCGCGTTGCGGACGAATGACACGTTTTCTTTCTTTTTCTTTTGGTAGGTTGTTAAATCGACGGAAAAGCGTGTTTTATAACGAAACCATCATGCTTCTCGGTAAATATGAATCAAGTATTTATTTGGTGTTATAATTAACGCACAACGAAAAATAAAAAGAGATAGTATCAATCAATAAAAGATGTATTTAAATCAAACAATTAAGAAAAATCGTATACATCAACGACGTTTAATTACAAAAAAATCAACCAACATAATTAACAATCAAATAAAACTACTGCATCAGTTTCTTCATCTAACCCTCTTTTCCATTAAACAAACAACTTCGCGTAGTAGGCAAGTATACACCTGCATAGAAAAATATAAAGCCGACCGTAAGAAAAGAAAAAAGAACAACCGCGTTAAAGCCGCGTCGGTGGCAGTTGGCGATCGCTCGGCTCTTGTATACATATATACATCTCGTCGAAGCTCACACATGCTCATATGGGTTTAAATGCAAAGTAAGCGAGCCGCGCATGTATGTACAGGAAAGAAAAAAAGAGTAAATTTACATATATATATATTGTACATGTACACTCGCTGCTGCTCTCATGCTTATCAGAGGCCTCGTATCTCGGTAGCGACGTCTACTCGGTGATCGCGCAATTAGAGGTATATCCTAACGAGCCGTGCTTTAGCGCGTTACCGATCACCGAGTAACCAAACAAAAAAAATGCAAGTTCCTTCGTTCTGGAAATTTTCTGATGAAGGTGTATTTAATTTTTTTTTTTGATCGAGTACAACGTTTATCGCAAAACTTTGTAAAAGCATCATTATACATGTGTGCATATTTTTCGTTTTGTTTCGTTCGCTACACGCACGCGCGGCCCCCGCTCGTCTTTTACACATATACTACTTTTGCATGCTCGTATATACATATACAACAACATACTACTATATAAATATATCTATGCACGTTCGCCGCTCGCGTCTGAGAGTTGCGCGCGCAAAACAACTTCGCTACTACTGCATGTACACTGGCACTAATTCCGCTGCAGCTCTCCTCTATATATACGTATGCAATTAGGAGGGAGAGAAAGAGTTCAAGACTTGACTTGCCTCGCCATGTGAGCGAGAGAGAGAGAGAAAGAGAACAGCTCTCCATTTTCCTTTTCCTCGTTTGCTTCACCCCACCACCCCCCTTATGTAGTTTTGCCCTTTTTTTTTTCGTCTTCGTCGTCGTCGTTCAAGGAGTTTCCCCTCCCCTCTTCGTTTCTCATGCAACGACTTCTCGTTTTGTTTCCTTTTGCTTTCCTCTTTCTCCCTTCTTGGCTTCTCTGATTCGCTCGATAGTACAGCACACACACACACACACGTATACACATATGGAACCTAAGCGCGCACTCTGTGCCTTTTTTTTTATTATTTCGCGAATGGGAACGCGATGAGACGATTAAAACAATGTATGTACATTCTTACGCGGTATATAGCACTGCAATTCTTCGTCATTTCCAGCCGGTCTGTGGTGGCTGTTATTTGCCGCAGGTAATTTATTCGATTCACGCGGCTACTTTGCGCGAATATATGCGTTGCAAAGGAGCATAAAGTGTTTTTAGAGCGAGGTAATGTTCTCTCTACCGCGATATATAATAGCGAGAACCCGGAGCTATACGGGAATTTTATTCGTGTCGAGCGTTCGAATGCCGATTAAACGTGGTTAAGTATGCATGTGATTAAAGTCATAGCTCGTACCACCTTCGTATACCGTGTGCCGCGGGTGAGTAATGAAACTGTTTCTTTGATTGCGCGGATTGCTGCTTTGTTATTTATTATATGGAGATATGAGAAGCTTTGTAGCCGGCGTAATTGTAACAAGGATACTCGATAAAAAAAATGTTTCATTAATTTGATATAATTACGGTTAAGAGTTACGATTATCGAGTTAATTCTGTTTACTTTGTGATTTTTATATATATTTCCGATTTTATATTAAATATAACGAATGTTTCAAATGTGCTATTATTTAATTTTGTAATATTCATTAAAAAAAATATGAAAGAAATAAGTATAGAATAAATTGAATGATATTATACGGAAAAATTTTAAAATTGTGTTAAAATGATGTTGAGGTATAGTGGCTGCACAATCGAGGTAACCAGATTTACAAATTCATTTGCCAAATTTCATTTTCAGCAACGTGCATGTAACAATGGCACTCGCTTTACCCTCGTAATTGCTTACGTTCTTCATTAACTGAGCGAAGAATCCAGAGTAGCAAAAATAAGGAAACAACAACCTACTTAATCATCAAATGCGAAACTCACAAAAAATGCTAAGATAATACCAACGAATTATATATGTATATATATAATAAAATACTCTGAAAAGACCTACTCTACCAACATATGTATATACGTAATATATGTACATTATAGATGATAATTATATAAAAAAGTATACAGGACAAAGAAAAAAAATAGTATAATATAAATAGAGAAAGAGAGAGAGAAAAAGTATATAAAGATATGTATATATAAACAAGAAGGAAAAAATAAGAGATATGTCAATATCATTGATGTAGAGTACGCATGCGCCGGCCAGATGCACAATGCGTCAGATTTCGGTCTCAAATTTTGGTTCATCTGCCTTTCATTGTCATTTTTCTTTTATGTTGTTGTTGTTGTTGTTGTTGTTGTATTTCGTACACAATGTTTATATATAAAAATATCGACGCGCGCGCGTTTCAAGTATAGTATAGCTTCGCGCGCATATAGTTTACACATATGGTTCTCGTCGTATCGTATATATATGTAAATATATAGATATAGAAGTAGAAAGAGAGAGATAGAAAGAGATAGATAGATAGATAGAGAGAGAGAGAGAGAGAAAAGTATATCATTACGTGGCGGGTGGCATGTAATCAGCCTCCTCAGGGCTCGGGCCGTCCCTCGGCCTTATTGCGTCCCCAGACACGAGGCTCAGTGCTGTATTGTCGGAGGCCGTCTGACTTGCTGCGTGTGTACACAGTATATATATGATATAAATGTGTTTGTGTGTATGTGTGTGTATAGATGTGTGAATGTATATCTTTGTGTATACGTAGATGTCTCTCTTTTGATATATAATATAAGTGGTATATCATAATACGGCTGCGGTTTTCTCTTTCGCTGTGGGTTCCTATGTGTGCGCGATTTTTTTTTCTATGTATATATATATATATATATATATATATAAATATTATGTGAGTTGGTTTCGCTGTCGGTTGGTGTATATAATAAATATACATGTATTGTATTACGCTGTATATTGGCACTGATGTTATGGATATTCGTAGAAGAAAGAACTTTTTGTCGTTTATATCGTAGGGGAACGTTGTGTGTAACAGTTAATTGATATGATTATAAATTTGATCTCAAATACTACGAGCATTATTATTATTATGTATTAAAGTTGGAAGAAACTACGTAATTATATGTAATATGATAAACAATGATTTATCCATAAGTAAATAGTGTATAATTATGTACGTTTTAAGATGGTAATTTATGAATAAAATTAAACAATATAAACGCATAAACCCAAGTTCGAAAGCACATCTTCTCTGACTTTTTGTTTTGGCGCGGACAGCATTTCCACTGAGGACTATTAAAAATAAAAAGAGATTTACTATTTACCATCCAAAATAATATTACCGCGGTTATTTACGTCAGTTATGCGCGTGGACTCGTAGCCCAGTGAATTTCACTGGTAAACGTCAAAAAAATACGCACGCACACACAGAGTTGGACTCGAGGCCGAACCGACAGCGAATTCAAGCAGAAAAAAACACACACACGAAAAAAAAACTTCGTTGTATACAATAGACATACTATAAGTATACACGTATGCGTAAAAAATGAAAGAAGGTCGTACATATATATATGCGCCGACTGAAAAAAATCATTTAACCGTACACGAGACGTTAAAAATTGGGCAAGAGCTGAGACAAAAAGAAAGTTGTTGTGTGAAAATTTGGTAGAAATATTGAGATAGATATAGTTATAGAAAAAAAAGAGAGATGTAGAAAGATATACATAGGTATATAAAAATGTGTAAGTGTTTTTATATCTACAGACACATAGGCGCTGAAAATTCGGAAGAGTCACGTCCGAATCGAGAGAGTCGAGCTCGCGGTTCTATATACTGATCGACAGCATCAATCAACCTCGAGCGAGAAACAGAGAAAGAGAATTTTCATATACAAAAAAAAAAAACAATCGTAGCACGGTATTTGCGCGCACGTGCTCGTATTCGCTCGTAATGACGCTATTCCCAGTTATATAGCTGTTACAACACGCACGTATATACATATATATATATATACCAAACCCTCTTTTACTAGTTGACAAATTGGCCTGGAAATTGCATCGTCATTAGCGGTACCAACTCACCGCGCGCGCACGCGCGCGCAAAACTATAGACGTGTATACACGTAGACAAAAGAGAAACAGAGAGAGAGACATAGACAGAGAAAAATAGAGAGAGAGAGAGAGTGAAGCTTGCTAGAGGCCCCCGTTCGTCGTGATGTGTGAGCCCCTCCGTTTGCTCGCTCGCTCGTACGCTCGCTTGCTTCATGGTTGGCGTTGTGCCAAAAACAATCGGCGCCCTCGCTCGCGCAACACAGGTGAAACTCTTCCTCTCTTTGCGCGCATATACGCGCGCTTAAGTGCCGCAATAATCTTTCCTTCCCTATATATATAGTACGTCGAGCGCTAGGTTATTTTTTCTTTTTTTTTTTTCAATTCTGTCTCTCGCGCGCGCGTCCTCCTCTCTCCTTTAAAAGCGCGAGAGGCGAAAAGAGGGCCAATAAAGAGAGGCGGTCGCTTTGTTTCCTGTATTGCGCGAGCGCGCGGTTTTTCGTCCCGAGAGTTGGGACGTATATATGTTTGTATGTGTGTATGTCTGTGGTGGTAGTAGTAGTAATAGTAGTAGTAGTATATGTATGTATGTATGTGTGTGTGTGTATAAGAGCGATCGCGGCGTCGGGGTCGAGAGATGGATCTCTATATGTCAGCGAGTGTATGTGTGTCTGTGTGTGTATGTGTGTCTCGAGTCGAGGTGAATGGAGGCGAGGGGTTGGTCAAGTGGCATGCGCGGCGTATATTGCAGTTGCGATATTTCGTTTCTTTTAAAAATAGATTCCGAGATTTAGCGTATGTACCTAGTATAGTAGCAATTGGTGTCGCGAGTGGTCCGTTATTCTCCTCCTTTTGTGAACAGTGAAATTAGTCGTGGTAGAAGATGAAAAAAAAAAGTTTTGATTGAAAATATTTAAAAAAAAAAGTCGATTATTATATTATCAGTATAAATATAACGAATGGTATAAGTGTAGCGATAAAGATTTCAAAAGTCGACCCCGACAGCGCGAATTCGGTGTATGTGTGTGTGTGTGTGTCTGTATGTTAGCCTTAAAAATATGTATATATATAAAATATGATATAGTATTATAATATAATTATATATTATTAAAACTACGCCTAAGATAAATCGAGATAAATATTAATGCCTCCTCACGCCTTGTTATACTGTGAGCGGAGGAGATCGTATTATGTTCAAAGATGGTAGTATATTTATATATATATAAGTATTATGCAGAAGAGCGAGGAAGGCACTTGAAAAAGATGAGACGCTTATTCTCTATATGTCATCTATACATACGAGCCTATTTTGCGTTCGTTGAAGTATATAGTATTATCGTATATAGGCTGGCTGTTTTTTTTTTCGAAGCGGAGATACATAACCAGCGTCTTAGCGTATATATATATAAATAGAGCTTATGCCGGTTGTACAGAACCTTATATAAGCTTCTTGCTTGTTTTTCTTTTTTTTTTATCTAATAGAATTGGACACAGACGCACGTGTGTGTTTTATATGCATGATCAAACTTGTATTGTATGTCTTAATCATCCACCAATTTGCCCGTGTTGCAATGTCTCTCAAACTGTATAAATACGCCTGCCATATCATTTAATCGACAAATTATAATTTCACCATAGCTCACTTCCAAAATCTACTCAATCGTCAAAGCACTTTCCACGAGTCAATTATTCCATCGCCATATAGTCATCGAGATCCAATCGTCCGCCGCGAAAACTCTCTCGTATATATATATATATGATGAAACGCAAACACGAGGTGTACACCTTAATTACCTCCGAACAAACCTTGTACAACAGCGACAGCCATTCACTCTCTCTCTCTCTCTCACTCGCGTCAATCGAGTACTGCTGCTAGCTCGTGCAACAATGCGCGCACCTTAGAGAGAGAGAGAGAGAGAGAGAGAGAGAGAGAGAGAGAAATCGATTCGCTAGCAGTCGTAAAGGGCAGCGCGCCGATATAACGATGGCCGGAGGGCAGTTACCGTGTCGTTTCGGAGAGGCTGTATATATATGTGTGTGTATGTGTGAGCCGGTTATGAATATGTTAGGGTCGGTGGTGTACTAAGGGTCGAAGGGTGTACGTGATGAAGGAAGTAGAAGGAATAGTGGCTGGAATTTCGAAGGAGGAAACGGGAGCGGAGTGTGCGATTATTTATCCTATCGATTGTAGGATGATTTGGGGGAAGTGTAATTGGAGATTTAGTTTATGGAAGTTGATGAAATATTCTGAAAGGTTTTAGATGAGGAGATAATATAACGGAGAATGAAGTAAAAGTTTCAGTTTCAGAGTAGGGAATAAAAAGAAAGTAAATGTAGAAAAGGTAAAAGAATGGAGCTGACGGTTTAGAAGCGATGAGAAAGGGAGAAATAGGCGAATTGATTGGTCGAATGATTGATTGATGGTAATTTATTATGGCATGGCGGTTTACCAACAGCTGGAAATTCCAAAATAACACAATGAAGATTTGCATAATTGATTCATTAGCGATATCAAAATAGCGGCGATTATTGTAGTTGTTGTCGGAGGGGATGAAACTGGAACACGGATATAATGAGTGAAATAGGCAAATATGCATTGCCCAATTGTTCGTCGATGATTCGAGCTTATACGCTTTGAATGTTTAATTATTTGCCGAGATTTAAAGTATCTGTATATACTGCAGCCAAATGACACATCATGCATTTTAACTGTATATAGTCCCTCCTGCTTAATTAATATTTAAAATCGTTAAAATCATATCGATGAATACGAGTACTTTTGACCTCTTCCTATATACGCGTAACTTTCAATCTTCGAAAGTCATTTTAATCTTACACTGTTTATATATTTCTACCAGTCGTTTCACAAATACACACCAATAAATCATTTTAATTATACGAATTCTTCAAACGTTTTATATATAATCCGTTTTAATAACCGTCATAATTCAGTTCTAATTCCCCGCCAAAATAACGTCAAACATTTCACAGACCTCGCCTGCGACAGAAAAAGAAGAGAAAAAAATGGGCAGAGGATGCCGGATAATAGATAAAACTTAAACGTCGCCGTAATTCAAGATTACCGCGCGGTCCCGCGCGTCAAACAGTTTTACGAGATTCGTCGAGCTCCCGAAAGCACGCGTCGGATAAATTTGATAGAGCGAATAGAGTAGAGGGGGGGAGGGAGCTTGCCAAAAGATAATGCGCGGGCCAAAGCGAGAGAGTGAGAGGGAACGGTAATTTCCCGGAGCTTAGCCGTATAACGCGGTGATTAATAATTGAATATCCTTAATAAAGGTCGCTGAAAAAAAAGTCGACGGGAGAAAAGCGATTTATTTCGAGCTTTAATTATACGGCACGGTGCAGTTGTTGCTTGCGCTGTTTTTTTTTGTTTTATAATCGCTTTGGAATTTTCAACGCTTTTGATCTCGGCTGGCGCGTATATGACGCTCGTGCATTTTCCATCGGCCGATAAATTTTTGCGCGGAGCTACGCGTTAACGGATTATCCGATTGCTCGTTTAGGCGTGTCAAACGATGAGTGATTTTTGTCGTGCGCGACGGATGATTATTTTCGAATAGATATAAGTGCTATAGGATTATAATTGATGAGATTAATTTATTAACCTCGTTTTGTTATCATTCTCAATAAGATTAATATTTATGACAGTTTCCGCAGTTACATTTGAGTTGGAGAATTGCAAGTAGTATATGTAAATTTTGGGTCAGACGTATTTATATTATTTCAACACCAGTTTGTCGAGACATATTCACACACAAGCAGTAAAATATTACATAGCAAATGTAGCGTCATATCTTTCAGTCTATAAATTGTATAATAAATAATAAAACTTCATCGACTGTTAAAACATCATCATCTGGAACCAAAACTATATTCTTTCTCTAAATACAATCACATCTTCCCTACAATTTTTATTCGCAGATTGTAATTCAAACCAACAAAGCAGAACGAAACACCGAATTCACCCTTTCAACTCTCAACTAAAAAGTACCTCCGTTTAATCAGCAACGCTCGTTGCTCGTAATTCCCCTCACCAAACTCCTTTCCTTCTCTATACCAATAAAAAAAAGAAAAGAACGGCAACGAAGTTACGCTTCCTCGCGCGTAACTCTCTAACTTCTCAGCTAAAAGAACGACTGGAATTTTTATTACAACTTTGTTCTCACCCTTCCTACATATATATACTTCCTCGAAAACCATTCAACCGGCCACACCTAAAATCCCAGTACAATACAATAGCCTGCTACGAGAGCAAAAAGCTACCTTCGTAGAGAGAGAGAGTGAGAAGTTTGCCTATACGCTATACCCAACTAGTGGAGCAAAACCTACGGACAGGAAACAGCAGCAGTATAGCATTGGCATCGACTCGCGGGTATGGTGCGGGTTTGAGCAATAAAATTTCTTGCCCGAGTAAAGCCTGAGCCCGATTAAGATATTACACCGCGCGCGGCTCGAGTGTTTTTGCGATTAGCGAGACGGTGGTATAGTCGTGCGTCTACCGAGACCGCAGTTGGACGACGACGACGCGAGGCTTTTTGTGTGACCTGCAGCCGCTTTGGACGTTGGAGTATGGGTTGGTATGAGGGAGGCGTTGGTAAGATGGGAATTGCGTGATGTGAAGTGGTTTCTTTCGGGGTTACGGGGTTTCACTTTTCTTGTGATTTTGAATTGAATTTGTTATTGATTGTAATTTTGGGATTAGATATTTTACGGTGTTTGTTAATTGTTATATCTTCAATGTTACTGAAGATTTTCTTCTAAGAAACTCCAAAAACTATTGTTCTTATGGTTTCTTTGTTTTTGGAGAGTTTTATTTTAAAGTTGTTAATAATTGAGAAACAAGCACAAATTTTATTAATGTAATCATTGAATTATAATTTATTACTGAATCTTTAGAAAAAACTTTAATCAGCAAATAATAAGTCGGTAATAATACTTAGATTAATATGACAACTAAATAAATTATTCGGCCAATCGTACCACAGTAGTACATAATAAATATAAACTTGACAACAATAGCTTTATAAGAAACACCGTAACTTACAATAATGCGTTTTTTACAAAAATCTCACTAGCAATTTAATTCCGAATCGAACCACAACATTTCAAAGTTCAAATTTTGATTATTATCAGAAATTACTAAAACCACTAGTTCCATGAAAACAACCCTAAATTAATATTCCCCAAAAAGCTCGATTCAACAACGCATAAACGTTATAGAACGTTTCGTAAGTGGAACAAGCGACTGCTGCGCAATAGTATAGTAGCCAGAGTCCGAGCAACTCCGCCGCGTACGACAAGGTCACGTGCGCAAGTTTCCCAGTCGCTCGCTTGCTCGCTTGCTCGCGCGCGCGGGAGTTCGGTGACAGGTGACTCGCAAGTTTTCCCTTACGGCCTGCCGTCACGCCGCGCGCGCGCCCCGATCGCACGGCGACTGTCGTCTCGTTTATCAACTTTGTTCGCAACTTTTGTAATAATTTTTGAGAAATAGTTTTGCTCCGAGTCGAGAAATGTATTTTTTATTGTTATTAATAGATGCCAGAGAACGTCGCAATGGCTCGTTTCATCCAAGAAATTTCCGAGTTTGTCTATATTGACGTTGCTGATTTTATTGCCGAAGAGAGAGTAAGCTAGATTATATTAGTTCTTTAGTTCGAATGTTGGTACATTTCCAGCCCGTTTGTTAATTTAATATAGGTATAAAGAAAATTTCTTCCAGATAAAAACTTCATTATCTTTACTATAAAACATTAGCTTTTTCGTTCTCGTTAAATAATCTTTTACGCGTGGTGGAGAATAAGAAGGAAAAAAAAGGAAAGAAGAAACTTTCTTATCGATATTCTTAACCAACAAATTAAATCGCTAAAATCCGGAAGAAAGAATTCATCAGGAAGCTCTCAAAAGTCAAAGTAGCCTTTCTCTTTTCGCCCACGTCTTATAGCTCTTACTTTGTTTACGGGAAACTTTTCTTCGCTCTCTTGCGTGAGCTCCAACTGTAATTCGCAAAGCGCGCACGCGCGTGAGAAAACATTTCGCGCAGAAAGAGAAAGAAAGAGAGAGTATGTATAGGTATCGACAACGAGAAAAGTATCGCGCGTACGGGCATTGAATCTTATTACGAGAATAATGGGAGAGAGAGAGAGAGAGAAGGCGGCGGCTGCAGGCTTGAGCTCGAAGTCACTGCAAAGCGTTTCTTCTTTCTTGCCTCGAACTTTGGCTAAGGAGAAGAGAAGTTGGCTGGGATATGAAGTGGAACGGGAGTCGAAGAGAGAGAGAGAAAGAGTCGACGATTAATTTTGCGAAATTTCCTCGTCGCGTCGGGGATGGATAATTCTTTCCAATATCCGTGAAGAGGAAGGAGGAAGAGACGAAGGAGGAACGATTACTTTTCCGATGGAAAGAGGAGATGGAGAAAGTCGCAAGGCGGTGATGCGGCAATATGCACGGGATGGAATACTTATGATTGCATTAACTCGTTCTTTTTAAAGAGTGCGTGCGAGATAAACTGATTTCTTTTTTTAATTCGCACTGAATCTACGTTCGTTGTAGTTTCTATTTTTGATTTATGAAAAGTTTTGTAATATGTAAAGATATTCGTTCTTTCATTTGAATTTCTTTTTATAATTCTTTACAATTGCTTTTATACAAACTTTATACACTCAAATGTTTGAACGAAAGTTTTCAACGCTTGCAGTGACTACAGAACTTGGAATTTTTCTTACGGATTGCGCACTTTACATCTTATCCCCAGTAGATTAGCCAAATGTACAGTCAGACGGAACTCGACTAGAACAGTATGAAAGCTAATCAAAACGACAGCGCGGTCAACTTTGTAATTTTTCGTAATAAATCATGAACAATGATTAAACCTTTCATTTTGTCTCTTCATTATTACAAAAATATACCATCGAATTTTCAATCAACGTTACCCATTTACGCACACTCGTATGTTCATCGTCGTCAGGTTAATTTTACAAATCAAACACCCAATAATTTCTGTATCTCGTTGGTGGGCAGCTTTAAAGCACCGCAATCAAACCGTTCACCGAAATAATAAGTAAAATAATTATACTTCTTATATCCACGAACGAATAATTCTACGATGCCAATATACGCTGCTAATTCTCCTTTACATCCTCTAACGAAGACACCACACAAGCACGAATATAGTAGTATTATTCTTGATCATCACACGCATCTTAATATACGCATACAAACGTACATACACACACACGCGCAGTGTACACGTGGCGATCGGCTCGTAGAGAAAGCTCGTGCTTTTTGCTATGGCACACTGCAGGTGTGCTGGTGGTGGTGGTGTTGTTGTTGATCGTCTCGTCCTTTGCCTCACGAAGGACTGACGATATAGATAGTGATAAAAAAGAGAGAGAGAGAGTAAGAGAGATATACAAAAGGGGCTTGGTGTGAGAGGACGTGGCTCGTCGGTGTGGTGACGACGATTGTTCGAAGCTGACGGACGTGTGAGGCAGGGGCAATAAGAAAAATAGAGAAAAAATAGAGGGAGTGAGAGAAAGATAGACAGAGGCAGAGAGAGAGAGATTCATACATACAAAAGAGACACGTTGACAGTAGAACGATAACGTTCACTCGTATATATAATATATATATTTTCGTGAGTCTCGGCTTACGAGTGGCCAAAAAAAAAACAAAAAAATATGTTACAAATCTCCTGTGACGTGTATATATGTATGTCTTACATATACATACGCTGTTGTATATGTACATATCGGGAACGTATGGTTACGCGATCTCAGATATACATATATACATCAACCGCGTAGCCAAGCGTCTCTCCGAGTTTATGTACATTTCGATCAATGAATGATTGATCAAGCGTATTGAGAAAGCAAGAGCGTGGGAGAGAGAGAGAGATATTTGTACAGGCGATTCATCGCCATCGGTGTAAGTATATATTCTCAGTACAGACATACACACACGCGTTGTATCCGATTTAAGCAACATTCTTTCAACACTGGATAAATGTTTACACCGGACGTAGCGTATAACCCTCGTATACAAGAGCAAATATGTACACGTGTTTAGAGAGAGAGAGATTCAAAGTGCTGGAGATTATGTATATATATATTTGTAATGTGACGTGTGTGTCTCTAGCTCGTCACACGTGTAAGAGGCTCTACTCTTGCCAACTATCAACATCATCTTTCTCTCATTGACCTGAAAAACAAATTAGTGCGAACGTGTGCCAAAGGATGGTATAAACACTAATACCTGTACAGAGTTCTCTCTCGACAGTAGCAAAGTGACAGAATAGATTTCGGGGTGAAGCACTGGACACAAAGGATCCGTGTTAAACAGAGAGATAGATAGAGAGATAGAGAGTGAGAGAGAGAAAGAGATACATGACACACACACACAGAGAGTGAGAGAAACGAATGGAATTGTATACACAACCCTAACAGACATAGATAGAGAAATAGAAAGAGAGAGAGAGAGATACACTAGCATTAATCCTCATCCTTTCTTCCGTCATCAGCCTTTTCTCACCTCTCTCCAGTTTAATTTCCAGGAGAAAAGAAGAGAGAGAGAGATAAAGATAGACGCACACATACACACAATACTGTACAACTTTGCACTCCTCTCGATCGACGCTTCAATTTTGCGCTTTCACCTTACAGTCATTGACACCTCGAGTCTCGTCTGTCTCTATTTCGCCGTTAATTTCCGTAAACGAGTTACGCGAGGGGGAATGAAGACGCGACAACGACGATGGCGATGTTACGCGGATGAAGAGGCGAAGTTCAGATGCTGTATATAGCATCGAGCGCAGTGGATTTCTTCTCGAGGAGGGTTTAATTGATGGCTTAGGGAAGGAGTTGCTTGAGACCGCTATAGCTGCTGCATCGGTAGTTCGATTTCACTCGAGGAAGTTTTCATTAAAGGTTAAATATCATTGCATTTCTCACGTTAACTGTACTTGAGCAAAAAGCTTATCTTTTTATATACACGAGAGAAAAAAAAGTTTAAATTAAATTTTCCAATTTTATTTACGGATAATTGAAATGTTATATATAAGAGTTTCATGGTACACAGCTAATTACAAAATAAAAAATGCTATTGTTATCATTAAACTGATTAAAATATAGTACTATATACCGAATCTTAAAACGCAAAAAACAAAACAATTACTCGCGTTTCCGCACGTATATATACAGCGTTGGCTAATTTTTCAGCCACTGTAACAACGTTCCCTTACACTCCATCGTATCATCTTTCTATTCACAAAAACACACACTGCACACACACATACATACATAACACACGTACTGTGCATTATACGCGAACTTTCGCTAATTGCGAAACGAGAAGAAGAACCGACATAGAGACAGACATGGCGTGTACGTCAATGACTGTCGGGTATATAAGCGCGATGATGGTTCCTGCAAGACGCACGAGTGCCATTGTTCGTTGTCGTCACAACAGCTATACTGCACGATTTTCATATAGCTGCAGCTGTATAATATATATACGCGCTAATTGTGCTACTTGGTAAGAATTCTCACGCGCGTATATATAGGAGGGATGTAATTGTTCCCGTGTGAATATCAACGCAACGCGTGCCTGCTTGCTTATTAATTTGAATACTGCACGATACGACAGAGGAGCTTCAAGTTGTATCTCTAGTTTCGACTTGTTTTCAGTGTTGTGAGAAAAACTCGAGAAGATTGCTTTTTTTTTCTTTACACAGTTGTAGCACAATTCGGTAAGCATATACGGTCAATGGCACTCGGCGAGAAAAATATGTAATAGCTGTTATTGGTAAGTGTTAAGATTAGTTGATAGAAGCTATATAGTACGGCTTATATAGTGTAAATGTATGTGTGTTATTATTATTATATTGAGGTGCGATATTGTTGGTATATATATATATAGTAGTGACGGAGAAGTATTATAGTTTCCGTATCGCGCGTTGGATACTTACAACTCTCGATTTCGATATTACATAGCTGTCGGTCCATCGGGAAGTACTGAAGGTTCATTGGACACGACGCCGTAATGGTTAATCTGTAAAGCAGAACAATTACATATATTAGAGCGGATAATTTATGTATTATATAATTTTTTCATTTATCAACTATTGTACTTAAAAAGATCTTTGAGCAAAAGGTTCAAAGGTTAATTACGACCGATACACAAAGCTTTCATCCATCGAAAGGTTGGATATTGAAATTTTCTATAGTAGTAGTAGCAGCAGCTACTAGTGCAATCATAAAAACAGCCAATGAACATCCCTCGTATATTCCCGCACCGCTCACCGCGAACTTCGTTCTCTCAAAGCTCTACACCGAGGTAACTTTTCCTCATCAACCCTCTTTGCTGTGCTCGCTTACGCATTCCAAAAAGCACAAAAAAATTACCACCACCACTCACCTCTGGCGTCGTAATTATACGTGTTCCCTATACTACCTACATCCGCGTTTACAACTCTACAACAACAACAAAAAAAGAAAAGAAACATATATCGTTGCAGCACTCAACTCGCGCAATCAATTATTACCCGAACGCGATCGGAGTAAAAAACTTATCACGAAGAACGAGACAGAGAGAGAGAGTGAGTGAGTGAGAGAATACACGAGCGAATGGTGAGGTTGTATTATGCAGGATCGACGTCGTCATTTAAAATGCCATTTGGAGAGAGAGAGAGAGAGAGAACGCGGCTGAGCTCGATATTTAGCTCATTACTTTAGCGACGCGGGGGTAAATCCAGTACGCTGCCTGCACGCGGCGCGACGAGAGAGAGAGAGAGCGTATCGAATTTAATTAAAGTCCTCGCGGCTCTAGCGGCCGGCATGCAAATAACCGTATTTATCGTTTTCTCGCTGTCGCTCTCTCTCTCTCTCTCGACGTTCGCGTCGTCCGTTGTGGGAGGCTTTATCGTTCTTGCGCCGGCTGAGAAGTAGAAGAGGCCAAAGGGGGAGGGATTAAGGTCGGCGACATTGCGCGCGATTGAATCGAAATGTTTTGGCAGCCAAGAGACCGAGAGCGCGGACCAAGTGAATGGCTTGGACTAGTTGGGTTGTGATGCGAAAATTGAAAGTTTACGTTGTTCGGGGATTTTGACAAATTAAGGGGATTTCTTTTTTTTTCGGTTAATTTGGGACGTTGTTTATTTGGGTTGTTACTTTAATGATTTTTTTATTTATATATTTATTTTTTGTCTTGACTGTACGTTATAGATCTCATTGTTTTCTGAGATTAATGGTAAATAATTCAATGTTTGAAACATTTTTCTCGAAGAAAAAAAAAGGTCACAGGGAAGTTTTTTTGGTTTATATTTTATGAGGAAGATATTGTGAGAATTTTAATATAAAATATACAACTATGTCATCAAGATAAAATGTTGAGCATAATAAGACTAAAAGCTTTTCAACATTTTATTCATTAACTCTTTGCAGATAATATGGTAATTTTTTAATCAGCTGATAAATACACTCAAGTTATTAGTTCACTTTGTGCCGCACAAAGAGTTTACGAAAATTTTTAGTTTTATTTTTTTAAGATTACTGTAATGAAAATCAATGGTTTTTAATTGACAAAGGCACTTAAATTATTTTAATAAAAAGCTATAATAATATATATATATATATATATATATATATATATACGAAATCAAGAAACTAAATTATACTAACTAATCAATATTCAACTCAACCTGCTAGCAACCAATTTACATGGTTAATCGAAGCTACTCACCTATTTTCCGTCCAACCCTTAAAATTCTATTTTTAATTTTCAACTACGAACTCGATCAGAAAATTTTTCCACCTATATACCAAAACACCCGGGGCGCCCTTTACCCATTCACCTTCCCAAGCTTCATAAACTACACCTCGCACGCAAATTTTTGAGCGACAATCGAATTTCACTCGTTATTATATCCTCGACTTTCTCTTCCCCTATATATACATGCTCATACGCTATACTCTATACACCGGAATTTCACGCGGCCTCCCCAACTTCTCTCTCCTCTCTCACCTGTTCCACGAGCGCGCATCGCGTGCAATTTTAGCGCGGCTCATAATTTCGTTGGAAATTACAAGTCACCCTTAATGGTTCTCTCCCCTTTTCCTCTCTCCTCCTCTTGCCAGCAAATATTCCGCGCTGGTGTACATAGCGTCCGCTAATTTTATCAGCATTCTAATAGGCCCGGCGGGAGACTATCGCCGCGTGGCATCTATGCGGTATCTATATATATATATATATATATATATAGGGAAGAAGTGGGTATGTGTATATACGTATATATGTGTGCATGATAGGATCGAGATATACACGCGGAATGACGTTGTAATCGAAGGACCGATTGAATTTTCCGCGAATTTCGTTATATACGCGGGGCGGGGAGCTTGGCGGATGTGAGGTGTATATATATGTGAGTTCAGTTTGGCGGAAAAGCGGCTGCGGCGTTGCTCGCGTTGCCAGGTTTCCTTTCGCGAGGCACCGTTATTGGCCTAATTTTACGAGCGTGTTTATGTACGAGAGTAGTGCCAGCACTAGTCTGTATGTGTGTGTGTGTATTTAGGCTGAATTTTGTATAGTGGCGATTGTTGATGTTATCGAATTTTGTTGCTTAATGGTTTTGCGGTTCCGATATTGATGATTCCGCCTGTGGTTATTAGACGGGGAAATCAATAGAGACTTTTTTTAATTTCTAAATTAGCCTATAGTCGAAAGCTTTTATATAGTATATATGAGTTATCAACTGCATGCGGAGATTTAAAAATGTTTTCCAAACGTTGTCGATATATATTTGACATTAAATTGTTACGTTTTTTTTCTATTATTTTTATATTTATTATTTAATTTAGTCTTATTATATACTTTCGTCAATACACAATTTACTGTTGAATGGAGGAAAAACACTTTCAAATCTTGGAAATAGCTTTTAAGGAACGCTTGTATTCCCCCACTGGCTTCCTCGTGGAAATGCATTAACCACGTACCTTAATGTATATGAAACTTAATACATGCATAATAGCTTTAAATTACTCCCATTTACTTATTATTATCATTCAGATTTGTGAAAACGAACGGCTCGCTTCCCTCTCTCTCTTTCACTCACTCGCTTGCTGCGGGGTTAAAATTTCTATAAAGTTGACGCGATGAAGTTGATGAAACGTTGGTTCAGCGTCGTCGCTGCGGGATATAACCGAAAATTTGCATTGTGTTTCCTTATTTTAGCGGCTAACTTTATTTCCAACGGTATATATACGCACGCGCTCGTTCGTCCGACTCGCCACAATGCGGCTCAAATTAATGTATAACTTTTCCCTGCATAATTCATTCTATTCGTTGTCGGAGAAAGAGAGAGAGAGGAAAATAAAGGTTGCACATAGAACGTTGCACCGACAATGAGGTCCCAGTGCGTTTCGTTTTTCCTCTTTTCGGGGGAGCCAAGGAAATACCGAGGAGAAATTGAGCAGCGTGTCGATGAAGTAGTTTTGCGGGAGGTTGTCGCGCGAATGGAAGTTGTTGAATTAGATTATGAAATTGAATTGACGCATTATAAGTTTAGCTAACTTGACAAGTTATATAAAAAATAAATTTGATATTTTCGTAGTGACGAATTGTCAAAAGAATATAAGTAACCGCACTGATACTCTTATTTATTACTGTATTAGCAATAAATATTAAACCATCGAGCGTATATCCAGAAAAGAGTATAAGAACTTTACGTATATAGAGCTTGACCTGCATATAACATCGCTGAGAAATATATCGCGTGTGGAAATCTTACGAAATTTTGACCATAAACTTGTGTATTCAGTACGCTGGTAGTACATGAATCTTTATGATCGCCACACTGGAACACTATATACGCTCGAGCGCCTATACTGCATCGTCTTAGGGAAGAGTGGCGAACTAGGCGAAGATTTTGCATAATGCCCTTCGATATTGTATGTCAACTCATCCATTACGTGTATATAAGTATGTCGTAACTTTTACCTAAACCGTATATATACCCGTCTAATTTCTTTCTTTTTCTTTTAACCGAAATATATACGTGGGGTATATTTTTAGGACACAAGATTTACCGTAGCAGCGTAAAACAAAAATTTCTGCTGTCAAAACTAGGAAATTCCTTCCCATTCCTATACATAGCTTTATAGATTTTATTCGATAAGCGAGTGTATTTCGGTCGATCGCGTGCGCGAGATTGCGATAAAACAAAAGTCGAGAGAGAGAGAGAGAGAGGAGGAGAGCAAACAAATAACGACGTAAAAATCGCGCGTGTACTCGAGAGCAAGCTAGCAACTCTCGCTACTGTGTGTGTGTGTATGTGCACGTGGCTGGTGGAGCAATCAAGATTGAGTTTCGTGAGCAGCACAAAAGTGGTCCTGATTCATGGGCCGGCCGGTTACATTGGGTGTTTCCGGTCAATACCGAAATCAGTAACGAACTCGAGTCTCTCTCTATATCTACCACTGGTACTCGATTGGGAGCCGCACTGCAATCAACTGATTTGCGGCTGTATTGCCTCTACACGCGTCTCCTGCCACGCTTGCCGTTTCGCTTTGTGTTCCTCTTTGCACTTTCGAATTTTCTTCTGCCCTCGCACGTTGTCGCTATTTTCGATGTGAAAAAGAAAATTAAGTGCCACTGGAATGGATTAGTTTGTTACGTTTGTAGGATATATTTTCGAGAAAATTGCCGTAGAGATAGTTTTATCTCGAAATAAAAATTTTATTTTGATTGTCGATTTTGAGAGGTCAATTTTGAAAATATGAACTTTTATATACATTGCAATCATTTGGTTTATGATTTTCCCTATAACAAGTGTTCACAATTTTTGTTGGTTTTCGAATTCTATGAAGTTCGATAAAAATGGCTAAAATGCAATCGTTATCGTTTTGACGTAAAATAAAGTGCTTTTTTAGATTAGCAAAATACATTTATTCCGTATGGCATGTATTGACGATTTCCATAGTTGGTTATCTAAAAAATTTCTTTTAACTTTTAAATAAAGTACAATTTTCACCTCGGTCAACGCAATCCCATTCAAATAAATATTTTCATAACTATATACGCCACACGAATTGTTTTGTAAAATACTCGATATTGTGATGTATAATACAAGACTCTTTTTTCTAAACCTTTTGCGACATTTCCACAGCGGTTAAAAATCAAATAGACCACATATCGCAAAAAATAATTTCCTATACTCCCCGGTCGACTTCTTTCCTTCGCCACTTTTGCTCCTCTTCACTCTCGCTACCACCAACTGCCACCCCTTTCTATTTTATTTCTTTTTTTTCCTCTCTCTCTCTCTCTCTCTCTCTCTCTCTTTCTCGGCCACTCAAACGCTTTCTTTGGTACTAGACACGTCGCCCACTCGCGCGACGACGAGGCCGACGACGACGCTCTTGACGCGGCTACGGCGGTGACGGCGAATCTCGTTTCCGGGGGGACGTCAAGACATATAGACGGCAGCCGTTCTCGACTTTCGTCGTCGATGCCTCTCGAAAGAGAGAGAGAGAGAGAGAGAGAGAGAGAGAGAGAGAGTCGCTAGACTTGAAGACGACCAGCGCTTATTGTTTGGTTTTGTTTACACGCCGGCTATCTTCGATTCTTTCTCTCGCGCGTTTTCGAGGTCAACGGCTGTATAGTATACTGCGGACGACGCTGTGTGGATCGAGCGAGCGTGAAAAAATGTAATTTAGAAAACATCAATATAATGAACTGTCTCAGTATTTTTGTGTTCTACTTGTTTTGTAGTTGGACAGCTAAATTGATTTGTGTCGAAGAAGGAAAAATATAAGAATATTCTATGGACCTATTGTACTGCGTGTAATAAAGAAATAGATTTAAAAAAAAAATTTAGTGATCGAAAATACCATAAATGAGTATTGGGATTAAAAGATTATGAAGGCATAATGCAATCAAATACATATTATTCGATGATTTTCATTCACATGCATTAAGAAAATTTTCAATCGTAGAATAGTTATCAAGAATATTCCCTCGTCAAAAACTAGAATACGAAACGAGAACAATTGAACAGTAAAAAAGAACATTTAGTATGATTATAAAAATAAAAACCTTTTTTCTCGATCATTGTTGTGAAATCCCATAATAAATTTTCCAAATTCGCATTTCACAAAGGCTATTCGTCTTCACCCTTCGCCTAAGTGCAAACCTTTAGTCCCTCCATCTTCGGTCTACCCTTCTCGACATGGAAAAATTTCCTCTCGGTCTCGCGCTCTCCCTCTCGGAAACGAGAATGATTTGCGATTGGGAGCATGGAATTTCCCGTCGATTTCCTCTGGCCTTTACGAGCGCGGAGAAAAAAAATCGCTCTTTCGGCCTTTACGGCGTGCACTTTCGCGCGTAAAGTGCGAGAGAGGGAGAGAAAGAGTAAGACGCACAAACCCTTCGACCTACCAGGTGTAACGGGATCGTCTCACGCGATCAGCAGTCTAGTGAGTATATCGTCTTTCTTACTCGTTGATCGGATATATATACACTAGTAGCTACTTCGACCAATGCTGATTCCTACTGTCCGTTTGTCTGAATGTCTTGTAAGTTGCTTTTATCGGAATGGGAAGAGTGTCGTAGGAAATTAGTACGAGACGAGTGTCTAGTGTTCTGGAACATTTTCTTTGTTTGATAATTGTAAATTCGCAAAAGTATTAAAATTGCTAAAACGTTTTACATAAATACATACTATTAAAGCAATCGGAATGCCTTTATATATTGATAAACTTTTGGTATTAGGCATAAATTTGAGTATAAATTTCTTTATCCGTGTCTATCATTCAATTTATATTAAACATAAGTGATACAATATTTTTTTTATATATTGATACAATTTTGAACGTATTTCTATATTTGAATTGTCTAAATATATATACGAAACAAAAAATATTACAGTTAAACTATTGATTTAAAAAAATATGTATATCTATTATTTTAAAAATTGGAGTAATAAAACTGACCCCATATATATTTTAGTTTAAAAATAGAGAAGTAGCTTATTGAAATTTTTTTTAAATGTTTAAACTGGTAAAAGTATTCAATGCCGTCATTGGGGGCTCAACACCTGCAAGAAGCAAGAACACCTAAAGAACAAAAATTTCGCTACAAGAATGTTATGAGATTTAAATATTAAGTATAAATTTATGAGGTAGAGTGTAAAAAATGTTAATTATTTATTGGATTTTTCGTCTATATTTCTGTGCTAGTACATTTATATTGGCAAAAGGCTATAAGTGGCTAGACATTTTCTCGCAGCGTATCAAAAAGGATATCGAACCTTTTGATGTAACGGTTTTCATGAATAAATCAGAAGGAACGTTTTCACAAGGAGCAAATGTTGTTCTTCAAAGACTGATAGAAACCATTCCAATGACGGTTATTGATTTATCTATAATTCAAAATAGCAGCAATAATATATCGTCGATGTTGAAAGTGACACGAAATTCCACAGAAATTGGATCTATGATATTTTTACATGATGAAATTGATGGTCAGTATGCTATGAAAGTAGTTTATTTTCTACGTTTATTTGATAAACTTTTTCCAGTATCAAGAAGACCAAAATTTATACTTATTCATTTTAATGAGAAATATTTTACGAACGAAGAGTCATTACAGAAACTTCTACAATATGGATGGTATAATAAATATTTGCATTTTTCTGTACTCGAAGTATCATCGAAGATAGAAGATCCTATTCTTTATTATATTAATCCATTTTATAAAAGTTTTCATAAAAATATACTTTCTTATCATTTGAGCCTTTTTCCAGAAAAGCTAAAAAATTTAAACGGATATCCAATAATATTACCCATCTTTCAATATCCATCATATATGGATTTAAGCGAAAAAAATGGAAAACAAGAAATAATTAGTGCCTTTTATTATGATATTCTACGAACAGTATTGGAGATTATGAATTTTACTTTAAATTTTAGTGAAATTAATGAAGTTTCTCAAGATAAAATTTATGCAGATATTATTCGAAATTTGGAACGTGGTTCTATTAATATAATGACTGTACCATGTCCTATATCATATTTTAATAAACAAGTTTACTTTTTAGTTTTAGATGATGACTGTTTCAAGTATGTTGGTCTGATGGAAGTTGAACCTATTTTTGAAGTTAATGTATCAAGTAAATTTTTGATTACGGTAACTTCTATCGTTGTACTCATCACATGGATTAAGCGAATCATATCTTCATTCAATTTAACAATTTATGATTTTAAAATGCTAGATGTATTTAGAATTGTTATTGGAGCTCCTATTGTATCAGTTCCTAGGAATTCACTACAGAAGATTATAATACTAATTACTCGGTTTCTGTGTTTGGGATATTGCACATTATTCATGTCAGATATTTTGATTGCTTTAACTACTTATCGTGAAAGAACTTTTCATTCAGTTAAAGAAATTGATAGATCTGAATATAAAATAGTTATGAACCAAATTGTGCACAATATCACTTTTAATTTTAATGAAGAAGAGCAGTTCCAAAATATAAAAAAGAAAATTACAGTAATGCAAATAAGTGAATGTGCAAAAATTGTCCAGGAACACGAGAAAACTATTTGTATACTTTCTTTTTTCCGAGCTAAAAGTGAACTTGAAAAATATTCAAATGAAGACAATATGAAATTAATGAAAATTGCTTTTGTTAATTTTGCTTGTGTTAAATTGGCGTATGTATTTGAATATGGATCGCCTTATATAGTAAGGTTTGATTTGATTCTTAAACGACTACATCAATCTGGGTTATATAATTATTTGCTAAAAACGTCTAAAATCATTGAACATTCGAATAATCTGGTACTTCAAGCAATAATTCATAAGTCTTTTTTAACAACTATTATTATTATCTTAATATCGGGATATGTACTTTCTTTGATTACTTTAGTTGTAGAGTACTATCTATATTTCTAGTTGTAGTTTTATTGTATGATAGAAAAAGAAACGTATACCAATAACACTTTATACCTAAAATTATACGAAAATTATAGTTGGTTGTAACTTAAATAGAATAAACTTTTAAAAGTCTAAATTTGAAAAAAGATCAATCGAATTGGTTCTAATTTTAATAATAAACTTGCGAATAGAGGAATTTAGGTTTAAAGTAACATTGAGAGGCAACTATGAGTAGGTAGTTATGTTTTATGATTCCTCTTGTACTGTGGTTTGCTTAAGATTCCATCGGTGAAGTTGCAGTGAGTTTTGGTATGTTTTTCAGTAGTTGTGTGTTCTACAGAGTAGATACGAAGTGTGATCTTCATTTAGTGTAATATACATTCTGAAGTGCTTCGGTTTTACTGTGATAATTGCAAACTGTTCATTACCATTCGTTTGGTAAAGGCTGTACTCACGAGGACGGTCAGTCTGTTTTCACTATATTGGAAACATGTAGAGTTAATTGAGATAAGAAAGCTCTGTAGCATCAGAATTCCGTATTTCTTGATGGTTGATATTTGATAATTTATATTAAAGTGGGTACTAAATTAATATTTAAGTTGAGTAGAGTTTGTATAATTTTAGAATTTGTAAGACTAGTGTTTATTTGTCCAACAACTTTCTTAATTACTTGTTTCGGTTTCTCTTTGCTTTATGGGGTTTTTGAAGTCAATGCAAATTAGTTGCTTCGTGAAATCCTACAAGTATTTTCGTTTATAAGCGATTGGATTTCATCCTTTCCTTAACTTAACATATGTTGCATTAATATATAAACAGTTCTTATTTGAGTTTTCATTTTAGTTATGTTTTATTGATTTCCAATAAATAAATATGACCGGAAAAATAGTTGTTGAAAATTTTTTATTATTGCAAATACAAACGAATTATCTCTATAAATGTAGTTAAAATACTTTATCAAGTAAAAATGAAGAAGATATTAAAAAGTGCTTTATCTCAAGAATTTATGGATTTATTGATTGGTTCCAGTTATGAGTGGTTTCGTACTCGATTATGTATATCATATTGTTTTACACATATCTTAGTTGCATCGTGTGATTCAGCGATGAATCGGTACGTGTAAATATATCTTACTATTAAGTTCTTGCATGTACAAGGAGGACCACTGCGACCGTCAGTCAGTGCAGTAAGGCGTTACTCCACTCGTGTAATCTTTTGTAGTGATATAAATCTTTTTCATCTATAATCTTTCTGAGTTTGTGTCTTAATTGCGCCGATATTACCACAGTTGAACATCTTTTAGACTTATTTTTATGTAACCATTTTCACTTTGTATCGTCTAAATATCGATGAAACCAAATATTTAAATTAAGTTATAACATTTAAATGACTTTCATAATTTATAGTTAAACAAGTTTTATCGATTACTCCAATACAGCAATATGCATATTTCAGTCTATAACAACTAAAATAGTTAGTTATTGACTAATTTCGAATACCCTTGAATGCTTAAGAATATTCTATAGTAATAGATATCGACATCCCACCTACAGAAACTGAAAACTTTTCCAAAGAACAGTTACCAAACAATTTTACTGCGGAAATGTTATAAAATTCAAATATTAAATACGAATTAAATAGGTAGAGCGCGAAATATGTTAATTAATTATTGGATGTTTGGATTATATCTCTGTGATAGTTTTTTTGTGATGATAAAAGGATATAAGTGGCTAGATATTTTCTCGGAGCGCATCAAAACGGAAATTGAGCCTTTTGATGTAAGGGTTTTTACCAATAAATCAGTAGGAACGTTTTCACCAGGAGGTAATGTTGTTCTTCGAAAACTGATGAGAATTATTCCCATGACTGTCATTGATTTATCAATAATTCAAAACAGTAGCAGTAATATATCTTCGATATTAAAAGTGGTACCAAATTCCACAGAAATTGGATCAATGATTTTTGTACATGATGAAATTGATGGTCAGTATGATATGAAAGTAGTTTGTTTACTACGTTTATTAGATAAACTTTTTCCAGTATCAAGAAGGCCAAAATTTATACTTATTCATTTTAATGAGAAATATTATACGAGCGAAGAGTCATTACAGAAACTTCTAGAATATGGATGGTATAATAAATATTTGCATTTTTCTGTACTCGAAGTATCATCGAAGATAGAAGATCCTATTCTTTATTATATTAATCCATTTTATAAAAGTTTTCATAAAAATATACTTTCTTATCATGTTAGCCTTTTTCCAGAAAAGCTCAAAAATTTAAATGGATATCCAATAATATTGCCCATCTTTCAATATCCATCATATATGGATTTAAGCGAAAAAAATGGAAAACGAGAAATAATTAGTGCCTTTTATTACGATATTCTACGAACAGTATTGGAGACTATGAATTTTACTTTATATTTTGTTGAAATTATTAATGATTCGCAAGAAAAAATTTATGCAGATATTTTCCGAAATTTGAAACGTGGTTCTATGAATATAATGACCATACCGTGTCCTGTCTCATATTATGACACACAACTTTACTTTTTAGTTTTATACGACGACTGTTTTAAATATGTTGGTCTTATGCAAGTTGAAGCAATTGTGGAGTTTGATTTATTAAATGATATTTTGATTCTAATTGCTTCTATTTCTGTATTTGTGTTATGTATCAAACGAATAATATCCTTATTTAATCTTACATTGTATAAATTTGAGGCACTTGAAGTAATTCGAGTCATTGTTGGAGTTCCCATTATTTCAGTCCCAAGGAATTCATTACAGAAAATAATAGTAATAATTGCTAGTGTTGCATCTATGAAATTTTCTATAATTTTCATGTCAGATATTTTGATCGATTTAACGACTTATGGAGAAAGATCTTTTGATTCTGTTAAAGAAATAGATGAATCTGAATATAAAATAGTTATGAACCAAATTGTGCACAATATCACTTTTAATTTCAATGAAGAAGAGCAGTTCCAGAATATAAAAAAGAAAATTACAGTAATGCAAATAAGTGAATGTGCAAAAATTGTCCAGGAACACGAGAAAACTATTTGTATACTTTCTTTTTTCCGAGCTAAAAGTGAACTTGAAAAATATTCAAATGAAGACAATATGAAATTAATGAAAATTGCTTTTGTTAATTTTGCTTGTGTTAAATTGGCGTATGTATTTGAATATGGATCGCCTTATATAGTAAGGTTTGATTTGATTCTTAAACAACTACATCAATCTGGATTATATAACTATCTGCTAAAAGAGACTGAAATCATTAATCAATCGGATAATTTGAAACAAAAAGCAATGATGTTCCAGTTTTTTTTAACAACTATTGCTGTTATATTGGCAATAGGATATGTATTTTCTCTGATCATTCTAATTGTGGAACTATTATTGCATCGAATTTTATTTAATAATAGAAAAGGTAAATGTATGCGATTAGCATTTATTTGAAATTATATCATGACCAAATATTTTCTGTTGTTAATTAATTGTAAAGCATATTTGATAATTCAAATTACAAGGGACGGCTGTGATCAATAGATCCGGATTGTTCCAAAATAATAAGGTTGTAAATAGCGGGATTTACGTTCGTTACCTTTTACTTAAATGAGCACGAAAGAGTGCTTTTTATCTGCGATTCAGCAACTTACTCTATTGATTACGAGAAACGAATGTTCCTTTTTAATCTTTTAGTATTCGAAGCATTGATTCATCGATGCGTTTTATCAAGTAAGATTAAAAGCGAAGGAGCAAAATTCTTTTATTTTACAGCAGTAAAGAAGAAATTTAAAATGAAAGACGACAAAGTGAAATAAATTCCGGTGAACTGCTCTTTTGCGAGCTTTCCTGAACCGTTTGACGTTTGACTTCTAAATGATCTCTTTATTTTAACGAACAGAAATTCGACCTTTAAATAGAAAATATGTAATTACAAAGAAGTGTTCTTCTTTTTTAATTGGTCTTATACCAAAAAAATTTCAAAAAATCTAATTTTTTTTATTGAAGTTTTAATTATATATATATTTTTAATCGAAAAAAATAGTTTGAATAAAAAATGATAAATATTTGAGACGAATATGACGGTATAACTGAAAGGGTTTAATATCTTTAAAATGACGAAAAGTTTGATTTTATTTCTACTTTTTTAAAGGCTAAGAATGAAAAAACATTTACGTCACTGTATTTTAAAATATAAAAAATATAATTAAGTCATATAAGTTTAAGAATTGCAAAAATTATTATGTTTAAGTTCGGGATTGATTATAAAAATATAATGAACTACATTGTGGAATTTAAAATTGAATTGGATTGTCTAGTAACAATTTTATACATCTGTTTTCGTAAATTTACCACTTAATGATAGAAAATTTGATAGCAATTTACTGCACTAATACTCTCTTAGATTCTCTCTCTTGTACCTGTGTAACTTCTGCTAAGAAGTGTAGACACAATTGCATAGTTGACAGCTCACATAAATAGAGATCATAACCATGTGATTTCAACAGTTTGTTTTCTTAGATTCTGATTATTTACCTAACTGAGTAAATTTAGGAGTGAAAATGAAATGTATTATATATGAAGGTACATTTGCAAAGATTTTTAAGTGTAATATTATCGGCGTGCAGTGACAGTTTTGTTTAGATTTCAAATGTGTAGCTACAGTTAAACACGAAAACACTGTATTCAATTAAATACAGAAATACGATAGAAATATAAATATGTCTGTCTTTATAAAAAGATAAAAGTAAAATAATTGAATTAAAGTTACAAGAATAAAATTCAATTTAAAGAAGGTACGTGTTACGGCGAGTGTCAAGATGAACCTGCACATTTCACTATATTAAGTCTGCCCAAATTGAATGCAAATTATTTATCTTGATACATGAAAACTCAACATATATGCATGATATATCTGCGTAATATCGAGTAATAATTGAGACAATAGTTTTATCAATTCGTATTTTACTATAACATATAACAATTACTTTTAGTCATGAGAATGTTGGCTTTTTCAAATTTTAGATGGGTTGGACATTTAACATTTATATTAGTAAATTTCGAGAAAAAAATGAGGAATCTGATAATCGATAACTTTTGAACTTTCATGGTATGCTTTTTTTTTAATTTCTGAAAATTTAATCTTTTAAACTTCTGCGTTGTTTTTTTTTGGAGATAGTTTGATAAATTTTTATGAGACAAAAAGCAAATTGTTTGTTATATTTTCCTTTATGTCGGAAACCACAGAAATTCATAAAATTACGAATAACAAAGTGGTTTTTGTGATTAAAAAATACTTAATCAAAACATTTTTAAACTTTTGAACAACCAACCGTTTATGAAAATCCATTAAAATGTCTAAAAAAATTAAACTACGCAGAAGTATATTTATTCAAAATACTATAATTCTAGATGAAATGGTTGGATGGCCTAAATAATAATATTCTAAATCATTTTTTCAGATTGTTTTGGCCCCAGAGGATACTAGGTATTAGACTACATTGAAAGAAAAGAATGTAATTAAATAAAATTTGATTAAGAGTCATGACTCCCCTGGTAGAAATGAATACCAACCGTTTGCCATCCGTTCGCCAAATCGCAAAAGTTTGGCCAACCGTTTAACCAATGGTTGGTAATAAATACCGCTTACTTCGTTACGGAATTATCCTTACGGTTGGTCAACGAATGCTTAATATTTAAAAATCATAAAAAGCCAATTTACGTAAA
>JAWWEQ010000001.1:28309984-28325810 GCA_035583055.1 Torymus tubicola | reverse complement strand
TCATAACCTATTAAATATTTTATAATTGATAATTCACCAACCGTTGGATAACCGTTGGTCAATACTTTTGTTATTCGGTGGCCCAAAAATTTGACCAACCGTTGCAGTTAAGCCATTTTAGTTGGGTTATTTTCTACCAGGGTCATGATATCAAAATTGCAATATTTAAAAGTAACAAGTTGCAAATAAAAATGCTTTCATTACGAATATTGTTGTATAAAAAGTTAATTAAACAATGTTACAAGTATTAATGTTAAAAAAATGTAAAATATTTGAACAAAAAATAAAAATATAAACACTATTATTGAGCACACTGAATTTTTTAAGTTTCATTTAACAATGCATAATATTGATATTATTACATGGAAAAATATCTACTTTTACCATGATTTATTCCAGTTTACGCAATAGTTTTCTTACTTATCGATATTCACAAGTGCCATAAATCTAAAAACCCGACAGTTCATGTATATTTAGAAACCTCATCGACAGACTTCTTATAATCCTGTACTTCCTCCTTAGCAAGCCTATACGATCGCGTGGAAAAGTAGACGGGAGCGAGTTAATATTGTAGACACACGAAAAAGAACTCGAAGGTGGAAAAATCACGCGCGTCGAGGCAGACGAGGCATACGATTAAAAGCGAGAGAGCGAGAGAACGAGACACGCGCTATCCAAGGAGAAATAACGAAGCCCGAGGTCTTGTAAAGTCGACGCTTAAACGCGCATAATAATCCCATAACGGTTATGAGAGTGAAAGAGAGAGAGTACGCGCGCGAGAAGAAGTACGAATCATGCCTCTCAGCTGTATAATAATGCAGGCATATATATGTATGTGCTTTGCATACATTAGATCGCGAGAAGAAGTATGCGCGGTTATGAAAAAGCCTCCCCCGTGAACGCGGAATGTACGTGAGCGCGATTTTCAAAGTCTTCAAGCAGATGCTTGTTTCTTTCGTTTTCGGGGTGAAATTTATTAGCTATGGTTGAATGGTTTTACATAGTATCATCGATGCGTACTTTTTGTTTTAGTATTAAAAATCAGATTGCAATGGGATCTGAAATTGTTATTGTTATATTATTCCGTCGGATCCGCAAAACATTACTTTGATTGAGAACTTCCATAATTTGTTTCGTGATTGATTGGCTTAAATACATTAGTATGGAAAGTGAGAGGGTAATGCCGCGGTTGCCCAATATAAGACAGCGAAGAGAATATTTCATCTCGGAGCCACTCATTATTATGCATACTGCTACATAATCAATATACATAATAACGAGCCCGCAACAATCAGATAACCAATCAGTATCGACTTACGAATACTCTCGTTACTCGCGGAATGTGCTCTTTACGCAGAAACCCAATACGCATTTCGTATTCCACGAACTCAGATCCGCGTACAAAAAGCAAGAGAAGCACAATAAATATTCATCAAGAGCGACCGCATCGTTAAGGCTACTTAAACCGCTGCGGTATTATTTTCTCGGGATAAAACTGATAATCTCGTTATACCAATCCCTACCGTTCTCGTCTCTTTTTCGATCTCTGCGAATGTCTTTTTCTTCGTCTTTTAGGGCAGAGCCAGCGATTTCTCAATTTTCTATGTATGTAGAGGATGAGACTGGAGAGACGATAGAGAAGAAGAAGAAGAAGTAGAGGAAGAAGGGGAAAAATTGCAGGAAATAACGCAAAGAGGGGTTATGCTGAAAGAGGTTAAGTGCCGCTCACGTGAAATCGCGCGATTTTTCTCGCTGCGGAGGACGCGATGGAGTTTTAAGGATTTCTTCTTCTCAAGATTATGAAGTATATACCAGTGGTATACGATTTGATAAATTTAAGACATGCGAAATGATGACGTCGGGGAAAACGGTTCATTTTAGCGTTTAGCATTAATAATGGTATTATAAATTGGAAGTTTTTATGTATTTATAAATTATTATCGATTGCAAAAATAGAAAGTAGATTAGCATATTAAATATTTAGAAGCAATTTAAAAAAATGCTTATTAACAGAAGCTTAAGGTATAGCCTACTACTTAAGACAATAAATATAGCAATTTCAAAATATTTTGCAAAATCGTTTAAGTGCAATTTTTATTTAAGCGTCAGAAATTTCCTACAAATAATATTGATTTAGACTTAACGAAGAAGTAGTTTTACAGAATTCATAAAAGATAATTATAATAGAGAAACCGAATTTTATTTTTTCTGAAACGAAGTTTAGGAATTTATTCTAGCAATCTTCTTTAATTGCCTGGACATGTAGTATAGTTTCTCTCAAAGTAAATTTTGAAACGAGAAGGAGAAGGATTTTGGAGACGACTGTGAATCGGCGAACGAAGGTTTAAGCAATATCCGGGTAGTCATTTAGCACTGGTCAAGTATGAAATCTACTTGAGCTTTTGATTCGGGCGCGGCATTAGTCGAAGTAAATGAAGACAAAGTGGCATTTAAATGGCGTAGTACAAGAGATTTTGTTGGAAATAAAAAAATAAGTGAATGATTGATGGTTATTAATACGACGTCTCTCTTTCTCCGCGATTGTCGTGACTTTTATAGCAGCGGTAAAGTCAGGAAATTAGCACATATTTTATAATAACGTTAACCCAGATCTGTAATGCGATTGCCACGAGTTATATCAAGTCAATTATAGGTAGCGAAGAAACGACGGAGATATCCATGGATTAAGAAATTTAAATAGAACAATGAGAGAGAATGTAAAATGCTGATTAAATTATATATCTTTTATCGTTTATATAAGGGATATATAATTTATTCAATAAAATTTTTCTTACATTCTCAATGAATGTAACATGCACTTTTATCGTCCGAGAATAAAAATGTATGAATTAATAAAAAATCATTGTTAAACGCTTGTCACATTCTACAAAGTCATCCAACTTATTAACCTATTCGTCAGCTCAAAAATATCACTTCCCCTTCGGCATAATAATACCGACCTACCACAATTCACAAGCGGATTTCGCGCCTCGCTTCTCAAAACGGCCCATAACGCTTCAAGAGTATACCGAAGGCGAAATGGCAGCGGCGGTCGATCTAATGGCGCTTCCGTCCACCACCTCGACGCGTGCGCATTTAGACCAATTATCCGGGCCGGACAATGCGCTTCCGGCAGCTTTTGAATATGCCACGCACGTCGTTTGACGAGCGAAACATGTCGATAAAGGGATGGAAAATTTACGCGTCTTTAGGTAAATTTTCATTATCTTAGTACATTGAAAATGGCAAATTTTGTAAAATCAATTATTTTGAATGTAGATAAAGCATTCAAGAAAAATTCATTTAAATTAAAAATCATAATAAAATATGTTTAGCTTTACAATTAAATTTGAAAATTCTTTATTTAAAAAAAAGGTTATTTTATTATACTTTATTATAAATCAATAGATCATTGTCGTTGTTAAACGTCCAACAGATTGAGTTTATAAAAACATCAATAGATGGCGCGTGATAAAAGACACGACATTAGTGTATACTAAAGAAATAAAGTACAAGACAATAATTCCTTTAGTGTGTATGTATAAAAGTATCTTATTAAGAGAGGCTGAATGAGTCCTTTCTGCTGTACGTTTGACAATAGCAATAACTAATTGGTCTTTATGAAGTTGTATATCTTTTTGTAAACTCAGTTTTATTAATAACTTATAGTCACTTGGCTGGAGTTTTTATAAACGAATAAAAGATGTAACATTTAATGAAAGTTTTTCTAGATTTCAAAAGATATTTATAATAAAAAGTAATCAAAATCATCTTGACCTATTTTCAAATAGTCTATACAAGTAGTATAAGTACGAATACGATCAGACAATAATTGTTTAAATATTTTCTTGACTAATATACCTTCAACATCCGCACTCTATGCACTACGAAAAGACATTTACCACGAACTATTTTAAAAATATTTTCCATTGCTTTTAGTATCCCATCCGTCATATCGACTATATCAGCTCTGTGTTTAAAATATACCTACGGCCCATGAATACTTCATCCCACATATTTTAATACCAAAACCGCATTTTTCATCGAAACTACCACGAACCCATCCCACCTGGAAGAAACTACCATAAAAACCGCAATATCCCGATAAAACTACCGATCCATAAATAACCTCGAGAACGAAAAAAAAAAAAAAAAAATCACGACCATACGCTGACGACCTTTCTATCCAATATTAACGAATGTTCACGCGCGCGCGTTCGTATGACGTACTTTTCGGACTCGTACCGCAGTGTCGGCATAGCCAACGTCGTTGTCGTTCGCGCATCGTCACTGTCACATAAACGTTAATATACGGTCCTGCGCGGACGAAATATACGAGAGTCGAGGTCCCGCTCTCTCTCTCTCTTGGTACATACACTCGCTGGGATATGAACGCACGTGTGAGCACACAATTCGCTCGAGACGCGGGCGTAAACCGCGAAAGGTAAAGGAGGCAGAGGAGGGAAATTTTTCGGGAGGTAGAGGCCTAGGAAATCTTTTTTTTTTCCTTTTTTTTTTGGTGGTAATGCTGGTGGTGGTGATATGTGCGCGCGGTACGACACGGTGCGGTTTCGCAGGGGAAATTGCGGTTTTCGAGGTTGGCTGAGGGCGCTTGAACTTTGGAAACGCGATATTTCCCAGAGTATTAGGTTCTCACGTCGGGGTACGTGTTGCGCGCTTCTTCCTTTTTTTTTCAATTGTTCCAAGGAATTTGGCGGGTTATTATACGTTTCGAAGAGAAAAAATAATGAGAATACAGAAATAAAAAATAATCATTTTTACGGTTTTTAAATAATATTTGTATATTTATCTTCGTAAGATTTTTAGAAAAATATATACATAAGAATTTATCAACTTTTATTAATTTCGCGTATAAAAAATTAACCAACAGAAACATCAATCTACAATCATAACGCTTTGAATAACAATTTCCAGATTAATCTTAGCGAGTTCTCTCAAGTCGAAAAAGAGCCTCTATATCTCTATACAAGCACGCGTATACACATATATATACACACACGTGTCTACGAGCCACCGCCTATTCTCTCGCTTAATGCGCGCATGCATAGAAACCTATCGCGTACGGTTCTCCTCGCGGAAAGCGCACCGGGGACTTACGTATGCATGGCTTCTGAATATAGCCCGAGCGTTAATACGAGAATACTCGAGAGGGAGAGAGAGAGAGAGAAAGCGAGGAAGCGGAATGCACGCGCGCGTGCATGGGGCCGGAACTTCCGAAATGCCGGCGTGCGCTGTCCGCCTCCTTGGAGCACAACCTGCGGCAAAGTCAAGCTGGAATTGCGATTATTGCCGGTATGGCGCGGACAATTATATTGTCTGTGAAACATGGCTGGTTGGCTTTTATGTATATATATATAGAGATGTGTGGAATAAAGATTGAAAATTTTCACTGCGTGCAACTTGTAAGATTAATGAGATTTTTTTAGGTGATTTAATGTTTTTGAAATATATTATTATCGTGTTTCAATTTTTTTTTATACCTAGGGGTTAAGACTATGAGCGTTAATGTAGTATTTCAAAGAGTTATAGTAATAAAAGTGAAATATATATGTCTACTGGAATATCAATAATGAAGTACTGTAGGATGTGATGAAAAGAGTAACGCGTACCTTCATATGAATTATACGGCATAGGATATATGAAAGCTCCATATTCATTAATTAAATTCAATCGAATTTTTTCGTCTAGGTGCGAATGAAGTTCTTCAAAGCTCTTTCATTTAATCACAGATGATCAAATGATTTTCATACCTTTCATTTGTCGAAAAAAAGGCAGGCTTTTCCTATTCGCGTTGATTAAAAAGAATTTCCAGGAATACAATATGAAAATGGAAATATCCAATGTATGATACTGAAAATCGTGAAGTTTATATTTTAATGTATATTATGTAATCACTTCGATAATTATATATTTTTTAAATTATCCTCGAAACATCAGAGTTGCAGCTTTCCTTGTTTCGGTTCAGCTTACAATATAAAATTTACCAATATTTTAAATTAAATACAAGATAGCTTAAAATATTCAATTGAATTATTCAATTTATTACTGATTCCCCAGCACATAATACTTCATCTTAAAAATTCTAACAAATAATATAACTCGAATATTTTTTAATATTACCAATGAAAAATATATTTTATATTATTATTATATTTTTATTCGTCCATACTTCATTATTCACTAACAACATTGACAGCTTAAATTTCTACAGTTTTTCCACCGTTTACTCTACATCGAGCTTTATTCTGTTTTACGCGCCGAAACTCGCTTACGTAACAGGATGACCGAGGCGCGTGGCATTCAATCAATTTCAATGTATGATTTTTATTAAAGATAAAAATGTGCTCTGCTCCTCCTGCGCGTTCACTGCGCGCGCTCGTGCGCGCAACTGACATTTATACACGATGATGGACAAACCGATATCTTATCAATTTTTCATCAACATTTCTCGAATTGACGCTATCACTTGGCCGCGCTCTACGCAACGGTCCAGCATTTTGCGATATATATATATATATATATATATATATATATATATTCGCGCTCGTGCCGATGTCCTACATGCGATTATTGCGCGGCAGAAGAGTGAGCGAGAGAGAGAGAGAGAGTGAAACTGGACAGATAAAAAGCAGCTTTCCGCGAGCAAAGCTCCGGCGCGATGATAAGTGTCATGATCGATGAAGGGGATATATATTCTCTTGGAGACGCAGATAAATGAATTTCTTTAATCGATTATCTTTATTTCTCTATATTTCGTGCAGCTGGCGGCTTTTTTCACGCGCACCCTATAGTCTTTCGCGTTATTCGTTTCTTTCGATCACTGAGAAAATAGTCTACCTTAATGTGTCATATATTTCCTTAGAGGTTATTACGGAATATTCTCGTGTAATCTATTTGATATTTATATGTATATAACACGTATTGCATGCGATGAAGAGATACGATTACACGTGTGTGTGTGTGTGCTAAATCTATAATTACGTTGTTCGTTTTTACTGCTTATTAGTATAGTACAGCGAATATTTATTTTACGATCAGATTGGCCTGACCACCTCGTCTTTATTAACGATACTAATATCGTTTGCATGAGGTTTGAACTTAGATTCAAAATGTATTAGCTGTTATACAAGTATTACGACAAGACATTATCTCAAGTTAATAGAATCTCAATAATTATATAACGACCGTACGTTAATCTAATTCGATGTATAAATTACTATTTTCTCAAAAAATTCCAATTTTTCCACTTCAAACCCAACTTTTACCTCCCAAAGTCCGCATTTTCTTAGTACGTATCCCTACTCAGCGGGCATTTCATTCGTCGGCTTTCTCGATTTCTCATCCCCTTCTTTTCCCTGTACCTACACATACACTTTAGCACCGCTCTCTCTCTCTCTCCGCTACCTTTCCGCAATTTGCTGCAGTTTCACGTGACAGCCGTTCGATAGCAGTTAGAGAGATGGATTGCTCGGGTTATCTTCCCAAGAGCGGTTGCCGCCGCCATCGCCGTTTTCGAGAAAAATAGAGAGCATTAGGTAAACGACGACGGGACGCGTAACGAACGGACAGACGGTTTCGTCGATCGGCGAAAAATAGCCTAGGACATGTAGATATATGTATATACACACAAAAAGCCGTTGATGCGAGTCCCAACGAGTTTATGCATGTATTCGAAGGGGGGGAGCTTGATCGGGTTGGACACTGCGAGTGAGAGCGTATATGTAGTGCGGAAGTGCAGGCTCTTTAGCGCGTGTGCTGATGCGATTGACGAGTTTTTCCAACCTCGGTGGGTTATTGCTGCTGTTGTTGTTGTTGTTGTTGTTGTTGTTGTTTATAGACACGCTGCGAGCGTTGTCGTTGCTTTTTGAAAAGCTGTGGTAGGTCTATTTTTCGGATTTTTTCTTTTTTTAGGGGGATGATAGAGTAGTAAATAACCGATGGTGAGAGATAAAAAAAAAAGCTCGGCTACAGTTGGAAATTTCGATGGATGAATTTACTCTGATGATCTAGATTGTATTATTTAATAATACTAGAACCCGGTAGTTTTAATAAATTAATTTTTGTAGTGGAGTTTTGGTTGATTTTACTTATGTGAAAATATGAGCTGATAACTAACTATTTTAAAGAATTACTCGAAATTCCAAATTCAATTAACCGAAGAATTTCGTCACTTCGAAAGAAGTAAAAACCGAACGAAGCAAAATTTCCCGTGCAAACATTCATTTCAGACGGCAAATCAACGAAATTTTCCTCACCCTCATCAAGTCTCTACCAAATTTCCTCCCCTTCTATACGAATTTCCCGAAAATGAAATAGAGTGTATATATATATCTGTACACTATAGCGGGACAAATTGGACTGCGGAGTACTCACCGTATGCTGCGAGTGATGCTACCGGTGTGGTGTATGCGAATGAACTCGTTGCTGGTGGTGGCTACGTGAAAGTACGACTGCTTCTCGTTGACGAAGAACGTGTCCGGCACCCAGATGTTCTTGATGAATTCCGAGCCGACGCTTAGTATCTCGACGCCAGGCCGCTTTGTGAAAGCCAACCGTGGATCCGTCCAGAATTGCCGGAAGTAAAAGTCCAGCGTGAAGTCCTATGAGTAGTGTCACATGGTGGGTTGTTGACGTGAGAAGAAGGAGGAGGAGACGCACACAGTGGCGACGATCGCATAACAAAGAAGGCGATAGATTAGTGGATTTTGTCAGGAGCTTTTGCGGATACGAGGCGATGACGATTTTTCGAGGTGTATACAGGTTGATATTTTGGTTTTGGAAATTTGCAAGAAATTGCTGGAGATTGTTTTGACTGGCAAACACTTTGATGTTAATGTATTTCTATCGGATAAACAAAGGTATAGTAAATATATTTATTCAATGTGATTCTTGTTAATTTACAAAACAAATTGATAAAGTTAAGTAGAAAAAAAAGTATTAAAAAGAATAGTCTAAGGTACACTTCGAAAAATTCGTCATATTTTCTACTAATTTACGTGGCACTTTCTCCTTCCCATTCGCTCTTGTTATTTGCATTTGTTCGATTTTTTTCATATTCATTCTCTCGTCCACACTGCATAGCTACTTTATACAGAACCGACGTCACACGAAGTATGTTAAATGCCAAATAACAATATGAGAAAACATTTTAATCGCGGACAATAGAAATATACAGATTCATTCTTTTTTCTTTTTTTTTATTTAATGCAATATTCCAAGCATTTAGCGTACAGCGAAACGTCGATCATATATATGTTTACATAAAATATATATATTAAATTGGGAATTGTTGTAGGAATTCCTTGGGTGTCACTTTGGGTATCTCTTTGCTTTTCAATTTGGTTTGCAAATTCAAGGCTCTCTTCGCAAGGAGAGTTTTTTTTGAGACAGTTACAGAAGAAAGAAACAAAGTGTCCGCTCGTCAAAGTGGACAGCAGTAATGGCACAACCGAGCGACAAACATATATATATATAGAAGAAAAAAATAACGAAGACTTTTAAAAGTATATATATGTATACTGCTTGCGAACAAAAATAAAGAAAGTCAAAGATAATATATAAGGTAAATTAATAAAGGCACTCGATGATACGACTGATTCGTGGCGTTTGGTCAATTTGTTTGTTTTTCTGAAATGAAAACACAATTTTCAAAATTATTTCATTTATTTAATAAATGTTACAAAATATCAGAAAGTTTAAAAATATTTTCTGTCAGGACTTTTCACAGTTACAAAAATCCTTCTTAAATATACTACTACCAAACGGAAATAAAATCCAATCTAGACCCAACATCCCGGTATTTTTAATCTGCGCCCGACTCTAACGAATCCGAGATCTTCAAAATTTCATTAAAAAAAAAAAAAAAAAAAAAAAAAAAATCGTATATAAGGGGGTTAAAAATGAAATAAGACTCGCCCTGCCGCCGCTTAAGCAAAGCCGATTTTACGTCCGTTTCCACCGTCTCCTCTCCACCTCCTCGAGCGATTCGTTATATATAATACGAAAAAGCGAGCAAGAGTATATAGAGCAGCACATGCGCCAGCGTATACGAGGTTAAATCCGGGAATGTATATATATATATATATATATATAGCTCGAGGCGGCGGTAGTGGGTATACTCTCTTCCCGTTCGATACTAATTCTTACGAGTCCTTTTATCGGCACTTACGATAATTTTCCGCCGCGGCGCAGAACCTCGGTTCTTTCGCGCGGGTTGCGGTGTTGGAAGCAGTAGCGTATACTCGCGTCGGGAGAGAGAGAGAAAGAGAAGAGGAAGCAGAGGAAAGTGGAGCTCGAAATTTGCGAGGAATTAGAAAAGAAGAGGGAAAATGTGGACCGGCGATTACGAGAGAAGTAATGAGGTAGAGGGGGGGGGGGGTTAGGTGGGAATTGTAAATTAGGGAATTATTTTTTTTTCTTTCTTCTTAGCGAAACTTCGCGATTAACTTTGTCTATGTAGAGGGGGAAAAAAGCTATAGCGATTATATTTTTAAGTATTTTTCGTAATTGGATATATATATACATATAGTTTGAATTTGTAAAAGCAGAAAAAGTAACTTGAAAATTAGGTTAAGCTCTTAGTTAACGTAAGAAATGTGTTGCTATATATTTTATATTGTATCTACGTATTTCTTTTTATCGGATTAGTTTTAATTACAAGTAAACCTTAAGAGTAAAAATACTATAATGAACGCTAAGATTTATATTTATCTTCGCTAAAAGAGTGTTAACAAAGTAGCTCAAACTATCGGAATACTAAAGAGACACTATAGAAGGTTCATAAAAAAAAATTGCTAATATTATTTGTCTTTGGAAATATTTTTGTAATAAACATAAGCAGATGCTTGCAATTATATAATATAAGGAAGGTAAAAATGTCGGACTGAAAGGGAGAATAATGGTATCTGCCAAAAAGGAGGAAAAGGAGAGAAAGAGAGCAAGCGAAACTAAGGAGCATAACATTACGAGCTCTACGTGCCCGCTTAGGGCGTTTTAAGCTTATCGTCGTCCTCTTTCTCTCTACTTCGATTGCCCCGACGTCGCCTCTTCTCCCTCTATATACGCGAGCGCTCGCGCGATTTGCGAGCGATGCCTCGGTACCGAGAACGTACCCAAAGCGCGCACGAACTTGAATTTTTAAAAAAATCCGTCGACCTCGTTTTTTTTTTCATTCCTTCCACTGCCTTTTTCCGTCGAGTTGGCGAGTCGTAAATTCGGGTTGCACGCCTGTAGCTTTTTTTTTATTGTTCCCTTTGCGGATTTTCGAAATTTCAGGTCAGATTGTCTTCTCGTATTTTTCTTCTCGAGTTTTATCACTTTCCCAGATTTCGACGCGTGGCTTTATGTGTTTCAATCTACCCCGATAGCTCACGTTTAAAATGAAAAATAAGTATAATTCAAAGTCGATTTGATTTTTTACTTCTGTTAATCAGGATCATCAACAACAGTAAATTCTCATTAAAAACTTATTTATTACACTAATAATTCAGTCTCGCACATATCCGGCGTATTAAATCACGGTACCGCACCCATTTCTCACCAAGATTTTCAAATTCAACACGACGTCGACAGCGTATACGAAGACATCCCCCTCAACGTATACAGTACTTTTACTACACCGCGTATATGCAATTTTTAAATCGGCCGCGAATCAAACTTTCACGTAAACTGCCAGTCGCTTGGTATAACTTGGCGGAAAAAAGGGTATAGGGATATCTGCTATAGAGGTAGAAAGGGGGAAGAAGAGAAGGAGGAGGAGACGTTGGATGCGTATAAAAAACGACCCCATCAATCTCTCGCGGCGAGAGGGCGAGCCAACGAACTTTACGAATCAATCGTGTCGGATCGAGGGTACCCTGGTGTGGTATATATATTGCTCTGGCTGCAAGTAGCGCGCGCGCACTTTTCATATACATGTCTCTGGCGTATACGTTATGTATATATATAGGATATACACGCGTGGTTAGCAGAGAAGCGCCGGCAAAATATGGGCATACGTATATATGGATTACAATATTAAAGATAAAAGAAAAAGTTTAAAAAAAAAAAATATATTATTTGTATATATAAGAAAAAAAGGAGAAAAGGTCGACAGAAAAAAGTAAGTATATATAAAAAAACGTTGCTGCACGTATACACGGAGGAAGGAGAGCGAGAGAGAGAGAGAAAGAGAGAGAGAGAGTTAAAAACGGAGACCACAATAAATCAAGTACGTAGTAGTAGTAGTAGTATATATATATGTGTATATAGTATAATATAAAAATACGATATGGGCGGCAAGTAGGTAGGTAGAGTTAAAAAATAAAACGTATACACGCACGAGAGGAAGGATCTGTATAGTGGCAGTATAGTAATATAACAACGGGAAAGAAAGATGAAAAAAGAGAGGGTATATGTATAAAAACCAAAGCTTCAGCTAACGTATTTAGCGAGTACTGAGAGACATAGAAAAGAGAGAAGGGAACGTTAGAGAATCGTATACAACACCTATACAGGCAACGTTGGAGGGTAGGGGTGGGTAGTTGATTCCCACCCGTTAGAGTTTTCCTTTGGATTTCGGGGTGAAACCACGAGCGCGTCATGCGCCTTTGATCGTATAGCGTACTATACGCGCGCGCGCGCGTGCAGAGAGAAGTAAGTAAGTGAAATATTTGAACTGGTGCAGAGAGCGAGTGAGAGAGAGAGAGAGCGAGTCGGCTTTATGGATTTCCAATATTTACTTAGCCCCCGAGAAATATAGACGTCATTCCGCAGAATATTTGTAAATTTAAAGCAAATACAAGGAGATTTATAGCAGGGAGTGCGCGCTTGCAGCTCCCAAGCGGCCCCTGTATGTGTGTGTTATATTTACTTTAGCTGCCGCGATAATTGATTCGAGTTTTGGAGAGTTATATCTATGGCTGGGGGGGGGGGGGGAGAAAGAGAGAGAGAGAGAGAGAAAAAGGTCTGTTGATTCATACCTGGTTAAATTATGTTCAAAAGGAGGCGTGAGGTCTGTGTTTGAGAAGATTATTGTTAGAATGATGTTACTTTGTTATATTTAACTAGGAGGTTTTTATCTTTCAAATGAGATGAGCTATTTGTAAAAAAGATTTGGTTAAGTTTTTACTGCGATTCCATCAATATACTCACTGAGATAATGTTCATATTGTTAAATCGATTTAAAACTATATTTTAATCTTCGTTAATTGGCAGTCATGACATCAATTTAATATAATCTCGTCCATTATCAGGATTTTATAACTAGAGTTATCCATATTATAAACTTTTAAAAACTAACATCGAAATCTCATATTCAACCAAACATTCCTCTTTCCCCTACAGCATCCTCCTCTCAAAAAAAAAAGAAAACCTTTAAGCTCTGCTCGTTACATCGTCGCTCTCGCTCCTTTCCTTCGCATGTGCGCGCGCGCGTTGAAACAGGGCGTATCCCGTGCGCAGAATATTTTTTTTCCTCTCAAAATGGCTCAGGGTCGTCGTGAGAGAGGGAGAAAGATCGAGAGGGTGGGAGGATACGAGGGAGATCTGTTTCTGTGTTTTCCCCGAAGAAAATCGGGAACGAGGGAAGGAAAGAGAAGGGTGTATCGTAAACACAAGGGCGTATAAATACAAATATACACATGGGGGTGGTGGTGGGTAGTAGTAGTAGTAGTAGGGTAGCGAGGGCTCATTTCTGTGTATATGTGCGATCGTGTCACGTCTGTGCACACATACGCAGAGAAAGAGAGGACGAGGGTTAGAGAAAACGTCTGTGTGAGCAAGAGAGTGAGACTAGAATAAGAGAGAGGGAAGAAACATAAAGGAAATGCGCAAAAGTCGCGTATAATGTCCGCGAGGGTAGCTTCGGCCAGCTCTCAGGGATTGGGAAACCTGTGGTAAGAGAGAAAGACAAAAAAAAAAGAAAGATCAACAGAGAGTGAGAGGAGAGCTGGTCGTAGGAAAAAGTCGCGTCGTGTGGTCGCTTTCACTATTTTCTGATCCCGTTTATACACGCGACGGAGGAGGAGGAGGAGGAGGAGGAGGTCGGTTGGATGTTCTATCCGCCGTTGTTCTCCTCTTCCTCTTACCCTCCGCGTTATAGTTCGTCCGTTCCCCTCTTATACGGGCTTGTTGTTGTTGTACACCAGAGAGAAAGACAGAGACAGTAGGATAGAGAAAGAGAGAGAGAGAGTAAGAGAGAGTAAGAGAGTAAGAGAGTGAGAGAGAGATAAAGGGTCGAGGTCGCAGTCTGGAGATCTATCTATCTATATATATATAATATAAACGTGTTCTCTGCAGGGTGGATCATGCACGAAATATTCATGCCGCATGCTCACCGACGAATGGACGTGCACATACTCGGAGAGGTAGAGAGAGAGAGAGAGATAGAGGGAAACTGACTACTCGTGCGCCATGCCTCCAAAGTAAATTTACCTTGGATACGTGTTTGTGCGGGCGTGAATGTGTTTGTATGTATGTGTGTGGATCTAAGTGTTGTTTCTCTGTGAGTGGGGTCGATGTGTATATATATGTGGGTGTCTATGGGTCGGGTCTGGGTCAGTTCGGTGTGATGCGATGCGCTGTATATGTACGTTGTTTGTTAATGTATATATGAATGTGTAAACGGATAATAACTGTTTATATATATATGTATGGGCAATACACAGTAGTTGTGTAAGAATGTGTACGCTAATTCTGGGTAAAAAGTAACTGATAACTTCGTGTTTGTTTATAATGTATGTTAGAATAAATTTATTGACTAAAAATAGTTTTGATAATGTTAAAAATTATTATATTCATCGTAGCGATGAACAAAAAGCTTTGTTATAATTCTTGTCAACTATATTGTTTTACCCCTCAACCTAACCAATACCATCATTATAATAATTCTTTTAACCAAATTTTCGTATGTCACAGCATTACCCAACATTGATACTTTCCAACCCAAGGTACATCATCCAGTCACCCAACTATAACATTCATCCATTCCCCCGTATATCCCGATAATTTCGATTATCAAGACAAACTAATTAAACCGTCCGCATCTATATTTGCCCCTCAGCCTTGCCAGAGCTTAATGAGTTACCTTCCCGAGGACCATCGCGTTCTATATGTCTCCCGATACTTGATATGACTAGTCGCGTATAGCCTTTGAGGCTGGTTTACGCACATATATGCATATTCAGTCGTCGTATAGTCGTAGTCGTCATCATTGCTGCTGCTGCTGCTGCTACTGCTGCTGTATAGCAACCGCATTACAGCTCACTGCGTAAGTGTACACCAGCGGGCATCAACGTGTGTCCGTGCGAGTTGTGAGTTTCGGGCTTTAATGCAATGATACGCGAGAGCAGGATGTCAACAGCTGTGTGTACGTGTCGAGAACAGGTGTATGTGGGTAGGATAGGTGTATACGAAAAGATATGAATTTCAAATGCGGAGAGGTTCGGTCTGACTGTATAGTTATATGTATACCTTTGTACTATGAGATGGGTGTGGGTATATGTATATGTGAGCTATTCCATGGAAAATCGGTCACTTCTTAGCCCAAAAATGGAAACACGTTTACCAAACTAGGTTTTTTTTATTCTTTAGAGCATTGCGAATGAAAAGGAAAAGTGCGCCAAGTCGGAACCATGTGACAGCAATAAGTTACGGGTGAATTACTGATGATGATAAAATGATTAAAAACAGCTCTAGTTTGATCCAAAATAATTCCATAAATAACAACTCAATGTGAAATTCGGAAATAGGAAAAAGAAACTAGAGAGTGAGAGCTTTCCAAATCTTTTTTCAGAATTAGAAAATGTTGATGCCTTCAAAAGTTACG
>JAWWEQ010000001.1:28259964-28309884 GCA_035583055.1 Torymus tubicola | reverse complement strand
AGTCCTTGTATATGAATAATTTGATGCCCATAAATTTTTCTACTGTATACGTAACGGAGATCATACTTGGTATCGCTTTCACTGGATGAAAAACTAATCATGACGAATGATATTTCTTCAAAATAAATAACTAAGTACAATAGAATGTGGTGGCATTCAGTCTAGTACCTGCAGTAATTTTGTAAAAACATTTACCAGGATAACATGAGAATTGAGTAAGTAAACTTTACTCATAATGATGAAGCCAGGTCTAAAATCTCTTCTCTAGAAAGATTCTTTTCTTTCAGGTAGGTCCGAGAGTGTCAGCGAAAGAAGATTTTTGACCTGCCTTCATCCCCTCCCCAGATGCATTTACGTCTTACGATGGTTTCAAACTTTATCCCGTCATTACGTCAACATTCAATATGTCTTACCCTATGCAGTCCCACAATAGCAATTTACACGAGATATAGACTGTCCAAGTTCTTTCCTCCCATGGTGCGTAATATACTACTATATCAAAGAGATTGAGAAACTGTCACTTACTAGTGTTAAACTATATCTTAATTTTTCTCTATGCTGTTTTTGTCTTAACATCGGGTATTGTACTGTTTACCTTACATTGATTCAAAGTAAGTCTTTGCGATATATTACTTGACTAATGCATTGGGAGTGTTCTTTTTCTCAGAATCCTCTTCCCTAAATAACTTTTCGTATACCTGTGCCGAGTTCAAGAGGTGTATATTACGCTTCGAAGTTCTACTATCCTGGTTAAGGCGTCAGCTTGGACCGGCACCTGTGCCAGTATCGGTGTCATACCTGCCAGTAAAAGCCAAAGTATCGGCGATGGTCATCTATTCAAACAGCAGGCGTGCGATGTACTACGCACCCAAACTTTCTCTGCAGGTATGTATAGAGAAGTGTTGTGCTAATAGTTTTTCGTATACCTACGCTGACCAAGAATAGTGCATATCTATACTGACAACTTGTAATCCTCGTCAATGCTTTTAACATTACCACAGATTCATTAGGCTTATGGTCAGAGTCTTTTAAAAATCTGTAATACTTACACCAAGTACTGGAAATAATTCTTTAAAATCTTCAGGATTATTAATTAGTTCTTGAAGATTATCAATGTCAGTGATATTATTTGCGAATGTCTTAATGATATGGAAGTTGGAGGATAGAAAGGAAAGTTACATGCACTTGGATAATTACGAATTAAAAGCATGCATAAAAACAAATGTTATAACTTACCTTCTAAAACTGTGCTACATTCATCTAATTTCCAAATTTTCAATATCATCTCCACTATACTTCTCAACCAAAATGAAAAAGTTCACAGCGAGGTTGAACAAGCCGGTCGAACCTTTAGTCGACTCGATATAAAACAACCTTTTTTCTATTAAAATCACTTTTACGGTAAACGTTTTCACACAGAATACAAGACACTGTACTATTTGCCTGCCTTGGGTGACATTTATAATTAATATCCGGAGGCACCTCCTCAGGAGGAACACCTCCGCCCGCCATGTTGTACCTGCCATTTTGTAAATAACAATTATTACTAATTCATTAACAAATAAGTATTATACACGAATATTTCGTCAGCTTACTTTGTCACAAATCCATGTGCTGGAATGTGAGATATCTATAGGACAATGGAAGTCAGAGAAATAGTTGCACACTCTCTGATTGTGGCCGGGGGCCGGAACCAATCACAGACGACGTGTAGAATAGCGCTATTACAAAATAGGATTTTAAAAAAAAGGTCGACATAGCTGCATTTATGTTCCTAAGGTAAAACAAGGTCGAAAAAAAAGATTTTAAAATTTGCAAAAGTTTAGGTCTGCGGCTTCTTTGCAAAAACAACAGATTTTTCCATCAGCTACGGAGAGGGAGCAACTGAAGGCACAACTGACGCTCTCCTCTCCTCGTATCACTCGTTTCTCTCACCGTGCGCGAACTATTTAAACTATGATAAAAGGAAGGGAAATGATTTAATTCATCCCTTTTCAACAAAAAGAATCAATTTCTAAACTAAGTCACAGTTGGTTGTCACAAACTACCAAGACACAAACTAAAGAAAAAGTAATACATTATAGTTATTTGAACCACGCGTAGCAGATCGTGACGAAAATTCTTTTCGTCGTTCTAGGAGAACCGTTGATGATTTCCAATTTTCTTTCAGAATATTGGAACTACTTTTTGAGGAGAACCTCAGCTTTGTCATCTTCTATGTCAACTTTCGAGATGCCTAGAGATGAAAAATCTTACGAAATTCTTTTCAACAACATACTTTGTGCAGAAGCAATGCTCATACTGAAAAGTAAGATGTAGTTTTTTGTTCTATTATTCCAGTTACAATTTATTTTTGTCTCATGTAGGTATGTTGATAGTTCACAGTTTAAAAAATCATGAAAAATTCATTCGTGATGTAACTGTTAGAAATAATCCGTTTGCACAAATAAATATAGATGCAACCGTCTAGATTTAATTTGATTTATTTTTCAAAAATCTCAGCAGAGCACGTTTGTTAAGTCATTTTAATGACGCTCTACTAAGATATGTAAGAAAAAAGTAAAATTAAAAAAGACAAGTTGCTACTACTTTGTAGAGCTCTGTAATCTGCTTCGATCTACACTTAAAGCTAATGACTACCTTTTCTTTCAGAATATTGGAACTACTTTCGGGAAGAGGCTAAGCTTTTGCTTCCTCAAAGAGAAAGCTTTGTGATGTTGAAAAAAAGTTTATAAACAAAAAATGTTTCAAAACACGTTTTAAGACTTTTGGCACGAAAATCCGTCGGTTTTGAGCAAAAAAATTTTTGTGTCTGTGTGTGTGCGTGTGTGCGCGTGTGTGGGCGTGTGTGCGCGTGTGTGTGTGTACCGACTATAACTTTTGAACAAATTGACCGATTTACATCGGGTAAAGCTTATTCTCTTCGTTTCGAAAGAGAATAGAGATAGCATAAACACACTATACAAACAAAGATATTAATATTTATCGCAATTTCATTGTCTAGCTTTGAACCGATGCGTCTTATATCTTACATTTCTTACAAATTAGTATATTACTCACCTATGGATGAAAAAATTTTACAGTCCAACAATTTAAAAAAAATTGATATCAAAAAGATATTTTATCTTATTAAATAAGAGACTATTTTGTTATAAATAATTTATGAATATTATATTCGTAATTTCCTTATGAAAAAGACAATTATATGACTAATAAGAAATAAAGGAAACAATTAAAATAAGACTAATTATACAGAACAAGATGAGTCTAATGTGAAAGATACTGAGCCTGTAGAAAAGCTATTTGTCAATTTGTTTTATTTAAAATTATTTTCTAAAAATAATAAAACTATAATATATGGATATTAAATTGACATATATTTTGTGACGAGCAGCACGCTTAACATGTGTGTGAAGTTTGCATCGTTAGAGTGCAACGAAACTTTAGAAAATTTTTTTTATTTTTGGTTTTATATGTTAGACTTTGAATTTTCTCGTGTGTTTAGCATTTTATAACGGAACCCAACATCAATATAAAGATTTCACTGTATCGTGCAAATTTTTAACTGTTTTATTTATTTGTGAAAAATTATTTCGTTGCGTCTCAACGTTGTAAACTTCAGACCCATCGCTTAACAGCAGTGCCCTCGTCGCCTCGCATGCCTCCTCACTCGCGTCGGCCAGAAGCCCGTGTACGTACAAGCAATTGCGCGTACACTTACACGGGCTTTCTTCTGTTCGAGCGCTTCCGAGATCCGGCGGTTAAAAGCGGTGTTCGGCGGGTAGAAAGCGCACCTAGTGCGTATACCGGTATGAACATCGCGCCGGCCGGATTTTTGGAGGATGAACGCTGACGGGAGCACGACGAGCGGGCGGGTACCGGGAGGAGGAAAAAGAAGAAGAAGGACAAGGGCCCAAATCTTCACAAGGAAAATTTGATGTTGGTGTTATTTGACATCGAGCCGATAGAGAGGCAGGTGGCAGGAGCCGACGCAGGAGGAAGAGGGAGGAGAGTGGCCGGCCGACGGAGGGCTGCAGTGAAACACGGCGGCAAAACACGTCGATCACGGGACCTCCCGAGCCCACGCGGACGCGCAGACATGGGTAATGGCTCGGGCAGGATGGGTGCCGCGTAAGGGGCGCCCAGTTTGGTGGGTTGGTCCATGTCCCAATGGATCCGCGAGTGAATGCTAAGCCGTTCACGTGTTTCAACTGCCGTCGTCCGGGGCACCGAATGGCACAGTGCGCAGAGCCGCGATCCATGTTCGTTTGCTACAACTGCGGACGACTGGAAGTGACGATGCGTACGTGCCCTCGATGCTGGCCGACACACTCTGGCTTCCTAGCAGAGAAGAAGGAGGCGGCGGCTGTCTCGACAGTTGCACCGGCGGCACCGGCTGCTGATTCACACGTCGACGCGATCTCTCCGCGAGTAGCAGAGACGGCGGCGCTCTCCGTCGAGAAGATGGAGACGACGCTCGCCGATGCACTCGCGCGAAAGAAGAAGTATCGGCGTGCGAAGAAGAAGAAGGCACAGCAGCTGGATGTGCCATTGCCACCGCAACCACGAACGCCGCCACTGCCGCGAATTACACCGTGCGAGGCCAGCACGAGTAAAGACACCACCTATGAGAGGTTCTGTCACAGCTTGCGAAGGCTTTCACCAGCCACGCAGAACCGACTCAAGGCGGTATGGAATGGAGAGCCCGCCTGGTCGTCAGATTCGTCTGACTGAGCGACGTGCTCCCTTCATAGCGAGCTCGTCCTGGGTTTTTTCCCGGAACCCAGGGTGCGAGGTAGAGAGGCGCATGGAGTTACGAGCGCAAGTACCACTCCGAAGTAAGTTGTAATAAGAGAAGGTAAAATTTGTGTATTTTGTATGATAAAAAAAATGAGTGCATGTAGAATCGAATAAGTGACTAGGAAATTTAAAATTTTAGTTAAAGGAACGCGTAAAAAGGAAATTAAAGTTAATTAATTTAATTAAAGTTAAGTAAAGTCAACTGCAACAGATTTTTAGAAGACTGTTACCATGAGCCTAATAAAGCTATGCAATACTGTAGAAATATTGATGAGAATTACAAGATGTCAGTGTAGATATACACGCGCGACTCTCGGTCAGCGCAGGTATACGAAAAACTATTAGCACAACGCTTCTCTATACATACCTGCAGAGAAAATCTGGGTGCATTACTGGCAGGTATGATACCGATACTGCCACAGGTGCCAGTTCTAGCTCACTCCTTAACCAGGATAGTAGAACTTCGAGGCGTATACACTTTTCGAACTCGGCACAGGTATACGAAAAGTTATTTAGAGACGAGGGATCTGAGAAAATGATCATTTCGAATGCATGTAATATATATCGCATAGACTTATTTTGAGTCCATGTAAGGTAAACAGTACAATATCCAATGTCAAGACAAAAACAGCATAGAGGAAAATTAAGACAAATAGTTTAAAAATAGTAAGTGACATTTTCTAAATGTCTTTGATATAAAAAATTAATTTTGTACTTTTTTTTACTATTTAATAAAAAAACAAACTCGTTTTGATATCTTTTTATTAAATATGTAAGTTTAAAGCTGTACGCAAGATGATGGTATTGTGGGACTGCATAGAGTAAGATATATTGAATATTGACGTAATGACGGAATAAAGATTAAAAACATCATAAGACAAATGCATCTGGAGAGGGGGTGAAGGCAGGTCAAAAATCTTCTTTCGCTGACACACTCGGACCTACCTGTAAGTAAAGAACCTTTTTGGGAAAGAGATTTCAAACCGGCTTTCATCGCTGGGAGTAAAGTTTACTTACTCAATTCTCATGTTATCCTGATAAATGTTTTTACAAAATTACAGCAGGTACATTAGGCTGAATGACATCGCATTCTATTGTACTTAGTTATTTATTTCGAAGAAATATTATTCATCATGATGAGTTTTTGGTGCAGTAAAAGCGATACCTGTAGTACGTATACAGTAGAAAAATTTATGAGCATCAAGTTATTCATATACAAGGACTCAAAATAAGCCTGTGCGGTTAATTTACTACATGTACTGGGAGTGTCCTTTTTCTTCGATCCCTCGTCCCTATATAATTTTTAGTACACCTATACCAAGTTCGAGAGGCGAGCGCTGTCGTTCGGGCACGTATTATAACATTCCCAAACAAGAGAGAGCCAGCAGGTACACTACAAAACAAGTACTATCAACCACTTTTATTTTGCCTTTGCTTTCTTGCCAAAGGTTTCAATTAATTTTATTTAAACATTGAAATTATACTTATCGTAGAACGGAAACATTTTTGAAAGACAACAACATGTCAATGCTTCTTAATGGTTTTGTAGGTAAGTAATATATATTATAAAAATTTTCATATAGATTACCATGTTTAATACGCACTAAATATCGCATGTTAATCTAACCCTTTAACGTCCAAGAGGGCGTTTTATTGGAAACTTTTTCAGTCGCGAAATTCACCAAATTACAATTTTTCGAATAATTACAACAAAGGTTTTTTTATGTAATATTCAATGCTCTTTCAGAATCGTCAATTCGTTCAATTCTGATGCATCTAATGATGCAGTTAATAATAATACAGTGAATGATGGTACACCTAATGGCAATGTAATGTTAAAAAAACAAAAAAAAATCAAATTGTTTTATTTTACAAGTAGAGGTAAGAAATATTTGATAATAAATAATGTAAGAAATCTATGAAACAAATATTTCCGAAAGATAATTCCTTAAAAGAGATAATATCTATAGTTATCCTCAAAATATCAAATTCTATTTTTTTTTTTACTTTTACTACAGATTATGTATCACGGGACCACATTTATAGACTCCTATACAAGAGCATGAAGAATTCGCAAAGGGTTTGAAACAAGAAAATCATTCTTACGTAATATGGCAAGGAAAATTGGGATATAAATTAGAAGCTGTAACTGTGCGTGGCCGCATATTACAGCTTTTTTATGGACATTCGTTTAAAAGACTATTTATCGTTTAAGTGGTAATTCGACATATTCAGCTGTTACTAGGCTTATATCAAATCTGAAAAAATAAGTAGTTGCTACTGTTTAAAAATTATTATTATTTTTCATTAGTAAATGAATATTTTAATGTTGTTTAATTCCTAACAATCGAAGTATTATTATTAATATTAAGTTGTATCAAATATTTTTGTTTGTAAATACTATACTTCACGTTAAAAATGTAAGTATAACTTATAAACAATTTTCATTTTTTCGACACTTAATTTAATTAACATAACAATTTGAAGTGCTTTGTAATATATTGCAAAATTCTTGAATTTATTATATGTTGATCCCAATTGACCTATAAGAAAATTTGTGCAATAGATAGTCGATTTTACGGGTAATTTTATTAAAAATGCCTTTTTTCGAGAATTAAAAAACGATATTATTACAGCATTAAAAAAAATAATTATGCATCAATTCATAAAATTAAGCAATATTTTGATAAATACAATGACGTTTTTGATAATGGTGAAATTGCAGCTAATGGTACTTTTTTAATTGATATTAATTGAATGCAGTTAATGGCCAAGGTTATTACCAAAATTGTTAAAATAAATAAAAAAAACGATTTATTTTACTTGCGACGTTTCGGTCATTTTTATTAAGACCCTCTTCAGGCAAATTATGTGTTAGTTTTGATGATGTTACGGAGAACCATCCGTTCGTCAATGACGTTTTTGGTGTCGTGAGTAGTGAGAACAAGCGTATCAAACTTTTGCACGGTAAGATATACAGGGCGTCCCAAAAGTCAGTATATACCCCCTAACTTTTTCAGCTAAAATTTTATTTCCAATTATTAAATCAACAAGTTATTGTTTTGAAATGTTCTTCCTCAAATTTTTTTTGGCATAGACAAGCCTTATGTTTTGTTTTCAATAAAATGGAGACTAGAAAGGAGAAATATTAAAACGCCTTCAGAAATAAAAAATATGAAGAAAAATTACCTGGATTATCAATGTGCCTTAAATTTTTACTATTACTCAAATTCAATAGCTTATTTCTCAAGCCAGTCTCAAGCCTTGACAAAGTGTGAGAGATAGTTATTCTTTAAAAAAGTCAACTTGTTGATTTAATAATTGGAAATAAAATTTTAGCTGAAAAAAGTTAGGGGGTATATACTAACTTTTGGGGCGCCCTGTATGTAGATTACGAAGAATTTATAAGAGGGCAAACTGTTAAAAAAATTATAGATAATGAGCCTCGCCTTGTACCTAATTTTATGTGTGGAATACAGGTACCTTACAGGAAAACTTTAAAATGTTTTTTAGTACTACCAGAATTATTAAAAGATATTCTAAAATATACATGCAGATTGAGTTAGGAAACAAGTATTATGACGAATATTATTTAAGGTAAATTGTGGATAAGAAAGTATGCGAATGAAATTGTTTTACCTTTGTTTTTATTTTACGATGAATTGGAAGCCGATAACTCTTTGTGTAGCCACTCAGGCATTAATAAATTTGTTCCATCCGTATTTAGTTTTTTTTTCGGTAAAATGAAACTAGTTGCTTTTTTTGAAGTCTAAAATCTTTAAGTCTACTAGCTAGTGATAGCGCTATACATACACTCAATATTGTTTCTTTAAGAGAAAGTATCTATCTATTAACGGCTTTAATATACGAAACGAAATTTCATTCAAATAAATTTTAAGTGAAATGCGAGTGTAGGAAAGACGCCATTTGTTATATTTTCTATATTTATTGAATATAAATGTTTCAATAAATTCAACCTTTATATATCGATCTCTTCTCTTAATATTTATCAATTTTTTTTCTTTTACGTAAGAAATAATTACAAATATTTCATAATTCTACTAATTTTAAAAGATAAGAATTGAATTTTTTTTATTTATCTTATTGTTTTATGAGTGCTAGGAAGTATGACGCCACAAGGAAAAAAAATTGAAAGTAATACCTTTTTCGGATCGGTACCTAATTTCTCTGATTATTCTGTAGGAGAAGATTTTTCAGATTTTTTTCCATATTATAAGATAAGTTATTATAACAAGGATTATTAGTTCGTATAATTTTTATTTAAATTTTTCTCTTAGGTGGCACATAACCCCGACTTACCTTGCCTAGAAATAGATTATCTTATATTACCATTTCGTTGATTTTGAATGGTCTTGATCTCTAAAGACACGATGACTTGGAAAGAAAAATAAAGTATGTACACTTTTCACTTAGTTAAAATATTTAAATGATTTTATTTGAAATTATTAATATACAAAGATTATTTTATAAAAGAAATGAAAATTCTCACATGCAACAAAGGCTAAAGTACTTATTTTTATGTGATCGTCGTGACTATCGACGTAGTGTCCTCTGCAATTCCTTTATATATATATATATATATATATATATATATATATATATATATACACACATATATATATATATATATATACACATAACGGGTCAGCTTCTGGACGTTATATACTGTCGACGACGGGCGCCATCTCTCTCACCGATAAACTATTTATTTTCCGCGTCAGCGAAAAGAGTCGCGCGCGCGCGCGCGTGTCAGCAGGTCCCGGCGTGCTGCTGCTGTTTTTCTCTGAGATGTATACGTATATATAGAGAGAGAGAGAGAGAGATAGAAAGGCGAGTGTGTCGACGACCTTATGCATGCGGATCCTGAATAAGTTGCTAGGAGAGAAAGACGAGGATGCACGTCGAGGTGAGTTTTTACTATCGAAAGGTGGATTGAAAGGTTATGGGTTTTTTTTTAAGCGATACGTGGTTATACTCGAATGATGAATAAATAAATTTTGTTGCTGCAGGTTCGATAAAACTTAAAGATATATGCTATTGAAAATAATATTTGGCGTATCTTTTGATTGCAAATTTACGATATTTTAAATTAATTCTATAATTGAGACAGTCAAGATCGGAAAAATAGAAAATTTTCACGAAATCTTTGAAATATGCAAATACCGCGCATAAAACGCAGCTCCACCGGTTCACCCAGGGCCACTCGCATACTACTGCTACATACGCTTGCGCATATACCTCGAAAATTTATGCCCGAGTATGTGTATACAAACAATTTTTGCCCTAACAATGCCCTCTTCGCTTTATCTTCCAACTCCACCTCTTCCGCAGTCTGGAATCCTCCATGATGCTCGCGCGCGACGGCCGTTAAACGTCGAGTATTAAGGAGAAATATTGTTACAACCCCTCGCGCGCTCGCTTTCTCTCGCCTTTTTTTTCGGTTATACAACACGAGGCGCGAGAAATCTTCTAAGACGATGCGCGCACGCGCGAAGAAACGAGGATGGGATCGTTAAGTCGCTTTAAAGAGCGTTGTTCAAAAGGAAGACGTCGCTTAATGGCTCTTCCATCCCCTCCCTATACTACCACCAACCCATTCTCTCGTTCTCTCTGAGAGAATAAGCTCAAAGACGAGAGAGAGAGAGAGAGAGAGAGAGAGAGAGAGAGAGAGAGAGAGGAAAATTTTGTATCTGAGGCGCCCGCATAATCTTGAATGCGCACGCGCGCGCTCGCGAGGATTCTGAAAATCTTTCCTGAAGAGGAGAGAGGATAGTGCCCTTTTTCTTATATTGTCGTCGCGTGTTCGCGCGTTCGCTTAATTTTACGAGTGGGGGAGGCTGCTATACAAGCGACGTGCGTTTTATGGAGCGAATGTGTGATTCTATTGTGTGCAAGAGAACTGAGAGAGAGAGAGATAGAGAAAGGTCTACCGGAGATGGCGATTCTTGGAATAGAGAGTGGGAATTTTCTTGGTTATTGCGAAGTAAATTTTTTGATTTTTTTTTCTTTTTTGAACAGTTCGACAGTGTTGTTTTTAAAAGAAAAAAGAATTATTGTTTGATGTGCTTTATTCACTATACTTTTTCACATTAATTTCCTTTAAAATTCAAAGTTTTAGCATATTTTTATTTATTTTTTTTTATTTCATTTTTATCTATATCTACTGTACCACAGATAAATAACAATTCGTTCGTACATAAACCAAATAAAATTGAATAACTAGGGTAAATAGAAAAATCTGACAAAAACATGTAAATGAAGAAAATAATCCTCCCGACGTATATCGAGATTTCTCGCAATTCCCACGACACAATGCGCGACACAATACCGACGATCGTTCCGGATTTCTTCGGTCTCGAGCTAACGATGACAATTTGTCACGGCTATCAGATAATCTTTATGGCCTCCTCCGATAACGCAAAGTACCACTGTAAATTTTACAATAAATTACGTTGTCAGCGTGTCCTTCTTCTCTCTCTGTCTCTCTAGCTCTCCCCTCTCGGCTCTTCTCATCCTCGTCTCGATACTCTCGTATTTTTTACGATCCACGATATATAGTGCGTGTTTTTCCGTGAATGAAGTAAAAAAGACCGAGATAAAGAAGACCGGAGGGAGGAGGGGAACGAGAGAGACAGAGACAGACCAAGCATAAAAGAAGACGAGCACGCGGGGAGAGACGAGAGAGAGAGAGAAGGGGAGAGGACTAAGAAAGAAATGACCGAGTGATCGATGGGTAGCTGCTATATATACCACCGGTTCGGACTTTGAGAAACTTTCGCTGTGCGATTAACCCTCCTCTTTCTCTCAGTTCACCCCTGGAGACTCTGCGTGAGAAGGAAGGAATATACCTCTCGCGCATCTTGCTTTTACGATATACGCCGCACGCGAAAATTATACCGAACGTTGGTTATTACGCGCGTGCACGTATACATATAGAGAGAGAGAGAGAGCGCGAAGTGAATTGCGTCGGGGAGAACGTCGAGTTTTTTTTTTGTTACTTTTATTTGCGCGCCAGAATCGCTTGGGTCGATGGAAATTGGATCGCGCTGGGAATTTACTTACGTTTATGTATATGTATACGCAGAAGGCGTCGTCTCTGTTTTGCTCGCGAGAGGGAAAGTTTGGTTTACGTTTGTTTTGTCAGGGCCGATCGTATACGCGGTTATCAGGGTTAAAGCGTATATATCGTGTAAATTATTTGAGGAAAGTTGCGTTCTTGTATGTGTGTGTGTGTGTGGTCGCTCGAGTAACAAAAACACTAAGCGAATTGCTTTATTACTTTAGCTATCTTCGTTGGAATAATATTCATATAATTGTAGTTTATATATACATTTAAGTTGTTTGTTTGTTTATACCTGGAATATTTGCATATGTTTATATATAATTCAGTTTCTGCGTTGTTGTATTTCAGAATAAGATATGATTAAGGTAGTTAACGTAGTTAAAATATGAATTCGTTTTAGATTTCACTTCTCTTCGTGGCGCGGAGAGTTTCGTGCTTTCAATGCGGGGAAAATTTTCATCGCCCTGAGCTAAGTAGTAGTTTCATTAAGTGACTTTAATACTGATGAATTTTAAGGTAAAGCAAAGTGGATATTTGAGTTTAATGGACTGGAAATTTCAGCAACTATATATATATATTTTCAGTTCGTAAGTTGCAATGGATAACAAAGAGAAACTTTGGAACATAACGCAGCTGCGTCTTAATGGTATAAAATGATTTAGGAATCGAATAGAACGTCGTTTTCTACAATCTTGGTATAACTGTTCTAAACTAATAATTTGTTGGTAGAAATAATGGTAATATAATTAAATATGGTAAAAAGTTTTGATTGACGCTAATCAAATTATTCATCTAAAGTACTAACATTGTATTATATTAACTTTGACCATTTACACGTATTGTACTCTTTAGTACAGTTATGTAATATAATGATTGTACTTACATGTATTCAACAGATATTATCGTTATCATATCTGTAAAGTTTAAAAAAGAAAACTTCCAAAAATTTTCATTAAAATCGAACACTGATGTTACATTACACATATTTTTTCTTAACCGTCAAATAAATTGTTAACCCAGAATTCCCAATATCGTTTTTTTTTTTTAAATTCTAACGGAAAGTGCCTACACCCCCGTCCAATGAAAAAGAAGAAGAAAAAAAAACAAAAATTTTCTCAAACTCGTTCCATCCAAGCGAGAGTTTAAGTAATTCAAGCGCTGGACGCCGGAAGAGGAGTCGCTCCTTCGACTCGTACGCACGTACCTCGTAAAAATAAAGAAGCGCCTTTAACCCCGTCGCGTCTGTGCGCTGGCGTACATAATACGTGTATATATACACCACGCGGCGCATTTCGTAAGACGTTTAAACCGTTCGCGTGTAGTGTGAATACGTATATATATACACGCACACTTATAAACACGAATGGGCAGACAGTCAGAAGGGGAAGAAGTCGTCGTATGTGAGCGCATATTATGCGCGTGCAAGTGGTTTTCTCTCCTCGTATATATATACCACTATCTTCGGTTGTTTTCCCTTTCCTTCCTTTCTTACTTTATTTTATTTTTTTTTTAGTTTCCTCTTTGTCTTTCACCATATATAAATATATATTATACCTGTAAGCTCTGTTTTTCAGGCATTACCTACTTAAAGCGTCTGAAGCGGATAAAAGCGAGCAGGCATGTATATGTGTATAATTATATAATATATATTCGTATATAATATATATATATTTAGGATAATTCCATGGAGAGTATATAATATGTATGCTACGTATATAGGCGCTTGCAATAATAATAATAATAATAATAATAATAATAATAATCAACAATACGTCTCTTGGCCGGCCGCAAGTCTCTTCTGGGCGCTTTTTGTTCTTTGTCGTTCAAAAGTATTATATATATAAAAACAAAACGATAAGCCAATGCTGCTAGCACACGCATCACACACCTATGTTATGTATATATAAATATAGAAAAATACCAATACGAAAAATAATAAAAGATATATATATATATATATATATGCGTATCCAAAAAAAATATATATATATAGAAAGTTCACACAGAAGTAAAAAAAAAAGTAAGTAAGTATGTAATAATATATCATGAGTCATTCTGAAGCACGCGCATGACATGACGTGACATTATGAGAAAGATACAACATGTGTTGCGCAGCTGCGGCCAGAAAAGCGCACTGCACACACTGACAATGATATCGACAATGGCTTTCATTTTGCACATTATTATTTTCTTTTCTTTTTCTTTTGTTTTGTAGATATATTCTCTGATTGTCGTTTATTTATTTATTTATTTTTTTTTCATCAATTTTTCGATCGTATGTTTTCGTTATTAGTATATCTATTTTATTTAATTTTTTTGTTTGCATTATTTTCTCTAAGCGTTTTTTTTCGGATACCAATTATTCTGTCAGACCAATTGCATAAGCGTCAGATTAGCGTTTCGTCGGTTTTTGCTTTTTGCTCTTTGCCAATCTTCCAGATAATAGGTCCCGTGGTTCCTCGACAATTTTCTCTATAATTTTTTTTTTTTGCTTCCTTTCTACAATCTTCAGGATAGTTGAGGATTGGGTGAGGATACGGTTTGTAGATAGCAGGCAGTCACGATTATTCCTGCAGATAGATAATTTTTATTTTTTTGTTTTTACTTAGTTTGATGAGTCGAAATTATTTTGTCAGTTATTTTTGGCGTTGATAAGATATTGTGTGTATAATGGATTAAAAAGTTATCTAAATCACTATATAGATATAATTTTAATTATTTATTTAATATTACGAAGTGGTAAAGATCTGTTTACATTCTTTATTTATCAATAATAATGTAACGAATTAAAACATCTACTGTAATTGTTATTCCGCATACAAAAATTGTTACCAGATCAGCGGTATTTCCATAACAAATCTCATCATGATATTTAATGGAAAGTGCACTTTTGCAATAAAACGTAAAATCATTTTTACGTATATTAAAAAACATCGTTATATTCATAAATATATACGAATTATTCAGAAATGACTTTTATTTCGAAACATTTTCGCAGATATTGAAAGGTAGCACACGCATTATCCATGAATTAGCGGCTCAATTCGAATTGACGGCAGGAACATTTTTTCCCCCTCCCCCCGTCACCCCAGAAAACATGCGGGAAATCAACGCAGTTTCAATAAATTTCGCAACACCGGGGCACAATATACATTATTCGCGCGGTATCCTGCATAATACACAAGCCCCGTGCATAATAAGTGCGCGCACGTACATCCCTGTGCTCGCACACTCTTCGTTTCTCTCTCTCTCTCTCTGTGTGAAAATTTAAACGAGAGAGATAGAGAGAGAGAGTGAGAGCAGCGACTGCCTGCGATCTTCCTCGCCGTTCTATGTGTTTGAGTATATATACGTGGGTAAAAACGGAATGAGGAAGTGGAATATACAATATATCGGTTGGTTCAAGGTGTAGGCAAAAAGTTGGCGCAGACCAGGGAAGAGAGTTTTGAATATATATTATTAAAAAAAAAACAAGATATGCGTATCGCGCGAGTCACGTTCCAGGTGACAGTGTCGACTTGATTTGGTTTCCGCACAGGGCTCAACACCTGGGGTCCAGTCTCGTACATTCAGCCTTAAAAAACGTATACACACACATATATATATGTTCGTATATATAGATGGTTATAGATAGAGAGAGAGACAGAAATACAGAGAGACAGAGAGTGAGATGGAGGGTGCGCTGCGAGTCGACGCAGAGAGAGAGAGAGAATGAAAGAGAGAGAGAGAGAGAGAAAGAGAGAAAACGAGTCGGATGAGCGAGAGTTGCCAAGGGTTTATATATACGTGGTATATGCGAGACGAAGCGAGAATAACGAGGAATGCAAACGTGGGGATTCCCCAGCGCTGTCCGAGGACCGTACTACACGGCGTCGGTCGAGCGTAAAAAGTAGAAAATTATGCAGATTCTTTGATGGTGAATAATGCATAGCCGATGGTTGCTGCTCGCAGGTTTCCCTTCTTTTCTTCTCTATTCTTTTCGTTTTTTTTTATACATAAATGTAGTTTATGACGGCTTGTGAGATTATCTATTAATGGCTCGAGTACGTGGAAGAAAATGTGGGTGACTTTTTTTTTATTAAAATGTCAGAAAATCAGGACATTGACTTTATCGGCATTGTTTTTCAAATATTTATAAGATGTATATCTCTTTAAAATAAATGTACATGTATATTTATAGAAGCAGAAATTTTTAATATTTAAAAAAATCCAATTAAAATTACTTTTTGGATTTAAAAACTTGCATATTGTGCTGAAGAAAAATAATGCCGTGAAAAGTTTTCTTTTTGAACGTATCGCACGTAATTCTCTATACGACTAATGAAAATGTATACGGTTGTGTAATTGTATTTTATAAAACATAAGTAATTCCTCGTCCGTCGAACAACTTCTATCGCTACACTATATCACACTGATCTATATGATAAGAATACCTGCATAAGGTCGTACTTTTTCGCTTTTTCTTCTCGAAAGAAGTACACGATAAGAATAAAGTTAAATAAAAAAATGTTTAAAAGAAAGCGGATGAAAAGTGAGAGAGCAAAAAGAACGAAGAAAAAAAATTTTTTTTTTATTCTCGAACTTTGGTAAATAAAGACACTCGAAATCATCGCTGCAGTCTTCCTTCCTCGCCAGAGCTCGTCTTAATTAATCATGCCACGGATTCTTTTGTTCCTCCGGTCTATTAATATTTATAAGCGCGAGATAGAACAAGAGATAGAGTTCCCACCCTCTCTCGTATATCTCACCGTATTTAAAGTTCGCGCGAACTTTCAAAAAAAAAGAACCGGCAACTCGCTGATTTTTTTTTTCTCTCTCTCCGGCTTCCTTCTCCCTACTGCGTCGACATTGCACGCGTCTCGCTTTACGTCTACGCGCGTCATATCACATACATACAACAAGAACTTCGCGCGTTATACTTTTTATATTTTTTTTATTCTATTTTTTCTCCAGTTCGGGAGAAATGTAGCACGTTTACAATTGACGCGCAACATTCGCCTGTATAATATATATATAGTCGTTCGATTTAAACCTGAATGTACCAGCCGGAGCGATTCAATATCGTTTATGTACAGTACATATATATACGTATACATAGTCCAAATAACTACTTTTTTTTGTTGGAGGATATACAAGTGTGTGTGAACAACGCCGTATACAAACAAATACATATATATATACATATATAAAAAATTTCTAAATCTCCATATATGTATATATATATATATATATATATATATACACACGTTGTCAATAAATAAACGGATTACTTGAGATGCATAATATATAATAATAATAATAATAATAACGTGACGTATACAATCGCGCTGTGCGTTTCTGCGTATAAATATATATAATATACTCAGTCAGATAATACAGATGACGTACATCAGCATGTTTACTCATCCTGTCCTGCGAAGCTCGCCTATATATATAGCGAGTTTGCGACAAAAAAAAAGGTACGCGTGCGCGCTTTTGTCATAACCACGAGTTCTCGTCTCCTCTCCTACATGTCATTTGTCAGACTCGTACTCTTTTTTTTTTATTACGTACGCGCTCCAAAGCTCGCGCGCGCACGAACGCGTGTAGATAAGATCGATTGAGAGAGTGTGTGTGTGTGTGAGAGAGAGAGAGAGAGAGAGAAAGTTGGTCTAGGCGAGCGCGTGTGCACGATGAAGATGTATGCGCTACGATATAGCGTTGACACGCAACTCGAGTGCGATTTACATGCACGAGAAGACGGATATCTTAATAACGTATGAAGATAAATGCTACGTTGAAACGTGACAATTTTTAAGTGTGGTTTATCACCGACCGGAGGATATTCAAATTGCCACTTAATTTATATGGAAATTAATTTCGATTATGTGCGATATAACGTTAAAAAAATTGTATAATATGTTACATTATTTTATTTTCTGATTTTCCGTTCTAAATGATATATTATTTCGTAACGTAAAATATTTAAGTAGATTTATGCGTATATCGAAGAGTATATAAATATAATTTATAAAATTTTATTCAATTATTTTTAAAATTGTGAAATTAATATTTAAATTCACGTGAATGAGTATAGTCAAGTTAAATTTATATCTATATGCAAATTATTGCCTGACAAAGTATTGCAATGAAAATATCCATCAGAAACAAAATCGGTTATAAAATTAAAGCTCCCCGAATAATTGGCCTCTTCTATATAATACGTTCCTTCAAAGTCACCCCATAAACCCGTTAAAGGTTAACCGCCGTCTCAATTACGTGTCAATATATCGTTAAAGGCGATACACACAGGGGTAGAGTAACACGCTGTAAACTGACCCTCTTAATAGAAGACCGCCTGGTGCGCAGGCGCGTTCGCGAATGCAAAAAAAAAAGAACGAACGAACGGCAAGTGTATATCAGATAAAACCGACGGCAAATTGAAATTCCCGCGTTAGTTCCGCCGGGTATATTTAAGAGGCCGAAGTCCTTTCCTTCTCCGCACCTCCGACTACTATGATCCGTCTATATATATACGAGACGGAAAGCCGGATTGCGGTCGTGAAAATCGATTTCCGGCCGTACAACCCGTTTACCGAACGGAAGGCGATATAGCAACCTCGCGCTCTGCAACGAACGATTAAACTCGATTGGGATATTCGTCTCGCGTGCGGTACTTTTTTTTTCTTTTACGCGAGCATATAGGCGAGCTTCGCCGAGTAGGGCCATGCACACAAAAAAATAAAGAACCAAATGTAATGTGAAACGAGGAGGAAAACAAAAATATGAGAGAAGAAAAAAAGAAAATGAGAAAACAAAAAATGATAATATAATGAAGAAGACAGTGAGAGATACATCGCAGTGTGTATATATTTTTGCTCAAAACGAAAACATAATGTACGATATATAACAACGTCCAACCATAAATCACATAACTGCATGTATGCTGTATAATAATAATAATAGTAATATATAATGAGAATGAACAAGTGGAAGAGTGGAAACAAGATGTAATACAATAACATGATAATAATAATAATAATAAACGTTTCTTGCGACGACTGCGGAACGTAGCAAGGTTCCCTTGTATACAGTTCAGCCAACCAAACAGCTGTGAGAGACGAGCTAAAAAAACATAGTTAGTAATATATACTTGTACAACAATGTTCAGAATAAACAACAGCGCTGCCAGTGTGTCGTAAATACATAATCGCTATATATCGTATATATTTATATCTCCTAAGCTAAATTAAACTTCTGTCAAGTTGAGAGAAGGGGAGGTATAAGTAGTATAATAGTAGTTGTATATATATATAGGGTCTTTTGTTTGTCTTTCCTCCTTTATACGGTGGGGGAGAGGGGGAGGGGCGAAGGTTAGGGACTTTTGCGCCTCTTCTCTGCAGCGCGGTAAATTTGCATGTGAGTGAGAGAGTGTCATCGCGTGATAATGTGAGAAACGAGAAGTATAAGAGAAAAAGAGTATAATAAGAGAGAAAGAGGCGCGTGAACTGTATGTGTATAAATGTCGGTATATAGAGTGAGTGAGAGAAAATGAGAGACAAAATGGCGGTCGCTCTCATTCGTTTTTTCCCCCCCCTGGTTGCGCGAGTGCTTGGTATATATATAGGAGAGCAATTTGCGAGCGCCGCGTCCGATCCAATAAGGAAACGGTGATATGGAAGAAGGAGAATGAGGAATTGAGGGAGAGGCGAAAGACAGATATTTGGCACAGCACTTTGGTGCAGACGCGGCGGACGCACTTTGTTATATAGCGGGAGTTCAAAAAAATCGTTCGGTGGAACTTGAGTGCTTTGTTGTCCCGTTATATGGATCGAAGTTATATTGAAGCAACGAAAGTTGATTTATACGCGTAATTGGTATTTTAAAATTAGCCGATTTAATCATGAATAAAACGTAGAAAGCAAGGCGATCTAGTGTGAAATTAATTAAAAACCTTGTCCGTTATATTCTTATTGCAGAAATCTATTTTGAAACAAAGGGAAGTTATTTGCGCGATTCTTTAGTTGTCTTTTAAATTTATTTTCAAAATTGTCAATAGAAAAGAGTATAATTCCAATGAAAATCCAATTAAATTACTTTATTACGGTTTGAAATTTAATCATAGATTCGTTAAACTCCTTTATTTTCAATATAAATTATAATGGAATCTTCGCATTTGAATGCGTTACCGTACATCAACCCACAGAGTAGGCCATACTACAATCGTCATCAATAACGTCAAACAATCAAAACGCCTCAAAATTATCGTCAAATTCAATAGAGACGCGAAATTCAATCCTGCCACTCGCGTTAAATGTAGCGCGTTGAGGACACACACAGATACACATAGACACCGGTACAGCATATAGGTACATTAGTCAAAGCACTCATCCAAGCAATCGCGCTCGATGACAGGGCGTAACGGACGCGCGTTATACGCGCGTGTGAGGATATAGAGGGGCGCGCAAGCACACGGGCCATCGAAGGCAAGCCGGAAAGGCGGAGGTGGGCCTCCGGGTTATTCCATAGGCGGAAGCGTGCTTCGCGAGTGACATGTATATATATATATATATATATAGATACATACAAACGTCGGCTGTGCACGTACGCGGGATGATAATGATCGCAAGGAAGCGAGAGAGAGAGAGAGAGAGAGAGAGAGTGAAAGCAGGAACGTCGGCATCAATTCTCATGTGTTGACCGATGATAAATCGTACTTGGTTTTTCTCAACCGCCCTGCGCGTATACGCGCGAGAAAAAGAGTATAGACGCGCGCCTGGAGACTATAAACCAGGCGACATAAGTCAAAAGAAGAAGAAGAAGAAGAAGAAGTAATCAGGCCCCGTGGCAGGAATATACCCACGGTGTTATATATATATATATATATATATAGTGTCCCTTAAGATTTCTTCCCATTGCAATGTGCGTGCTCGCGTTAACCCCAACTTCCACCATGGATCCATTTATCGTGTTCGTACGTGTGTACATATATATATATATATAAGTATATATAAGCCCGTGTGAAAATCTTTAGGCGATCCTCTGCTTCCCCCCTTTATCGTTTGTCATCTTATCGGTGGAGGTGGTGGAGAAACCGTCGCTCTCGGTTTTCGAAGGTCCCACGAGGTATATATGAGGGGGTGTATGTGTGCGCGTGTGTGTAAGAGAGAGCGAGAGAAAAAGAAACAGATGCCGACGCTCCTGGGAGATTTCGCTCGTGTTTTTGTCACCGTCGAGGGAATACACGACGACGAAGGGAGGAAAGAGGGATTATATATGAGTAGTCGATTTTCGGTGTGTTTGCAATGAGGCTATGTATATATATAGAGAGAGAGACAAAGAGTGGATGACGTTTGTCAATGTTTGGACACAGTCTTAAAGTTTCTGGTTGATATGTGATACGTTCGTTGGTGTTAGGCTCTTTTATAAGCGGTTCACAGCGGTTCGTTCTCGGCCGTGTGATCGTTGAATGGTTCTGTAGTAGGTGAACGCAATGGTGGTTAGCTTCATTGAATGTCAAGAAAATTTTTACAGTTACGTGGTTTCTTTTTTTTACGAATTTAAATAGAATGTTAGATATCTTAGATCAATTGAATCAAATTAATAGCAGTTTTAGGCATTGCGCTACCCTAGTAAAGAACTCATCAAACTTCAATACATTACACAGAAATCAAAGTGTAAGTCGTATGGAATCAGATTCAATCGTGTCAGTCTTCGCATCGATTTATATACACATTACACTCTACAAAGGGTTCACAAAGCTCATCCAACTCAAAGATCTCAAAATCTGCTTCCATCGCAAATGAGTCTCGATAAATATATATATATAATATAATATGCTTTCGGCACAACGTATATATATAAGAGCGCCAACGCAAAAGAAACGAAAGATCGTTGTCACAACATAGAGATTACACGCGAAATCATGAGAGATAGACAGATATAGTTAGACAGAAAGAAAGAGAGTGAAGAATAGAGAAAGAGAGAGACAAAGAGAGAAAGAGATAGAGAGATAGAGACGATATGAGTATAAAAAAACAACACAAAAACGATGAGACAGAGAAGGAAAAAATAAAATAGACAAAATATGTCACAAGAAGAGAAACAAATCAATCAGACAGAGCAGTACATGAACGAGCGAAGTGAAGTTTTTTGTCATGACTTTTATTTTTTTTGGTTTTGTTATGAATTATTTAGGGCACTGTACCATCAACACCTCGGACACGGAACTGATGCTGAGGACATACATGGTGACGCCGACCTCCACGGGCGGACCTGAAATCAACAAAAAGACCAGAGCTCCTTGGTGTCGGATCTGTGAATAGTGTAGCCCCGCGTCCGCCGTTGCCACCAGCATACGCACACATAACAATCATCAACATCATCAACATCATTATCATCATCCTTATTAATCTGCGTTATACACAGAGATATCAACGCATCGTTCTGTAAAACGTCCCCGCGGCGCTTATACTAAATAAATACCCTTACAGATTGATATATATCCGAACAGAAAAAGTATTGCGTCCTTTTTTTGCACTCATAACTAGTACATGTATATATAACATTCTATATACTCTAGATATACAGATTATATAAAAAAAAGACGATTTGGTATAAATATGGTGCGCGCAATTAGTGTGCGCGTTCACTCGCGCGTGCGGTCCCGCGGATCTCCCACACAAGGATATATAAATTAATATCAAACGACTTTTCAATCGTCCATATTATATTTTAGGAATATACTAAAGAATATCTAATTAATCACATGCGATCGAATTGGTATATATAGAACGTTGAAAAGTCGTTATTTGGTAAAACCTGCCTTATATTATAGCCATAGACACAGCGATATATTTATGTGTATATGTGTATAAACACAGACATGTATACAAATCATCATCATCATCATCATCGCGGCATGCAGTTATTCAACGACCGGTAGAACAGCTGCTGCTACTGTCGAATGACAAAAAAAAAATGAAAAAAAAAACAATACTGAACGGACGAAAAAAAAAGTATAGTATAGGAGGATATACAGCAACCGCGAGTACATGCAGACCCCGACGACGTTAATATCGTTATACCATCGGCCGTCTCACTGTTTTTGCGACCCCTTTTTTTTTGTCCTACGATAGGAAGGGTGGAGAGCAAAATGCTTTTACCTCCCCCTCACTGTTACACACCGCGATCACGCTTTTGAATCATCCGCAATAACGAGTTTCATTCGCGCGAATTCCTTTTCCCGCGCGCGGCATCATGCGCGCGGCCATGCGCACGAGCGAGCGAACGCGCGAGTGGCTTGTTGGTGGTGGTTGTTTTATTTTTTCTCTCATATATTACTATGTATATCTATCTATATTTAAATAAACATAGAGGGGCGTGGGTAAGGGGGGCTAAGTATAGTAGATACGTAGAGAGACAGAGACAAGGTGATATAGAATATATATATTGGTATAATGTGCGCGCGTGTCAGTCGTCGATAAAGTAATATATGTATGTATATATATATAAAAAATGACATAAATGCCTCTACTACAACACATTTTATAGATCATTATGCGCATGAGCTCTGTTTATATATATATATATATATAAGTATGTATATATATATATAAAATTATTGTCTTCGACAATAACAACAACAACACTGTGTGAGACTCGTTCGTCGGGTTCGACTATAGAGATATAGATAGAGTTAGAGAGAGAGAGAGAGAGAGAGAGAGAGAGAGAGAGAGAGAGAGAAAGATGGTGTGTATGTATATGTATATGTGAGTGAGAGATAGATATAGAGAGTGAGTGAGTGAGATACATAGTGAAAGTGGGTTGGTGAGTAAGTGAGAGAGAGAGTGAATGTAAAAGAGAGAAAGAAAGAGAGAAAGAGAGAGAGAGTCTCGCACACCCTGCACGGAACCAAATCAACAGGACTCGTTGGCCATAGTGGCTATATATATATGTGTGCGCTTGTATTCGTCAAGCTCTCGACAGGAAAAAAAAACAATATACAATGACGCCTCGGTATGTATATATAGCCAGATTGTTCCAGATGTATTAGTTTTGGCTTATTGCTTTTATCTTTTATTTTTGTCATTTCGCCACTGTTCGTCGTCGTCGTCGTTTGTATTTCTCGCATTCGATCCCTTTCGAAGCAGCAGTAGCAGCAGCAGCAGTAGCAGCACCAGCAGTAGCAGTAACAGCCGCTACTGCCACCACCACCACCACTACTACTACCGTTACTACTACCGCCGTTTATTTATTTTCTTTTTATTTTTTTTATTTGTTTCGTTTCGTCATCCTTCTTTTTCTTTTTGCTCTCGCTTTACTTCGTGCTTCTGACAACCGCAAAATACCAATAGACAGTCCACATATAGTATATATAATAGTGACGCGCTTTATTGCGTTCGTTTCTTTTTTTTTTTACTCTCTCTCTATATCGTCGTCGTCTGTCGGCGCAGTAGCTAAATTTTGCCATTCCTCGCATATATATATCCTCTCTTTGCCGATCGATTGCCAGATAGCCGACGACGATTGCGATAACAACAACAGCACACTACACCTACATGTATGTATATATATTATATAATAACATAATGTATATATATAGTAAAAATTTTGGTTCCGTTTAACATACGCACGCGGTTAGGTTTATTTTTTTCTTTTGTGTTTTATTTTCAAGGATAAGGTGTGACTGTGGTTCTAGGATTGTTAAAGATATATATATATATATATAACAACGTGTGTTTAATCATTTACAACTGACCCTTGAACGTAGACATAGTCACTCGACTGGCAATGATTCGACAAGATATCTGCGAGATGCATCGAGTGAAATAAGAGGTACAAACTTACTGACACATATACATACACATGTCGTGTACATATATGTATACGATGTACATCCGTATCAACGATGAGTATCGGAGCGTATACCGACGATGTACATACGAGGAGTATATGTGCTTTTACTGAACAGTCGCGTGACCCTTATCGAATCTTTGCCCCGCCATGCTAGAGACTGACTGCGCTCGAGGGCGCGCTGCAAAAGAGAAAGAGAGACATAGAGAGAGAGAGAGAGAGAGAGAGAGAGAGAGAGAGAGAGAGAGAGAGAGAAAGAGAGAAAAGGAGTCTTTTGGGTGTTTTGGTAATGGTCGGGAAAATAGGAGGACCTTTCGATTTTGCTCCGATGCAACAAGTTGATACGCTTAGCAAGTGCCGTAAATAATGGCACGTGTTGCTGTGTAAGTATGCGTGTGTGTATGTGTAGAATCTAGACGTCAAGAGACAACGTAATCGATGCATTCTAAGCTATACGGCTGCGGTATCAGTTCAATTGAACTTGCGATTTTTTGTTAGAACAACTTTATCTGCTAAGCGTACGCACTTGTGCCTCATCGCTCGGTTCATATCCCCTTTGTTTTGTCGCTATACCACGCACTTTGTTGACGCGTTAGCAAAATAAAACCAATGTTTTTTTTATATTTTATTTATTTATTTGCTTATTTTATTTTTTTGTTTTGCTTCTTGTCTTTATAAGCACTTATAGTCTCGTGTTTATGATCATTATTTATAAATAGTTTTTTTTGTTTTTTTTTTTTGGCAAATTCGTGATTCGTTTGAATATTCTATCAGTGTATTTATTTATACGTCGGAAATCAAATTATCAGTGATGGCAGCGAGCAGCCCATTTCAGCAGCCGCGGCAATATAGTTTTACAGCAGCTAGCATCTAATGGGGAACTTGCAGTCGTATATATAATAATAATAATAATAATAATAATAATAATAATGGTAAACAAATGATTAGAGAATATAAATATATATATACGTACGTAACGTTCAAATCAAAAGTATACAACATAGGTATATAATAAGAGACAAATGTGTGTATGTGTGTGTGTGTATATATAAGAGATATGAGTAATATGGTATATATCGCGCTTAGACAATCGATATAAAGAGCACAAAAGGTAATCAACTATGTTGTGTAAAGTGTATAAGAATGTATGTATGTATAATGTGTGGATGTTGCGTGAATATATATACGTGAATATACGTGTATATAAGTATATGAGAGAGTGTATTAATAGGAACGAAAGAAAAAAGTATAATGAAAGAAAAATGAATCTGTTTTTTTCTTCTCTATCTAAGTGATGCACTCTTACCTTGTCGATCGAGAGAAAGCTTATATATATATATATATATATATATATATATATTGTCGCGCGCACTGATTGCCGTGCACTATATATATATATATATACACAAAACTCGGCACGTAAAACACGTGTGTGTGTGTGTATGTGTGTATGTGTATATAGATATATGTATATGTGCACGTGTACGCATATAATATATAACGATGACGAGGTTGAAAAATAATAAAAAAAAAATAATCTCTCACTCTTACGAGAATGCATTAGAGCTGCGAGTAATTGATTCGTTTTAGTTCACGGCAAGCAGAGCGATATAAAGAGAGAAAGAGAGAGGGGGTGGGTAAGTTTAGTGAGTGGATGGTTATAGGGGGGTGAAGTTCGAGAACCTATCCCCGACAAAATTGCAAGTGAGGTATATTAAATGTGTGTGTGTATGTGTATATGTATGTATATGTATAGTGTAACTTCTCGCGTTGCGAATAAAGGCTTCTTCTTCTTCTTTTTCTTCTTCTGATATCAGACGTGTATGTTTTTTTTCGCAACGTCACGTTCATGTATATAGACGTATACGCGTGTATAGGTGAAAGAATTCTCTTGCCAACAGGTGGATTCGACGGGTGGTATATTTGAATAACTCGCGCCGTGCCGTCTCATTTGCCTGGTAAATAGAAACTAAGTGGTTGCGCGCGCATCAATGCAAACGTCGGAACCGATTAGGTTAAATGCTAATCCGCGAGCGAACGAGTGTGACTGACTGAGTGAGTGAGTGAGCTTTCGATGCTGTGTAAGTTGTAAAGAGAAACACATACATACGTGTTGCGTATACGTGCGTCGCCGAGATTAAACTTAAAGGTATATATATATATATATATATATATATATATATATATATATATATACGGAAGAAGCCTTTATACGCTTTGAGAAGAAAAGATCTAATAATTAACAATACGTCGTATTTTAGTATGAACTTTTGGTTGGTGAAATTTTAAAAATTTAAGTATAGTTATATATATATATCAGCTATACGAAATGATGTATAGTTGAGTATATCATTCACAGTATTCAAGTTGATATATATATAATAATTTCATCATGGCAATCGACGGATTAAATGCCGGGAGAACTAGGACAGCTGGATAAAATAAATAACCATATACTCGTTTGCGATATTGCATCACAACAGAGTAGATATACGCGAGCAGCGCGAGCGCGATCTAGTCGGTATGTGTGTGTCTCTGATTGCTATTGAAATGTCATTATAGCGATTCAAATTAATTTATGTTATTCATATAAACAAGAAACTGTTTAACCATGAAATTAGATATCGAATTAGAGTTGGATTTGACTATATATATACGTGTAGCATCCAATTAGATAACCAAATTCAGTCAAAAGATATATATATATATTACGGGGTATACATATATCTATATATATATATAACGACTATTCTCGAGCTACTATAACAAAATATAATTGTATTAATTATTCATCGATACTGGAAAATTTTACAAAAATTTAAACAACCATTATAGTGACAACGATTCGGTAATTCTATTATTAGATCTTTTCTCATCGACAAACAGAATGAACGTTAATAAACGAAAAAATATATATATCTATATAGGACAATAATTATACTTTAGACAATAGACGACAAGATACGCATATATGATATAAAGTATAAAGAAAAAAATATCTAGTAACGAGCACGATCGGGACACGTTAAAGACTGCATCCACGTAATAAACATAAACGTTTATATATATACCATAAAGGACCTACAGGAACAGATAGACAGAGAGTAACTATATATGTCATGGATGACGCGATATAAGCGTCGTCGCCGAGAAGATGTAAGAGAGAGACAGGAAGACACGACGAACGCTATAACGGCTCTGACAAGTTTTACTCCTCCTCTCCTCGAACTAATATTGAAGTTAATACGTGCACGGAGTATAGGGGGAGGGGGAGAGTCTTGGCGAATCCGCCGATTACCTACCGCCAGCGCATATTAATGTCAACACGCGAATGAGTTACCTCGAAGAGACTCTCGGTACGTATTTACGTTGGCTGTCACGGCGACGATGATTCGTTTTTCGAGTTGATTCTATCGTCCCACGAATGATTACGAAGAAGTTACCGCGCGGCGTTGGGGATAATGTGCTTAACGAACACGTTGAATGTAGGGTATTCTCTTTTTGTGCGGTAGGTTTTTGAATGTCTGAAATTTAATCAATGTTGTACAAAAACGATAATTCTTGCGAGATTTTCTAAAAAAACAAACAAACGATAATTGAAGTATATATATATATATATATAAGCTTTTCGAATGGAATTTCGCTCTGTTATCAATTGAGCGTAAAAACATAATTACGAAGACATTACGTGTAAATAACGTCGCGAAATAATTATAAAGCACTGCACGTGCGTGTTACGCGTTCGTGCAATCGTTGCGCGTACGCACGCGTGTATACGTATATGTGTATAGATTTATGCTTCAATTATTTCACTCGCACGCGCGATAGGCGTCGTACTGCGAGCAACCCCGAAAACAGGTTATATACACACGTGTGCTGAGAATTTCTCTGTGTAACACAAAGGTGGATGATAAAAACATTAATTTACGCGTTTATTTCGCGGATAATTATATATATTGAGAGTTCACCTATACATACGCGCGTACGTTTATTCTGAAAATTAACGAGTACATTATAACTGGGAAAATACATGTATATGTATAGCATGTTTTTCCTGACGCGTGTAGTATACACGAAGAGTGGCTGTTCGTCAGAACCGAAGCGTTCGCGTCGATGTGACGAGGGAAAAAGAGACAGAGATAGAGATAGAGAGAGAAAGAGAGAAAGAAAGAGAGAAAGAAAGAGAGAGAGAAAGGAAGAGGGAGATAGGAAACGCGAGTGTATACATGTTACGTGTATGATGTGTGTGGCGATAAAATGGTGGCATGCCAGTGGCAAAAAAAGGAAAACGAAACGATAGATATTACCCTCTATAAAAGAAGTGGCTATAGGAGGGACACACGGTCGCGTTTGAGTAGAACTGTTGAAAAAAAGAGAGAAAGGGAGAAGGAAGAGTGAGAGAGAGAGAGAGTCTTGCATTGCTTATACATGGAAACACATCGGGGGTGATGAAAAAAATGCGCTCGCGCGGAGATTCTTTTTCCTCCGATATTGTGGTAGTGTCGCGTAAGGTGTTTGCGAGTGTACGTGTATCTGTGTGATACAGGTGTAAAGGTTTTGTGCATCAACCTGACTGTGTATGTATACGTGTGTGTATATGTATCTATAAATGTATGTGAACGAGTGTAGGTGTATTTTTTCGTGTCACTGGATGCTCGTATACTTTTGTGCTTTAGCATCGCTTTTTGTCAAAGAAGGAATTTTGATATCCAAACGTGATTTGCCTGGTTTCGATGATAATAGTTAAATACCAATTCTTTTGTTTTTTTTAATTGACTATTCTGATGGTTAGTAATAAAATCAAATCATTGGTTATACTCGTTTACCTTTTCATTTTGATGTCGTAGGTGACAGAAAGAGAAAGAGAAAATGTCTGTAGAACTAGTATTCATTTTCGTCGAAATGAAGGAATCTTATTATGTCGATAATACATTCGAAATGGGCTACTTGGTTGGGAATGTGAATTTTGATGATATAACCAGAATGAAAATTTAAATTTTTGATTATTCCCTCTAACGTCGGTAAATTTTCGTTCATACAAAATGTTTCATTTGCATATTAACATGTGAAAATTTTACTGTTTAAGGTCAATCAAGCGAAATTTTTCAAACCTAACCGAAAGTCAGATGTAGAACAAATTTACTTTATTAAAAATAATTGTAGACATTACTTTAGTAATGGGGTATTAAAAAAAATACGAGAGACTAAAAATATACATGAAGCCGTTTCCGAATATATGTATCTCTATATCAATTATTTTAAGCGGTAAAAAAAATATCTCTCGTCAAATAACAATCGTAAATTTAATTAACGGTTACTTTTAAAGGCGAATTCTATTGACGTTATCATTAATAATAAGACCAAAAGGGTAATTTTATATTTCCACGTAATGTACATAGAAGACGCATCGCTTTTATAACACCGTTATATGTGCGTTAAAATTTTTACGTATAAATTATGAATAATAAATTCAAGCATTAATTCATATTATTAATATTATTTAATTAATGGAAATTTTCGCAGTATAAATTATATACGCTTGTAATTGATATTTTAGCAATATCACAGTTGCACGATTAATCGTGCTTTTCTATATACAAAGGAAATATAAATACAAAATACCGATCAATCGTTTCCTCAACCATCGTATACCTCCGAAACCCAATTAAACTGCTGACTTGAAAAAAAAAAAAAAAGAAACCACGCGCATCGTTCGATTTCCTCTATTGCACACGATCGGCCCCAAACTGCTTTCGCGCGACGGTATATAGCACTGCAATTCATCAGCATCAGTCCACGGCGTTTTTGTAAACAAACGTCTCCTCTGCCCTGGCCCCAGTCCGAGCTTCCAATTTCGCGCGTCGGCCGCGGGGAGACATTCGGACCTCCGGGGACGAATTTCCTCTCCCCTTCGAGTAATTAACCGTCGCGGGGACAAAACGCTTGGGCGCGTCGTGCCATCCAATTCCTTCGCGTCTCGTTTCTTTCTCACCTTCCCCTTCCCTCTCTCTCACTCTTCCCCTTCTTTTTCCTTATTTTACGATATTTTCACCGCCCCTTCGATCGTACGTCGTCGCTCTTCTCTCGCTCTGCTCTTGTACGGCCATTTTTTCCCTCTCCCGCTCTTGCTTTCTCGCTCTCTCTTTTTTCATCCGGCTTTTTACGCGCTCGCCCTGATTGATTACTCGAGGAATCGGGGAAACGAAGCGCTGTGAGAGCACGCGTGTGTATGTGACGAGAACGCGTGCGCTCTTTTTTTTTGCTTTTTTGAGGGAAAATTTAATTCGGCGATTTATTGCTAGGGAAAGAGAGAGAGAGTAGGGAGAGAGAGGAGAGAGTTTTGTATTGTAAAAAATTGCTTTGTAACGACGTTGTGTGTATAGGATCGAGGCCGGACATGACTTTGAAATAAAAGGTTTTGTTCATATTTTCGCTGTGTTTTCGGCAAACTGTTGTTTAGAGGAATTGCCGGGAATAGATATTGATTAGTCAGTAAATTTTACGCAAGTATTTTGACAGATTCCGAATACTTTTTGCATTTTTCTTATACATACACATATGCCATAAATATAAGAATAATTATAGTGTTTACTTGCTTGTATAGATTAGATATAATTTTTTAGTTGTTTACGTAAGTTTTTGTGAAAGATCAATTGTACTTTTTGCCCTACTTTAATAAGTTATTCTTGTGTAAAAAGTTTTGGCAATAAAGATTATTCTTTAGATACTCTTGTCCGATTACATTATCCCTTTATATGAAATAGCTTGATAACCAAAGTTCATGCTTTGATATTAGTAAAAATAACGAGATAGCCCAGTAATGATTTGATTTTACTACAAATATGAAAGTGAACACACACATATATAATATATTGATACTAAAACACTTCGTGTAAGGGTTCTTATCTTTATACTCATAACGAAAGTCTAGCTCTAAATATGGATATCAGAAAAAAAAGTAGTATAAACGTGACAGTGAAGATAAAATCAATTCTCTTAGTAGACACTCTTTTTTATGTGGCATGACAATTTTCTATATCTCTCGAAGTCGAGATGCTAAACAAACACAACGGAATTCGTGAGAGAGTCTTAATACAAAGGAAAATAAAACGGCCAAGAGAGAGAAGAAGAGATAAAAAACTTTTGATTCTAATAAAAGAAAAGGAGAAAGAGACTTTTGGTGATTCGGTGTGTTTGTGTTAGTGTATGCGTGTCTGTGTTTATATATATGTGTATGTGTGTATTTGGGTTCGGTCCCTGCGAAACTTTCCAGCGTCCCTTCCCGACTGAGAGAAAAAAAAACCCTCATCTTCATCTACAGATCGTTAAAGAGGATATCGTGTATTGTGACAGATAATATATAAAGGGACGGGTAATGTAAGCGTTACTTCTCACCAACTGAATAAAAATGTTGTTTACGTACCTTGGTTGAAGATATTGATTACCATTTCTTCATGATAAATTAACATTATCATTTTATTGTGAGAGATATATATAAGTTGCGCTGAGTAATGAAGAATTTCCGAAAAGGTTGTTCATGTATTGTAAACAGAGAAAATCCATTCAATCAGTTGGTGAGACAAACGTTTGTTACATCACTCGACATTAAAAAATCAATCTTCACCTCCAGATAAACAAGGAAACACAAGGAAAAGAGAAAGAGTTGGTGTTGGGATAATCAGAATATTTTGCATCTCTATTCGGACATTTGACATGTGTTTCACAAACAAGTCAGGATTTTCGTACAAAAAATTGTTTGCACATTATTGGATCGGTGTTAGGTGTGTGAATGATCAGCGTTCGGAATTGCCGATCGTTAAAAAAAAAAGAGGAATCGTATACAAAACTTCAAAACTTTTTTTCCAAAATCTGAACGTCGTTCTCTCAAAAAATCATTGAGCAAAAACATGGGTTTCGTAATATATATATTTTGTTTTTTTTCAAACGGAATAACTGCGGTTAAGACCTAAGTAATAGTACCATTTTGACTTCTGATAGCGAGCTGATACTCAAGACGTACATGGTGACGCCCACCTCGACAGGAGGACCTGAAATTGAAGGTTTTAAAGTTCACTGAGTCGGCCATTGGCGGCCGGCGATTTTCTTTTTTTCAATGCTTTGATTTTTTTTTATTGATTTGTTTCTGACAGTGTGATTTCGACGATGAAGCTGTTAGTCATTGTTTTTATTTTATTTTTTTTTATTAGTCACTACTTGTACGTACGTACAGCTAACAAGCTTTTGGGAAGCTCTTACACCTACTGCGTTTTATTAAATCGTTATAATATTTTTTTTCTTTAATCGATCCATCGCAAAGCCATGCCATTTTTGAGCGCTTGTATTTAATCGTAATAAAAAATTATTCTTTTTAAGAGTAAATGAATGAATACAGTCGTGATGTTTCAAACAATGTTTCTCGTAAGTGCAAAAGTTTTACCTCGTACAATTCAAAAACACATTTTTCATTAATAAAAAAAAAATAAATTATAGTCTGAAACATAACGTCACAAAGACAGTGAAAAATAACACGCACACCTCATTTCACATTCAACCGCATAAATGCAAAACTTGTGACATTTGACCAGGGTACAAAATATTCTCTCGCCCTCAACATACTTCGCCTGTCGGTTTTTAAATTTAAAATCGCAAGAGAAGTATGCAATGCGTCGCATCGTTCTAAAGTTACGCAACTCTTTTCGATAAAGCATATAAAAAAAAACGAAAGTAGAGAAAGCGAGAAGAGATACTCGCTTCCGCATACTTCAGCCACATTTATCCCTCCATTTCCGTATTTTTTTCTCCCAACCCTTCCCACCTTCGCAAAACCGAAATAGTGCACAGTTCACGAGGAATTCGCGCAGCTGCATTTCGCACCTAAAGTATTTTGCCTATAAGCAGAAACGTTGGGAGTGAGAGAGTGAGAGGGATAGAGGCGGAGAGAGAGAGAGCGCGCGAGAGCTAGAGGTAGGGAAACCGCAGAAGAGAGAGTTCCAGTAGTTCAGCTCATTGTAGACGTTAAAGCGGCTCATTGAGCGATACCTTCCGAATGTTCAAGTTTCCATTGTCTAACGGAAAGCGGGGTTAGAGAGAGAGAGAGAGAGAGAGAGAGAGAGAGAGAGAGAGAGAGAGAGAGAGGAGAGAGAGGAGAGAGGAGAGAGAGAGGAAACGCCGAGGCTGCGCGAATGGCTGCGAGCAGTCGGAGGATTGTAGTTATTAAATAGAGGAAGGTAGACAGAGACAGAAGTTGGAACTCTCGGGGTTGGGTAGAGAAAGCGAAATTGGATTAGATTTTGTTTATATTAATAGTTCGAGCGGATTTCGAAGCGGAGGTGCGTCCATTAAATGTTCGATAATGGTTTGGATTAGTGACTTTGCGATAAGTTAAACAAACAGTTGTTAACGCATTAATTTTAATTGTAGAAATTGTTCGTAAACAAATTTATAATTACTAATAAAAATCATTTGCATCAAAGCAACTTCGTTTTCCAATCTGTCTAAAGTTAGAATTGAATTTGATAAACAAATAATAAATATAACTTTGACAAAGTATTTAAATTTTACATTGAATAGTATAAAGCATGTTAGTTTATGTATCAAATATTAGCATGAAATGAGTTTTTATACACTTAGATTATACATCAGTAGAAACATAGTGACTATAGTCAGACCTGCATCTTGAACGTACTAAAATATCATTTCAAAACTTCTGATAATTAATATTTGGATACCAAAAATGCTATACTTTCTTTAATATTATATATAAATACTTTAAAATAAAGATCAAATATTACGCCAGTTACATATATATTTCTGCTGACAAACACGAGTTTTTCTAGGTATATATTAATTAACAGCAAAGTATTTTTACCCGCCTAACCACTAAACCACCACTCGTCTCCCTTTGAATTTAAGCACCGCTCGTCTATACGGAAAAAAGCTGGCTAAACTTACCGCACGCACCGTCAAAAGAAATAAACAGACCATATATATAGTCCCGAGCGCGAGAAAGAGAGTCAGACAAAGAGCGCAGGCGCGCACGCGCGCGAGAGATAAAGTCAGGAGTTTGAGCAACGTGCCTACTTACACATACAGAAGGCGCGCGTTTCACCCACCCACGTATATATAGACATATATATGTATTAAAACGCGCGCGGATATAGCTGGTATATAGACAGACGGAACACGGCTTCGCGGCCGGCGCGATAAAGTTGAGCCATAAACAACATTCCTCGGCGAAGCTTCCCTCCTCCTCCTCCTCCTCCCTCTCTTTCCTTCCGCACATATACACAACCGATCTATCTCTATTTCTCGTTCCTAGGGACGTTTCGCAGCCGCCAGGGAGCAAACCACCTCACCCACTCCCCCCTCCGCCATCCAATCGCGCTCATTCGTCGAGGTCATTTATTAATCCCGCAAGAAGATTCGCGGAAGGATTTTTTCGCCGTATCCCGTATATATATATACGTCGTAAAAGAACGTGTGTGGTTTGGTCTCGTAAAAATACACCGGAGCAAGAGAGAGAGAGAGAGAGAGAGAGAGAGGGAAACTGATATATTTCCTCTTTTTTTCTTTCCTGATTTTTTCGAGCCGACGCGTATAACGTTTTAATAGGGATTTACGGCTGTGATAAAAGGCTATATACAACTACTATACGCGTGTGAGGTTTTTATAATTTTTTTTTTCAGAGCGAGCGAGACGAGATATACCGTTGATTCGCCAAATAATGACACGGCAATGGTGCGGTGAGATTCGGATTCACGTGTGTATATATATATATACAGGCTACACCGACGGTTTTGGTTTATTGTGCGAGTATCGCGTCGCGGCCGGGATTTAGCGCGAGTGTTTTATGGGTGGTGAAGCGTTTGATGGCGGGGGATCCAAGCGAACGTGTTTTATGCGCGGAAATACGGTTTTTTATTTTGAATGTTTATGAAAAACGTATGATTCGCACGTTCGTTCGTTTTTGTTTTTTTTTTCACGATTCCACGTCGGAGATAATCTCCTCTATATTTTTATTTTTCCGACCATATACATATATCGCGATAGGTATAGCAACGAAATTATTATTCGTTCGATGGAATAACGCTTTTTTTCATATGCCGATATTTGGAAAGTAAAAAACGCGTCACCACCTGCTGCTCTCCGATGAAAATATCGTATACATGCGGTTACCTTTTAGTCTTAAAAAGAGTATAGTCGTCGAATGGTAATGGTAGTCTATCAATAATCCGGTACAGCCAACCGTACATCAAACGAAAACTTCTTCCCTAATTCATGTCCGCTCATTATTCCGGTACTCTGAGTCTCTCTCTCTCTGTTCGTTATCTCTTTCTATTCCACGTTCAACGCGGTATAGTAACTCTATATACACTAGTGGCTGCAATAGCTATTTACATGTGGAACGAATCGGCCACGACTCATCGCGTTTCGGAGTCGCAAATCGCGTTACTGCTTTTCCCTGATCGACAGCTGATTCTGTGGGGTAAGGAGGGGGGATAAAAGAGTCGGTCGAGATTAAAGGACGTGTACTTGAATGCGCTCTTCCGTTTCGGCAGTTGCCACGCGTTCTTTTCCAAGGTAAAAGCTTCTTTTAGGAATTGTATTAGGATTCGATGGATAATGCGAGTTGAAGTTTTATTCTTTATCTTTTTTTATTTTCTAGATTGAATTTTATACCAGCATATAGAATTAGCATATACTGAAATTATTTGGCAAACAAAAATATAACTTTTTGCTTTATTGAAAGTGCGAATGTGAATTTGATTTTAAGTCTCTTATTTGTGTACATTTTGTCATCCTATGAATTACAAATAAATATACATTTTCATTATTAAGTCAATCGTGCACACGTTTGAATTTGACAGTAACGGTGCAGAGGTTATTTTTTATCATGTGCTTAAGGAAAATCAATTTTAATATATCAGTTGCAGAAATTATCGCTTGATTTAACACAACCAAAACGTGTAATAAAGTAATTGAATTCGTATAGGTATAAATTATATTGATATTTTAGTACATTTGTTTTCTGCTTAATTAAACTGTAAAATGATCTCACACGTTAATTAGTGTGTACGTTAAACGCGAAAAATGTATAAAATAATCCCTTTTCTGGAATTTCCTCATTTGATGCACGTCAAAGGCTGAAGCCATGGTTAATGCCCTTTTAATAAGCAAAAAGACATCGTTTTGTCAACAGCATTCTAAAATTTCAAATTTCCTCTGTATAAGATAGGTATTATATATAAAAAGCCTTCTATATAAAATTTGATCGGATTTAGCCTTTTATACGGGAGATAAGCTGTAAACTTTTTTAAGCTTCAAAATAAAAGTTACAAATATCAAATTCTTTATGCTCGCATAAAAATAGGCTAAAAATCTCACGTGTTTTTTACGATGTAAATCTTACTAACAGCTGTAGTTAACTTTACAAAGCTAAAAGTCAGTGAGACTTTCGCTGAAATTAATACCTTCGAAATAAAAGTTAAAAAACTTTGCCCTACGCGTCAAAAAAAAGAATACCTTACTCTGACTTTTTCTTTTTTTTCTGCTTTCTTCGGCAAAATAATTCATCAAATACAGCAACATCTCTAAACCATCTGCAATATGACTATATTTCGTAATAATCACACACACACCTTCATTAGATAACTTATCAAGTGGCGGGCGCGACTTTATCAAGATTACGTTGCGTGTGATTCATTACCAAAGTATGAAAATTTAATACAAAACTTTAAATTTATGGCTACATTCTATCTGAATTCCTCGGGGAGAATTTAATTTGCGCGAGGAGAAAGCCACACGCGCGTGTCACTCAAAACGAAAGAGGGACGAACCAATCCTGAATCTAAATAGTATTTCCCCGCCCTTCCGAATGACATTTTCTCATGAAGCAATATATATATAAACCCCAGGCGTCGTCTTCCCTATACCGACGTATCAACAACTTGTATGTGTATATATATTTATTCATCTCTATACTCCCACATACATCCTACAAAAAAAATATACGTCTCTCGCGACTTATCGAAAAACCGCACGTCGACCGCCAACTTCCCCACACACACATCCGAAAATCACTCTCGGTCTAACCAAATTCGCACGGCGTTACCTCGGAATTCATCAGCGTCTTGTGGGCCGAAATTCGCTCGCTCGTTCCCCACTCTCCACATAGCCTCATTAGCGCTTCTACCCGCGAGAACTCGGTATATAGAGTGCTAGACTCACGCGCAACCGCAAATTAGATCAGTGTGCTCTCTCTCTCTCTCTCTCTCTGCTTTCCTCGATTCAAAGATCCCATCGCGTCTGCTCTCCCTAAAAAAAAGAGAAAGAAAGAAGAAGGAAAGAACCGCCACGTTGGTACGTGCTCGCGCTTTGTCTCGATCTTCCCCTTCTCTTTCTCCCTTACCCAACATCAGCGTCCTATCCCCGGAATTTTCTTTGTCGGTTAGAAGGTCCCGGGCGTAGTTTTCGCTCTCTCCCTTCTCCTTCGCATATAATACGTCCTCACTCTCTTCGTGTATATATATATATATATGTGTGTGTGTGTGTGTGTGTGTGTGTGTGAGGGAACTTTCGCTATCGATCGTACGCGCGGCTGCTGCTGCTACTGCTGCTGCCACCGAGGGAACAGACTACTGCTCCCGTGTGGGTGGGTTTAAGGAGGCTGGGTAGCCGCTGACGACGACATCACTGTGTGTATATGTGTGGGTGGGTGTGCAGAGAGGAGACGAGAGAACCGCGTGGCTGTGTTTGTTGGCTACATCGCACAAAGCGGAGGAACCGGGTAATTTTGCGTCACGCTGTGTCGCCGCCGCGACGATGTGTCGTTCGCCCACCCCCACCCCCATTTCCCTCCTTCCTAGACTGCTTGGGTACGCGTTCGCTCTCTCTCTCTCTCTATGTAGCTTATTCGACGTTGCTCGTCTACCGACACGCCTGATGCGTGCATAGGCGGACTTGAGTGAATGCCGGATCGGTGTTGACCTTGTCTAATTTATAGCGTACGGTCTTGGAGTGAATTATTCCGGATGCTGGGTCACGGCGGCTGTATATATATATATATATATCTTGTTTTGACTTTGCTCGTGGAAACAATAATTTTAGAATGCGAATAGTAACTTATGATAAATTAATTATAAGGGTAAATTTATAAGCGTTCTCTAGATATAACGTTATTATTTCTTTTTATCAACGAAAATTCATAAATTAATAAAAAAAATAAAATAAAAAAATAATTTTTGACAATTCGCTGCAAGACAGAATATAATAATGATGATTCACGAGGGCAGTGTGTTAGGACTAAGAAGTGCCGCGGCTTTAATTTGAGGCGAGTTTTAACAGGCAAACTTTGACTGTGATGGATAGGTCCGATAAGACGGCTAGCCGCGTGAAAAATAGTTTCCTCTTTAGCCGCTCGAGCGTTGATTTGTGAGCATATTTCCTGCGCTCTTTTGTACCTACAAAATCTCCATTCTCCTTGATAAAAGCAGATGATAAAATTGTTCGTAAATGTAATAATTCTTTTTCTTTTTTCTTCGCCTGATAAAATACAAGCTATACAACTATAACACGCGTCTGACGAATTCGACACTTTACTACTGATAAATCGCGTTTATGTGGCTACAGAACAAATTCATCTCTATATCTTTAATTAATTAGCCAAGCCGCGTACGCCGACGGCATAATTAATGACTGAATCGCGGCAATTTTAGTTTTCGTTGAAACCGGAGATTATTCAACCTCAATAGCCAATAAAATTAATTAAATCACCGGCTAGTGCCTCTCAATAAATCACGATTAATCCGACCGCCTCTATCTATATAATCTTTTTGCTTCCCGAGGCAAACCCATTTCTCTTCAATTTTTCTTTTCCGAATGATTTTTTCTTTTTTTTTCAAAATATATTTCAAAGAGAAAGAGTCAAGGTATAACCGAAATAAAGACGACTGGCCGGGGGTTCGACGAGCCGGCCAGGATACACAGCCTCCGGCGTTGTACGGCCTTCTTCTTCGCGCTCGCGCGCGCGCACAAAGACGGCTATACTATATTCGCATACTGGCTACTATATGGCTCTGCGTATGTAACCCTGCGCAAACACCGACGCCTTTAATTGACTGCGGACGTAATAATAGCCCGTGTGTGGCTGTATAGCGTACGTATAGATATATATATACGGTTTCATCGTCGGATGAAACCATATACATAGGTGAGCGTTGTGGTGTACCGTAAAAATTTTATTCGTAACTGCTGCGTCGCGTTTACATTCGCATTATTTCATCTATCCGTTTTATATATATATATATACATAAACGTTTCAGTACCCAACTCTCGTTAAATTAAAACTTCTCAAATACGATTTTTATTTCAATATGATTCTTATATAATTACGCGGTTATACAATACACATGATATACCAACGACTAATACATATCTCCGACGCAAAATACAAAACAGCTGATCCTCGTGACCAATATTCTCCTCGCCATCGCGTTCCCGAAAAATTGCGAACCCTCACGGGCTGGATATATAGGCGAAATATTTATCCACCGGTGTATACGCCCACGCCGGTGTGTTTACGCCTGCACACATATATACATATACGTACACGTATATGTATAGATATATATATACATATGTGTGTGTGTGTGAGCAGGCGCGCGCACGGGCCCGGGGATGCTGTTAACGGTAACCCCTGGCAACGGGCGTCCCGGCATCGATCGGACGTGCGCGCGCGCACGCGAGAACGTGAGAGAGCGAGAGAGAGAGAGAGAGAGTTTTACCAAACCCCGCAGCCCCGCCCTACTGGAACGCGAGCAAGAGCGCGTGTAGTTCTATTCTCTCTCTCTTTCTCTTTCACAACGACGACGGGGGGGACGGACATCGCTGAAAATTTGACTTCCTGACGGGTATTGTGATAAGGATGCAGGTGTTGAGAGGCACTGACTGCTAGATGGTGATGGAGGAAAGGATATAGAGGTGGCTGCTGGGTGCTGGCAGTTTTGAACTCGACAGTTTTCAGAGGGTTGGGTTGGGTTTGAGGTAACGGATGGTTCTCGTGTTTTGAGTTTGAAATTGGTCTTGAGATTTAGATTAAAGTGTAATGATAAGGCGGTTGGAAGATATTAAAAAAGATCGGAAAATTTTTTAGAATCTGGAGGAGCTATATTTTGATAATATTATAATTGTGGTTTAGTAAGGTTTTTAGATATCCTCAATTGTACAATATCAATTTTCAATTAGGTCTGAGAGTTAAAGAAAAATGTATGAATTAATAAACGCAAAAAATTAAGTATCGATACTTAAGGCTTACAAAACTTTACATACATCATCATCAAGAGACGCATAAATAGTCTTCCTCAATAATGTTCAAGGGTTTTGTTATGTGTGGCAGCATTGACGGTTGAGAAGCTTCAAGGGTAGAACGCTGTAATTAGTGTCTATTGATACAGTGGAGTCAGGCGTGAAATTGGTATGTGGTAGTGCTAAGTACACCACGAATGTTTCCTCGCATTGTCCATTCGGCGCTATAAACCAAAAATATTTTGCTCGTACCATAATATTACTCGTTGCGTAACTTTAATTATTCAGATCCGTGAGCACAAGAATTTTTTTGTAATTTACGTTGACGTTAATGTGACCTCAAAAATGCGCATAATCTTTTAATGCTTTAAAGGTTCATGGAAAAAAAAATTTTTTGTCATTCATACATCACATTAACAATACACAACCCGCAATTTTTCATAACCATAATGTTCCCTCCCACAAACATCAACCCTTTCTCTAATCAAATTACATTAACAAATTTTTAACCTTTCCAGTGTACACACACAAAAAAAATGTTCAAACCCTGCGCACTTTAACGGCAACTACCATCAATCCAACAAATCGTCCTCCTTTTGCACTTACGAGGCGCATCGTCTTTATACATAATGCGGATGCACTCGCTGTATATGTACGGTATGGCAACAAAGCCCGTAATGCACACCCGTCGTCGAATTTCAATAACAATCGAGCAACCGCCCAAGCTCACGCGCCTGATTAATGGCACGTCGCTCTATTCGTCACATATAGAGACGAAGAAAAGCATATATATATGTATGTATATAGGCATGGCTTTGCGTAGGGCCAAGTGTGCGCTTCACTTCGGCATTTAACGCGTCTGTGATACGTGTGTGATGTCTACGTCCGACGTATATTATATATAATAATATGTATATGTAGAGATCGCGCTTTTTTTTTATTCCTATTATATATATATATAAATATAAGTTTATGCTATGTATGTACATACACTATATAGGCATACTATAAACACTATCATTCACGTGTGTAGCACGTGTGTATATTATTATTAATATAAGAGGAATATCGCAGCTGAGTTTTCATTGATTTCGTCTTATTCTTTTTTTTTGTTTGAGAATGAAGTGATGAAGGTATACAGATGTATACATAGTGGTTGATTGAATAATGTATAAGTGAATTACTTTTTTCTTTTCTTATATGACTTGTATTTTTTTTTTATTTTGGTTTATGCACTGCAGCTGCGATATTGCGCGAATAGATGTACGTGACTTACTTGGTCGTTTACCTATGTACGTCGCAAGTGAGAAAAAACGCAGATTATCTAGAATTATTGTTAGTAATTTTCATTCATTTTTCACTCCTGCTTCTTTTTCATTTGCGTATTTTCATTTTTTTTTTATTGATTCTGTTCTTATCTCTACTGCAGTTGCTATATTACAGGAAAATGTACGTGACTGGTATATATATATGTGAATAATGAAGTTAGCGAAATCTTGATTCGTTTATTATATAATATACCTACGACGAAAGTGAGAAAAAACGCAGCTCCTCTATATACTACAGAATTATACTGAAGCTTCTTACTTTTCTTTATTCGTTCGTTTATATATATATATTTGCATCTTTTTCACTGCAGTTACTTTTATCACAGACAAAAAAAAACGTCTACGCTAATTATTTAACAAGCATTATCACATACAAAAGTTTTGTTTTCTTTCAAAATCAAATTTCTATTTAAATCATCAACATATTTATTTATTTATTTATTTATTTATTTTGAGACAAAATGAAAGTAATGTACACGATATCGTTATATATAAATGAGGTAAACTGCCGTGTAAAATGATCAGATGCGTTTTTTCGAGTATGGCGGGGGTATTATTTTTATATATATATATTTCGTCCTTCTTTTTTTTCTCTTATTTTTCTTTTTTCTTTTTTTTGTTCAACACCATCTCGAAGCCACGAACACGCGTCGTTTCGCAGCCTCGAGAGGCCTCTCATTGCGATCGTCGAAGCTTTCATTCTTTCATTATTATTATATACGCCTGCGTGCGCAACGTCGCGGAATTTCGATATAGAAACAATTTTGCATCACACAATTTTGGATATATATGTAGTATATATATATATTCATCTACATCGCTATCTCTTTCGCTCGGCTAATGCACGCGTTACGCGCATACATCACACAGATCTCACACGTACATATACATATATATATATATGTATACGTGTATATATATGTGTGTGTGGAGTGTATACGCGCGAGACGGCATTTTCCGAAAATCATTCTGTATTTACGTATGTATATGCAAATGCCCGGGCGTGAGCTCACACGCGCGTGCGCGTGCGCCTGTATATATATGTGTATGTATGTATGCTTATGTATATTCATATACGATGGCATAAAGTGTTCATAATTGTCTTTACATATAACGCTCGTGCATAATGAAACGAAATAATCGTAAACTCGTGCGGCTATGCGCGTTCCGCGCGCTAATATTGCTATTCGAAGGCGCGCACGCGCACGCGCGCGCGAGAGAGAGCAACTTGTGGAAGTTCGCTATAGGGCGATAATAATTTTTGATTGTTTCGAGTGTGCTTATTGTTGTTAAGATAACTCGAAGAATTGAGGAGTATTAATTGCTTTTAATTAGCCGAGTAAGTTTTCACTCCTTGTAATTTACGATGAATTGGATTTTAAAACTTGTCCTCAAGTAATTTACCGTTTGATAGTCTTGAAACTTAGTTGTTGAAGAGAGAGAAGCAATGTTAACTTTGAATTTTGATATATTATTATTCATGTATATAGATGTATATTTGCGCGTTAATATAATAAAAATAAATTTTTATAATTAAAAAAATTTTACCATATGAGACTGTCGTTAATTTGAAATTGTTTAATTTAATTATAATAATTAAAGAATAAAATTGACAATATTTAATTAAACAATGGTATTCGCCGGCTCTTACAAACTCCGTATAATTAAATATATATGTATATATACACATCTCGTAAAATATTCATTTTATCACTTAATTATTCCCGTCCGTCATATATAACATTATTTGCATATACATACGCGGCACTGCAGAAGATTTTCAACGCAGTGTAAAACCAATTTTGCGAGTCCCGCGTATTATTATTTCGGGCTCCATCGCTGAGTGTGTGTGTGTGAGAGAGTCCAATTAGGCCAAATTATCATATATGCGCACTTTAAATATACACGTATATATCTTTCGCGTGTCAAATTCCGCGCAGGATGTCACATATCGCGTATTCTCGATCGCGTCGCGAACACCCCACCAACTTCGCTTTTTTTTATTTTTTTTTTGTTTTTTTTTTGCTTGCTGCTCACATGTAACTTAACAACTAGGATGACGCGCTTCTTCGATCAAAAAAACTGTATAAAGTAATAATAAGGCTCTCGAGAACAAAAAAGGAACGAATACAAAAACAAAATAAATAATAGAACAAAAAAACACACATATATATAATATGACAAGTAGAGCGATCAACTGTTCATTTCTTTTTTTTTTGGTTTTTTTGTTTTTTTTTTTGATTTTTCGAAAATATAAAACGTGAAACGAAAAAAAGTATATATATAAAACGCAAGAACGACGAGAAGCTGCTCGGCTAGTACTCACCTCCGTAGTTCGGTCTTACTCTTTTATCGTAGCTAACCGAAAAGGAGTCCAGGATCGCGGAGATGTTGACGTCGCCCAACATACTTCCTCCATCTCCGCTACTGTAACAGAATCAGATTGATTATTTAATTTTTTTTTCCAGGATATGATTTTTTTTTGTTTTTTGTAAATTACGTGAAGTCTGAGTTTGATAAATATATTTAAAATATTCACGTTATTGAAGTATCTGTCAATAATATTGATCACTATTTATATGTCAGAATTTATATTTTAAAATTTCTTCGTAGAAACGTCTGTTTATTTTCAGATTGGTGATATGATATATTCAAATTTCAATAATTGGATTAAAATTTATCCTGTAACTGTTTCGTTGACTCACTATTATTATTATTAAAATAGTTTCGTTTCTTATACGACAAAGTGCTTTCCATATTATACTTGAAAACTAGAATATAGCAAACTGTATAATAAGATGAAGTACGAAGTAACAGAGACGAAAAGAGGAAAGAAAAATCTCAAGCGAACACTTAGCGCCTGATTAAATATTGCGTCGATGCATTAAAGAAAGTTTGCCAAGTCCTGCGTGTGCGTGTGTATACATACATATGCTAATGAGCGCTTTCCGTGCGCACTCTTAATGCATATCTCGTGCGTAATTTAAAGGCAAGTGTACGCACGCTCGTGTATCCTAAATAACGGTTAAGTTAATTAAGCCAAACCATCGCATCGAAAAAATGTACTAACGAGGCGAGTGAGAAAGGCGAAAAAGTATAGGAGGAGAAAAGTGTGTAACGAATTGAAAAATTATTTAACGCAAAGCTAATGGAATCAAGTGGAGCGTAGGGTTTCTATTTTTACGCACGGAATCTACCAGGGCGAGTGTACGCTCGTTTGAAGTGATTGCTCGGAGAAATACTCGCTGTTTACGCGGTAGATTAAAATGCAGTTTGTTGTGGCTTGCGAAAGGGATCCGTTCAATTTTGCAAGCTACATACATAAAAGAGTATAAAAATACGTGGATATATTGTTTGAAAATAACGACGTAGAGTGTATTTTCAAATCCCGCGGGCTTTTTATTAATTTATAAACGAATTGTAACAGCAATTCAATTTTTTGCACTATACAAATACCTTTTCGAAAATATTTCATTTGTTGTTAGTCAATCATGGTATAAACGAATAAATAACCAAGCCTCACGTTGTTCACGTCAAAATTTCACTCCGCGCACATTTATTATTCATTTAATTATTTCCAAAATGTATATTCGAACAATTACTCACTGGCTAATATTGATCACTTTTCTCTACAATTCAAATATTATTATAAGATTGACTGTATATACACACATACATATACCTTACGAAATTTCTCAACTTTGAAATTCGTTCCTAGTTAAATTTGAAATTCCGCTGTGTAAAACGAAACAACTGCACCGACTTCTCCTCCTATAACCTTCGGGAAAATTCCCAACTCTCACTCCTCTTACCCCCAAAAAAGGAAAGAAAAAAAAACCTAAGCGACTTGGCACGTTCTCCAATTCTTTTATCCAGCCCTAACCTTTGATATAAATTACCAAGGCGCGGCGCGTATTACGCGACAATATTTCAATTTTCACGCGCGCGCGAGAGGGTAAAAAGTGTCGCGCGATTAATTCGCGTGGAAACTTGATCGCAGCTACGACGCAGCGTCGCGTGTATATATAGATAGGACCTGGGCCGTAAGTCATGTTTAACGGAGAAGGTGAGGCTAAAGAGGACTGCTACGTGGTTCGTCTTCTCCGTGGTAGAACGGGTGTCTTTTACTCGGCTCCGCTCGCCAGTGATTAATTAAGAGTTTTATGGCTGCGGGAGGCGAACATTTTTTCGCTGAATCGCTGAGCGGTGTAGGGTTTCGAGGTTGAAGATGTAACAGCTTTGGAAGATGGTTTCTTTGTTTTTCTTTTTTTACGTCGGTGTAGGTTCGTCGTATTTTTGAGGTCGTATTACTTTGAGAAGATTAAAATGAAGATTTTTTTTTGATGGATGGTCGGAAATATTTTGTACAAAGTAAAGGGGTGCATCGTTTGACGAATACATTACGTTAGATGGGTAAAGATATACATTGTGCATATTTTTACTATACATCAAAGTTTCTTTTCAATTTCTGCAAAATCAAAATTCCGTAGAGCCCTAGCGAATATTTTGTTTCAATGTAACCAAGATAAAATACTACGACGAAAATTTTATCAAAAGCTTTTTGAAGATCTACGCTTTGAACCATTTCAAAAAATGTAGTTTCTTTAAAATTAGTATATCTAGAACAACAATCTAATCATTTCTTAATTTAAAATGTGATTAGCGATACAAAATAGAAAACCTCAAAGCTCCTGCGTTTAATCAAACAGCCACCCATCGCGACATCCACTTACACAGAAAAAAAGTCTCGCAAATCGAGCTTCCTCAATTCGCTCTCGCAATTACAGCGAAGCCGCACAACCAAGAAGAAGAACAAAAAGAAGAAGAAGAAGAAGAAGAAGAAGCAGCAGCAGCTCTCATCCACCTCCAAAAACAATTACGACTTCTGTCGAGCAACCTTACAAAGCGCTACCGTCGCGTCGTCTCATCCCTCGATTTACTCCTCGCGCGCGAGCGCAGGAAAACCCAAAACAACCTCGAGGACAAAGGCCGGCTGGCGAGCGCTCGTTAATCACGGCGCCTCGAGAGAACGAGAATGGCTCTTGGTTTCTCTCAACACTCTCTCTTACTCTTCGAGCACTTCACTCTCTCTCTCTCTTTTGGATCTATACATTGTAATATAATATCGTATCAGGCCAACAATCGAAGGGTGAAATTTAACCGGGACCTCAAAGTTGCACGTGAGTGAGAGAGAGAAGCTCCCCTCAAGAGCTTTAGAGAGGTGAGCGCTTCATTATGCAAATCTGGAGTGTTTGCACGTCTTCGCGCGAGCGCGCGGACGGACGCGCACACACACACACACACACACACACACACCACATGTGAGGTTCGCGCACTGATAATGTGGTTAATACGCTAGTTAGTCTAACCTCTTTGGGCGTAAATTCCGCGGAAACGGTCCGAGAGAGCTCGAGTGGCGAGGAGTTTACTTTGCTTTAGTTTTGTTATTAGTTTTGAGTTTTGTGAAAAGTGCGATAGATATATATATCTATGTGCTGCAAGGATTTACCTCGCATCGCGATAATTTAGACGTGTTTGTTCTCTTAACGACCTAATTATGTATATATATGTATCAATAATGTTTCTGAGTTTGTTTTCAATTAATATTAGTCTGCTCGAAATTTAGAAGAAAAATTTCATTTCTTCAAATTGAGAGCTGATATAATTGCTGAAGTTTATGCGAGACCTTGACATTTTTAGTTGCGGTATGTTGACTTTATAATTTATATTGAACAAGTATGAGGATACGTTGATTCAATTATCTATTTATTTACTTGATACCAGATGAATTATCAATTTCATAAATAACTGTATAAGAAGTAATACTTTTGTTTATATGAATCTCATTATCATTAGAATAACGTAATATTATTATTACTAGCATTACAAATTTTGTATAAGTAGTTAAAAAGTTTATGTATTTATACTTTCTTTATTCAGTAAAAGTAAATTTGATAAAGTTACCTTCAAATCTTCTCATCACGCAATTTCATTTTTTCGCGAATTTGAATTTTATAATTCAACACTCTTATTAAAACCGTTAGACTCTCATTAATATCCAGGAAAGTTTAAATGAAAATGTTCAAACTTGGGATTTCTCTTTCACGTTTCAAAGAAGTTGATGAATTCAAAATTTAATTTTTGTTATTTAAAAACTATGATAAGAGTTTAAATAATTATTTTACTTAGTATTAATGTATCAACGCGTATAGAGAACAATTGTTATTGCTTTTTTCCTTGAGCACCATTTATATAGCCGTAGAGCGTAATTGCAAATATAGTAACGAAACGACCATCGTATTATAACGGTTAATATTGAATGTTTATATAAGTACGTTTATCATTTGTATATTTGTCGTTCTCTTGATATAAATTATGTAGTAAATGAAATATAATATCTTCTTTTGTTACAAGTAAAGATATTTCATCAATTCAACTACCATTTTATATTTTCTGTAAATACAATTAACAAAGTATACGCTATTCATAAGGCAAAAAATAATAGCAAAGTAAATTAAAAGAATTAACTGATAACGTCCACACATAAGAGTAATATTTTCATGTTCTTCTTTTATCCTTTAAAGGTCTGTAAAAACTGTCCAGTAAATTAAGCCTCGTAAAGGTCACGGGAGGGGGGGGGCAGCCTTAAAAAGGCACCGAATCACCCTATGATTAGAAAAGTTATTGCATTATAAACCGGCTCGCTTTATTTTCCTGACCCGACGTAGAAAGAGGAGTGCGTTTTTTTTTACCTCGCCACTACTCTATGCTGCAACTCACGTACGGCGCGAACATAACTTTCGCAGTTTAGCGCCGAAAACGAGAGAAAGCGGCGAGCTTCTGATATTTTAAGCGAGAGAGTAGGTAACTGCGAGTTTTCGACGGTGGCTAGCCCGCGGGCTGCGCCGTTCGCGTAACTTCTGCACAGGGCCTGAAGGCTCGAGAGACAATTGTTAGTCGTTCTCTCTGTTAAGCGCAATAGCTTTTCTCCGTTATATGCAAAGGCTACATTGTGGTATGAAATTCTGCTGGCAGAAACATGCCGGGTTAAAGATCGTTAGGCAATACGCAGATATTGTTGTTTTTTTAGTTTACTGCAATAATTAGTTGATGCTACATTTTACTTGCTCATAGAAAAAGTTAAGTGATGGAAAAAAAGTTTTAACAACTTGTACAATTAAATTCTTGCTGACCAAAAGTATAAGTCAAAGTTATATTGAATTCGAAAGCCAACGTTTGAGTATGACTAAGACTTGCTGAGAAGATTGTTAAATATACTTATTGTTCTATTCTCTCACGAAGTGAGTGAGCATATTATTAGGAAAATTTGATGACAAGACTACTATGTTACAACTCAAGTAAACGTGTATAGGTGCTGGGTGAAAAGAAAAATTTTTCGAAATTTACATCTGTACACTAAGAGAAATAGCATATTAAAAATTATTATAACTCTAGCAAAAATTACTATGTAACATTGTAATCGGGACCTATACCTGTTGTCGTGTTTTAAACCCGAAATATGAAAGGCCATTAAGAAGGGTTTGAACATTAACAGTCCGACGCGCTCTTTCC
>JAWWEQ010000001.1:28221908-28259864 GCA_035583055.1 Torymus tubicola | reverse complement strand
TTTAGTCCGTCAGCTCGAAATTTTCTGACCTGAGAAAAGATCGTGCTGTTTCAAAATATTAAATTTAGAAAAAAAAATTTTTTTTTATTTTCTCCAATTGAATAAAAACCACAGGATGTAACAATGTTACATAATAAAAATTATTATTCCGCTAATATGTCACACTTTTCCTACACAAATAGTAATTTTTGTTTAGATTATTATAGTGTTTATTATACTATTTTTCTCCGTGTATAGAATTAAAGTGTAGATATATTAATGGAATAGGCAGTAATAACTAGTTAGAAATTTTTAGAAGGATACGTTTAAAGCGTTTAATGTTAAACCGCTAGCATTTATATTATATAAGTTACAAGTATTTGTTCTGTAAAAAGAATTGAAGCTAACGAAGTATCTGGCAAATGCACTAGTACAAATGATAACCATGCTGAAAAAAGTATTGTGCAAGCGGTTTTACTAAATTTGGTATACGAAATATTTTACTGAAAGAAATTCGTACTATTTCCTCCGTCATTTGTGTATTCCTCTATACCAAAATTTCAAAACTTATCAGAAAAAACTATGTATAAGAGCAACCATACGTTAAGATACTGAGATCAATAACGTTTGAACTTCAACAGATCAATGCTTGGACCTCTCAGAGTCTCAATGTTAAAGTGCGACGCGTCCGTCGACGAGGTATAGCAGTTCAACGACGGTTGAACTACAGCAATACAAACATCGGACTGTGTTGAGCAATCGTTTGGAATCATGCAATTCGAGCATATTTGAACTTTCCAGCACAAATTTGGTCATAATTTTGTTTGAACATAATATTAAATTAGTTCTTTTACTTGAAGTACATTGTATAAAAGATATTTGAACTATTATAGTCTCAAATTTTTTCTCGTACAGTACTATTGCCACAGAAATATTAAGAGTTTTAAGAAGAAAACGAAAGTAACAATGTCAGTACAGTTATCACAATTGTATATTATATCAGTATAAGCTTAATAGATAGATTGTTATTGCTATATCATTTCAAAATAAATTTAATATTTAATAATAAAAAGTGACGGATCCTGGGATTGAACCAGAGCCGCCGACTCGCGAGTCAAAAACACTACCAACAAGCCACGGCCAACACCAGTCGAACTTGTGCTAATCGGCGTCATATTGTAATCGGATGCTTTGCTTACTTCGTTCTTTATATTCGTACGTGTATCCACACGTAACATTATCATGAGATCAATGTATTAACAATTTTTTATTTTTGCTGAATACATTTGTATTAAATTATCACATTAACTATAAAATACAGTCAATTTTCTACCAGGATTATAATACAAATTAACAACTGATTTGGGTCATCTATTCAACATGTGATTATAGTTTTCATATTATTGGCACTTGGATTTTTTGTTTAATGTCTCATCATGAGCTCAAACTACTCCAGTTAGAGCTGTATTTTTTTACAGAAGAAGTACATAAGTATTTAACAAAACAGTTACTTGAATGAATTTATTCATCTCATAAACTTCCCAAAGTACATAAAATGATCACATATTTTTGCTTTTTATAAACAAACGCAAAACAATCAATTTGTGCAACACAAATTTTTCACCAACTAGTCGCTGTAAAAATAAACTTCCCTTTCGTTTATTCACACATCAAGCTTTCAAATAAACTTCGAGCGCACAATCCTGTTGCACTCACATAATTAAGTCATTTCGTTCGCTCGCTTCCTTTTTCTCAACGTTCCAACTCGCTGTATATGTACCTCCTGCTCCTTCTCTCTCTTTCTCCTTCTTCTATTTCGGTTCGACTTTTATTTTCGCCGTCGCCGCTGCGCGTACTCGACGTCGAACGCAGTGCACATTTAATTTCCACGAGAGCAAGACTTTGCGCACGCCGCTGCCGTTGCTGCTCTGCTAACGTTTTATGCGATTTTTTTTTACCACGCCGTACGCTAATATTCATTTGATGAAATGCCTCGTATATATACTACGCGAGCTTGCGTACGTTTTGAGCGTATGTCTGAGGTGGTGAGAAGGTGTTTGACACGATTGACAAGTAAATGTAGGGGTTTGAGTTTGAAATAATTTTAATATAAGTGAAAGGAATGTAAGGTTGTCGTCGATTATTTTTTATTTGAAATCTGAAGTCACTTATACTATATTCGGTTTATACTGTATTTATGTCAAAAAAGGTTAATTTCGTGGGAGACGAGTATAAATATTTTAAATATCTTATAAAATATTTCCAATAAAAGAATTTTACTTAAAAATCCTTTTTATTTTTTATTTCGATTAATGTTAAAATGTTGAAATTCTTATTTAAAAGAAATCCAATGAATAAAAGAATTTTGGAAAATAAAAGGTAAAATTGAAAAAGAAATAAAATCATGCTAATTTTGCAAATGCAATAAATAACTATAAAATAGTAGTAACTTAGAATTTCGTTGGCTAATATATACAGTAAAGGACTGATTTCTTTTCCTCCCACATATTTCCACGTGGTTGCATTGCGTATCAACAGAACCTCGCTTTCCAGGAAGTACGGCGAATGCGTGGGAAAATTGCCTTTTCCGATTGAAAAACCCCTGCTTCGTTTAGGCATTGCATTTTTCCACTCCGCTTTCAATCTCTTTTCATTCGTCGCCTAGGATTCGCCAATTTCCTGTCAATTATTAGATTAGATCTTTAGTATTTCGTAATAGATTCAAACTAGACTTATATCCTTCTACTTTACATTCTCACATTTCTACATTTTACTTTCTATATATTTAGCTCACCTATTTTTCACTATTTAATAAAAAAAAATCAACCTAATTCATATCCCAGATTAACTATCTCAATCCTCGACTTGAAAAAAAAACCTACCAAACCAATTTCTACTACCACAATCTCTACCACCCACACACATACACAGTCATGACGATCCTTGCACCGTACGGATCCTTCAATCAATCGCGCAAATCCACCTCGCGAAACCTCTTCGTCTCTCTGTACTCTCCCTTTTATCGGTGCATGCCGGCAGGTACGGTATACGATCGGCACGCGAGAATAACGAACGCGAAAGAGCAGGGAATAGCGCGCGCGAGCCAAGATCAATAGATGCCAGTGCAAGCGGCACGCGTATACGCGGCCTATAAGAGCCGTATTAACGACGCGCGCGTAGGGATAAGACATTAAAAGTGCGCCCACGAGGAAGATATTTTGGTTTTGAGAGAACGGATCAATTTGCGGTACGTGCTTTTTTTTTAATGGAAGTTGAGTGGTGTATATGCACGTCGTTGTGGGGCTGTTTCAAAATTATATATATGTTTGTGGAGAGCTTTGTTTTGTGTTCTCTAAGGGAATGCTTGGTATAGTATAAAGTGTATGCATTATTGTGAAATTTAACGATTACTTCAAAATTTGAGGTCTGACTGGAATAATATAGCTCTTGTTTATTATGGACAATTTATTTATGTTTTCTGTTTATAATATTTGACTGTTGTTGTTAATATTATATCGTCGAATTTCGGTATTTACTTCACCAAACATTATGTACGTTAGCTGATACACTTTGAAGTACAACAATATTTAAACAGCAAAGGTATTATTACAAATTTTACAATATTATTACAAATTTTCAAATAATTATAGCGTTACATTAAATTTTTTACTCTCCTTTTTTAATTATCGTCATTGTGTACAAGCGCAACTTAATGTATTTAACCGTGTGACGCCGTCCGATTCCGCTAATGAGAACCGTTAAATCGAGCAAAATTGATAAATAACGCAAACAGCAATATCGGAAATGACGTTGATTATGTTTGCATGAATAATACCGGTAAGGCATTTCTACGTGTATATAGATTCATCGTATAATTATATAAAACCAGATGAAGTCAATGTGATTCTTCATTTTTACTTTATTGGAAATTCTTATGATTATTAGCCTGCAGTATACATACGGATTTGTTTCTATTAGTTGTAAGTATAGATTCAGATATGAATAGTGTCATCAAATGATTATAGTTATATAAATATATATATATATATATATTACTACCAAACAGATTGTTTTTTAAACGTACAATTGAATTTTATGTACAGAGGAGCTAAAGAATTCTGTTAATATACATTTTCACGAATATTTATTTTATAAACATAAAACAATAACTAAAAAAGAATTAAAAAATAAAACCTGATTTGCGTGAAAACATTTTCCGTAGCAACTACAATGTTGTTTTTCAAGAAGATTAGACAGCAGCAGGGTCTACCAATTCCCCGGCGCAAATTGACAAAGATTCTACTTGATGCATCAAAGAGCTCTGGCGGTAGCGAGTAAAAGGGCCGTGGTGGAAAACGAACGTCAAGCGTAAAGAGAGGCGAGGAACGAGGGCAAGAGAAAGAGAGAGAGAGAGAGAGAGACCTACGGGGCTGGTGTATCGGTGACGTCAGTGGCAAATGTTGTTAGGCGAAAGAAAACTCAGAAGCCATGAGCTTCCTGTTGTGCTGAGGGAGCTACTGACGAGAGAATGAGAATGAAAATCTTGAATGATTTTCATAATGAATGACTTCTGTAGTTACGCTTGGTTTTATTCATGTTGGTGACTTGGAAGATTCGTTATGATTTATAGGAGCTATACTTATTTAAAAAAATTAATTATTTTCTTCTAAGAAACAGAGGGAAATAAAGTCTGGAGAATGTAATGATTATTGCTTTATATTCCATTATTTTCCGTTAAAATTTACTATTGTAGTAAATACATACGAGTATTTGTCATACTTTACTTTTCATGGAAAGTGTGTAAGCTAGTGAATATATAAGGATAAGGGACGTTTCGTAAAACAAAGAAAATAGAGACCAAAGAAGGAAATACATTAAAAATAAGATAAAATAATAAAGATAAAAGTACAGAAGGAATAAAAGAGGCTATGAAGAGCATGATGCCTCGAGAGGATTCAGTAGTGCATGCGTTTTTTTATTAAGAGTGCGATCACGGTAACGCGGGCGCTAGCGAAAGACGAGGTCTTCACCCAAGTCCGTAAGTAATGCATTGTTACGCCGATTACGACCTTAGAGTATAAAAGTAACAGATTCTACGCTAATAACATTAAGGCAAGAAAGCAAATCCGAAATAAATTTGAGATGCACTAGTGATGGCTCCAAACTTGCCAATACAGTCGACCTCTAAATCTGTAATACTTGTATTAAACTCGGAAGTGCGTGTAAGAGTCGCAGAAGCACGTTCGAAGAATCGTGCTTGCTATGACGATATCCCCATATGTAACAGTCACGTATGAGTAGAACCACTTTTAGTCAAGACAAGCCCACATGTATCGCGGATAAAACTACTAGACAGCAGAACAAAAACACGAATAATGCTCGAACGCGAGTGGAACTGCTTATGTGCGTAGCGAACCCGCGCGTAACATCAAAGTACGAGCAAAACTTGTCAACCGCGAGAGACAAACGAGCGCATAGAACTGCTCAGTAGAACTGCTCCGAAGCAAACTCACACGTAACAGTTTCACATGAATAGAACAGTTTAATAACGCCCATAAGTCACGAGCAGAACAGTTCCAACGCGAGGTCAGCCTGCAGGTGAAATGTGCGTGAAGCTCACGGGCGATTAAAACTATTTATAAACGCAGCAAACATGCACGGTGAAATCATACATAACACTTACACATGAGTAGAACTAGTCGAAAGCAAGGCAAAGCCGCACGCAACGCTAGTACGTGAATAACTGACCTAACGCGCGGGGTACCCCAGGATGCACTCATCCGCGAGTTGAACTTGTCAAACGCGAGGCGAATGAGCGCGTAGAACTGCTTACACGCCTTATCCATCCGTGCATAACGTCCACACGCGAATAGAATAGTCCGTTCACAAAGACAATCAGCACATAATACTCGTACACGAGTAGAACTGTTCTAATGTGCAGCATATCCCTGCCTAATATACGAGCCCAAATAGAACTGTCGAATGAGAAGTCAGCTTGCAGGTCACATGCGCTTGATGCTCAGATGCTATTAGGAGTGTTCATATGACGAAAGATACGCGCCCAATCTGAGACCGCGAGTTCGCACGAAATGCTCGCGCGCGAAGTTATAGATCATGCACTGTTACACCAATGACTACATCAAAGTACAAAAATAAGGCAGTTTTACGTAAATGGCGCCAATACGAAAAGAACGAATTTAAGATTAATTGCAAATGTGCAAATAATACCTTCAAACTTTCAAATACGCTCTTCGAACACCTGCAAGCTCTAAGATGAGATAAATACACGTTCAGAACTCGCAATAACATCTTAATTGCGTATAAGGCTCGTGTAATCGCGAAGCGAACTCAACTTTATTGCGTGGAGGAGATAGCTCGCGATATAGCAACTCGCGAGACCGGCCGCTCAGCTATGTTCGTCACTGCAGACGACGAACCCGCGGAGGTGGCGGTATGCGGGAGAAGGTTAGGTGAAGGTATTAAAATGACGAATAGACTCAGCGTATATAAAACAATAATAAAGTCTATTCAAGTCAAAATACAACGACACGCGTCGCGTTGCGCGCAGATAAGAAGCCGGGATCCGCCGCTTGGCGCGGGCGGATCAGTATAATTAATTTTCGTTGGGCCGGTGAACGCAACACCGGCCGCTCGCTATTGCGAGCCGAAAATACAGGAACACCCAGTTAATATCGTACGAGATTGGTGTACTCACGCAGTCATTTCCAGGTCGCGTTACTGTTGACTAAGTGCAGACTGTTGATGGGAAGCGTCCTTCCCAGCCGCGACAACAGCAGGCCTGCACTCGTGCAGCTTTCCCTAGCAGGGACGACGATGACGAGGCCAGACCCGGGGATAGCGTCGGTCTCTGGAATACACGAATATAAGAAGATCGCGTGCGTGCCGTTAGACGGCCCGAAAGAATCTAATTCGAAATTGAATCGAGTACGACTTTGCAACGGCGATAGTCGCGCTCTCTCCGCGTGCAGCTCCCGAATACGTTGCTCGAGCGATGTAAACAAACGCTCGAGATGCACAAATTCGCGGGAAGGAGAGCCAAACGGGTTCGATAGAATACGAAGCAGGAGAGAAGTAACTCGATACTGAGGTTCTCGTTCGGATTGACTACGTCGTCGTCGGCAACGGAGACAACAGTTCCGGATATACGCGGATCAACTCGCTCATTAAGCGGCTGATCAGGAGATCCACGTTGAAGGATCGTTCGTTCGCGTACGGTGGGTCGCTCATCACCGTAATTCCGCCAAATTCCAACGGTGGTAGAGGCCAGTTGCAGGACGATGAATGGACCGGAGACTGTTGACACTTGTGGCGATGTGGCTCCGGTCGACGACTGCCGTCATTCCCTCTACGCTGACTTGGCAAATCGTGTCGTCGGCTTCTTGAAGTCCTCTTTGGGCAGATCCGGTGGAGGTATGTCGGTGACCGACACGTCCAACATAACTTTCTGGTTGGACTTGGTGACGAGGAGGTATATGATCCAAGCGCGTTCCTCGATCCTGACGCGCGGTAGTCTCGGTTATCCAACTCTTGTTTGGTATAGCGCCGGTTGTGGCGTCGAGAGGCTACTGTCGTCCATGGATTCGAACCTGTTTCTTTATTCGAATCTAATCCACTCGAGAGTTGTCTGCCTTTATTTCCTTCAGGCCACTTAGGAGGTCATTGCGTGGCCGATGCATACACCTCCTTTCTCCCTGTCGAGCTGGACTTTTGGACAATTCGGGACGACTTCCTATGGTTTTTAGTCCCTAGGCCCGATCGAGGTCGCTTAACCGAGCGCTTGGCTGCACCTGCGGCTCATTGCTTTTTAGGCGCGGCTGACTTGTGAAGCGACGCTAGTTGCACGCGTAGCTGGCATAGCTCACTTGCTCCTCCTCTAATTTGCGCATCTGGTTAGATTCGCATTCGCAATTCCGCTTGACTTCAGCATGCGTCGATACGTTGCGGAATTGCGTAATAATCAGCTTTTCGTTCACCGGTTGTGTGGTCACCGTATTGTTGCATTCTTCTGCGATAATCCTTGGACGGCTTCTCTGCTCTTTATCTTCAGGAGTCTGTGGCATATTAATACAGTTGTCCGATAGCGATGTATTCCGAGAACAACTTTACATCGGACGGAAGGGGGCTTGGAGAATCTTCCCTCTCCCAGGTTATATTTACTCCGTCCTTGAGAGCTGGGCAGTATTCGGCACAGCCGTACGGAGTCTTCAGACTTTGCAACGGCGACACAAAATGTCACTGATGTACAGGTTGAAAAGTAGCGGTGATAGGATGCAGCCTTGGGGTAGTCCCTTGTTGGTGCAGCCCGTTGCAAATTGAAAGCCATTGATGAATCCGTGCAGATTTCTGTTTAATTTGAGGTTGTTGATAAACTTTCGGATAAGAGGGGGGATGTTAAGTTCTTTTAGTCTGGAGAAGAGAACTTCAAGATGTATGTTATCATAGGCCCCTTCTGTATCTAAGCCTCGTACTCCCAGTGTTTTCCTCTTTTTCTTTACGATAATGGAGTCCAGGTATAGAGGGGTGAGACAGTCATAGCAGGATCTCCCGCGTCTAAAGCCTTGAAAACCACATTAGCCGGTCGGTAATTATTCTCACGAAGATTTTTAGGAGCGTGGATGCCAAGGACATTGGTCGATATCCTTTGTCTCCTTCCTTGGGAATGAAGCATGCTTTAAATTCCTTCCAATTCGCAGGATATTTTCCAGGTAAGTATATGGTTAAATAGCGACGCTAGCCATTGACGTATGGAAGAGGAAAATCTTTTTAAAGGAGTATAGGTTATGCCATCCATACCAGGTGCAGATTTGCTTTTGCTACTTAGGATGGAGAGAGTTACTTCTTTGACTGAAATGATCTTTTCGAAGCAATAAGGGCTCGGGGACGATTCTAGAATCTCGGTGTCGTGATATTGATAATTAATTAGCTGGAATTTTTGCGAAGGCCTCGGCTAACTTGGCGTCCTTCTCTAGCGCGTTGGATTCCACAGTATCGGGCTTGAGGTTATAGTAACGATTTTAGAACTTCTTGATGATCCGGAAATTGTCTAGCATCGTCCGATTAGGGTTCATTGATGAAATGAAACTTTTGAAGTTTTTTGTTTTGATCGTCTCGCCCTCTCGTGCGCTAGCCGATTCCCGTGAGCAGCGGTTATCCCTATCGCTTCAGTACCCCACCTATCACGCGCACTCCGATTTTCGTGCGTCAACGCTTTCCTTCCGTGCGAGCGCTAATCCGGGAGCAGCAGAAGCACTCTTCTAACGCAAACGTTTTTCCTTGGCGTACTGGTGTTGTGAGTTAGTTCGACGCAGCCCCGCTTCAAGTTCAAATAACTACTATGTGCTCGGCTGTTACGTACAAATTTGGCTCGCTCGGAAATAGTTCACATCGGTAACGAGCGTTATGCCCGTGTTCGCTACACGTTCTAGCCGATCTTTTTGCGCAGGGATGTTATGCGCAGGCTCGCTTTGCGTACCAACAGGTCAACTTGCTATACGAGTCTCGTTACGTCCACTCCGCTTTGTGTTCGATCGCCGACTTTTTCGGTCGTACTGTTTTGGGTTTAGACCCGCTTCAGGCTCTAGTAGTTTTTCTCGTTCTCGAGATTTACGGTTGAGCGCACCTCGACCACGGGCGCCACTCCTTGTAGGTGGCGAGCGTATATTCGTGCAGTTCCATTTGTAGGCAAATATTACATATTTATCGAGTTAGGTGCGAAACCTCCGTATCTCATTTGTTTAAGTAGTTTAACTCCCACGTGGATGTAAGCAGATCTATTGCTCGTTCGCCTCAAATTCGACAAGTTTGAACATTAACCTTACGTACGGAATTGATGTGCCACGTACGTGTATGTCTGGCGATTGAGAAGTTCTACTCGTGTGTGCATGCGTACTTCTAATCGATCATGCATTAGCTGACCTGGTGTTCGCGCATGGGTATTACGCAGTTCTGTTTGCGCACGATCATTATGCGTGTGAGTGTTTGCCTCACGTTCAAACAGTTCTACTTGTATGTACGTGGACACTATGTAGTTCTACAAGCTTCTTTGACTCGCGTTGGATAAGTTTTATTTGGATGTGTCTCGACTTCCAGATGGTAGTTTTTTAATACGCGATTGTTATGTGTGGTGAGGTGTCAGCAGCGATTAACTTTTCTAAAATGCGAGCCTTGCACGAGTTTAAGATGTTATTGCGAGTTCTGAACGTGTATTTATCTCATCTTAGAGCTTGCAGGTATTCGAAGCCCAAATTTGCAAGTTTGGGGATAGCATTTGCACATTTGCAATCAATCTTAGACTCATTCTTTTCGGATGGCGCCATTAATGTAAAACCGCCTTACTTTTGTACTTTGATGTAGTAATTGGTGTAACAGTGCATGGTCTATAACTTCCCCCACGAACATTTCGTGCAAACTCGCGATCTTAGATTGCGCGCGGGTCTTTCGTCTAGTGTATGAGCACTCCTAATAGCGTCTGAGCATCAAGCGCATGTGACCTGCAGGCTAACCTCTCATTCGTCAGTTATATTTGGGCTCGTGCATTAGACAGGGATATGCTGCGCGTTAGAACAGTTCTACTCGTGTACGAGTATTATATGCTGATTGGCTTCGTGTACGGACTATTCTACTGACGTGTGGACGTTATGTACGGTTGGATAACGCGTGTAAGCAGTTCTACGCGATCATTCGCTTCGCGTTTGACAAGTTCAACTCGCGGGTGAGTGCACCTTCGCGTACCTCGCGCGTTAGGCCAGTTCTATTCACGTACTAGAATTGCGTGCGGATTTGCCTTCCTTTCGACTAGTTCTATTTATGCGGAGGTGTTACGTACGATTTCACTGTGCGTGTTTGCTGCGTTTATAAACAGTTCTAATCGCCCGTGAGCTTCACGCACATTTCACCTGCAGGTTGACCTCGCGTTGGAACTGGTCTCCTCGTGACTTATGAGGGGTTATTGAACTGTTCTATTCGTGTGAAACTGTTAAGCGTGGGTTCGCTACGTACATAAGCAGTTCCACTGACGTCCGAGCATTATCCGTATTTTTGTTCCGTTGCCTAATAGTTCTATCCGCCATACATGTGGGCTTGTCTTGACTAAAAGTGGATCTACTCATACGCGACGTTGCGAGTTTAATACAAGTATTACAGATTTAGAGGTCGACTGTATTGTCAAGTTTGGAGCCATCACTAGTGTATCTGAAATTTATTTCGGATTTGCTTTTTTGCCTTGATGTTATTAGTGTAGAATCTATTACTTTTATACTCTAAGGTCGTAATCGGCGTAACAGTGAATTATTTACGAACTTGGGAGAAGACCTCGTCTTTCGCTATTGCCCGCACTACTGTGAACGTACTATAACACACATATAACTGCAACCTCATACTCTCATTCCATCACGTGACAGACATTACACGGAACTAAAATTGCGTTGGAAAACAAATTCCACTCAGTTGATGATATCTCGTATCTTTTCTCTCACTCTTTCTTACTCTCTTACTCACTCTGATCTCGTGAGGCATGTAAAAACGCATCGGGGATAACGGGACACGCGATACTCACGCGTAAGGATATCACTCGTCGTTCCCGCGTCGAAAGTCGATACGGCGTAGTCTTCGCGAGGAGCTTTCTAAAAGTTTCTCTTGACCCCTCTCTCTTTCGGATTTTTGGCAGAGAGGCCGAGAACGATCCGAGACAGGATGGGGCATTAATTAACGCGGTGGGTGAAATTTGAAACGTATAGCATGGACTGGAGTTGTTTTGATTTCTGAAATAAGGAGGGAGAAATGCAGAGAGAAAGAAAGGAGGGGGTGAAAGTTTCGATACTACTTGTGGAACTTTGTTTTTTCATAGTTTTGAAGTGCTTAGTATAATTGAGAACTTTTTTTAATTTCTTGATAACGAAATTCACAATTAAAGGATATAAATATGTCTTTGATAAGCATTAACCATTTAACTAATCAATTGGATCAATTAGAATATTAGCAAAGACCATTAAGAAATACAAGATTTTTCACGCGTTTTTTATTTATAATCTCTTAAAACGTTAATGCTGTTAATAAATATTTTACAATATTGATAATAAAAAACCGATTATAAAATAACAAAGTCTATTATATCATGAAAAAGCTTTTCCGTGTGTATCTTTCAAAATCAAGAAAAAAAAGTTATCTATATTTAGGTAAAAGAGATCTAGTCGATCTTAAAATATTTGAAGTACAAACAGTCATACACACACGCGTGTTTGCATGTATCTACTTACGCACGTACTCCGAATATTAAAAGACTTTTAATTTATAACAAAATTTATTTGTTGCATAAGCTAATGAAGTAATTAATTATATCTAACATTTTAGTAAAAACAACGACTAAGCAATTTTCTGATTTTGAATTTTATATTTTTTTGCAGAATCAATGAGAGAAACTTACTTCCACAGAATGAAGTGAACTAGAAACTTACGTATCTTTTACATATCAAGGGGAATTTGTCCGATAAGAAATTCAATCTGAGCAAATGAATGCTTGAATTTTTCATCTTCGTTCAATCTCATGCTTTTTCGTGTCTCTCTCTTATTTAACCTGAGCTCAAACAGAGAAATCTCTCGTACCATCGATTCCAAATATTAAAGCAATCTAGTCAAGTATATGAGACTCGTCCTCGGCTCTTAAGCCACTTGAAGGAAATGCTTACCATTCGGAATAAAACATACTTCCAAAGCGGCTATGTTTGTTTAAAACGTATTTTTATGGATTTCGAGTTCAGTATTACATGGAATTAAATATCTTTTCCTTATTTAACGATAATCTTCGAAATTACACTCGATTATTGACATTTAATATGTATACACTTAAAGTTATAAAATTATTTAAATTAAGAAAAAATAGCTTTGATATTATATTCGAATTTTTGAATAATTCACCTATTTGGACTTACTTTGTTTTATCATCGATCGCACGGAATATAAAATACTTCCCTTACACATTTCGTGACACTTTCACATTTCGCCCAACTTTTTCACGGATCTGAAGGTAAATTTTTATAATATGCATGTTTTATTCATGCCCCCCTACCCTCACGATCCACGGATAAGGAAACATTAAACAAGTAGCAGCAACGTATACGTGTATACTATATATACCGTCACTATCGCTCTGTACTTTATTCTCTCGCCTATACAGCTCTAAACAATATATTTTCCTTTCTGAAAACAAAGTCTCCTTTACACAAGACCCTGCTGCTGCTGCTGATGCACTTTATACCAGGAACATTAGCTGCGGTGTCTAAAACACTGAAGGTCCCGATTTCTCATTCACCCTTTCTCTCTTCACCTTTGTTGTCTCAAGTCAGCATATGTTAGAGACTTGCGGAGGAGTTTGTTGTCTCCACGACGTTCTGATGTTGTCGACGCGTCGTCATCGCCCGTTATTAACAAGGCGAATCCGCGACAGGCAAACTTTCGGGCTGATTTCTCAACTAAGATTATGTCGTGCTCGCGCGATCGCTCTCTCTTTCTCTCTCTCTCTCTCTCCTGCGCGTTTCGGCTCGCCAATTTCCGGGTGGCGTGTCTGAAAAATATCACAAAGGATCGTGGAGTCTTTCTTTTTATCGAGTCGACCGATGCCGAATCGAACTGTCCAGGGAGAAAATGAGATAGAGAGAGAGAGAGAGGAGTTCCAAGAAACTGAGAATATTCGACGCTAGAGATAAGAGTGGAATGAAGAGTAGTTACGTTTTTTTTTGTATTTTATGTTTCTTGATATTGAAAAAGTGAAAATTATTTGACAATCTAGGGAAGAAATCATGCCTAAAGTTATTAAAGCGTTGGATTTATGATCTTTTTGTAATAGGAAAGAAGAAATAACGTATATTTTATGAAAATTGTCAAATAAAGTGTAAGCATAGAGACGTTCATATCAAAGCAAACGTAAAAAGTCTATAAAATAACTTTAAAATATTCAACAAAGATTGACAGAGAGATCTTAATGGTAATTTGTCAATAAATCATAAGTGAAATTTAGGCCTTATTGTACAGGTACATGAAAAAGTTAAATCTTAAAAGGAGGTTAGATGATAAACTTTTTTATTTATATTTACAAATCTATTCGTCAATAAATTTTAAAAACTTATGTGCGTAATGAATTTACTAGCGTTATTACCTTGCTCGCTCGGTTCAGTTAATTCGATTAATTAATTTAATTTAATTAAGTTAATAAATATTATAAATTTAATAATTAGTTTTAAATATATAATGTTCTCTGGATAGGGTTATTATGGATAGGGTCCTAGATCTGTTCAACGGACTTATCAGTAAGGTTTATCTTTAAAATACATATTTTTCACTGTGTATTTTGTACTTGCTACTAGTTATATGTAATTATTATTACTTTACAGAGAATTTTGTACTTGCTACCCGTTATAATGTATTCATATTCTCTTGCATCTCCATCTCATTTACTTATAATTTCATGGTTTGAATGTAAAACGTCTATGTTTCTAGGTACGACAATTCCTTTTTTACATATATTCAAAAGACATTTTTCAAGATCATTTTGTTTTTATCAACTCTTATATTATCCTTCAATGACATATGATGAAATTTGGTCTATCTTATATTTTTTTTTTAAACAATTTTTAATAATTTTTGTTCTATTACAAAGTATAGAACTACAATTAGATAACAGATATATCTAAGATTTCTGCTAAGATATACAGTTCTTTCTATATCTTTTTCTATTCTATTATCATTATTACAGCGTTGGGAGAGTTGAGTCGAAACGCCTGAAATACAAGAATTCGAAAAATGATTATAGTACCATCAATTTTTCCTGGAAGTCCTCGTTATATAAAATTTTATTGATTCTATGAAATTAGTGCAAAAATGCAGAAAGCCAGATTTGTTTATTACAATGACTTGCAATCCCAAGTGGCTGGAAATAGTTGTGAATTTAAATGAAATGAAGAAGTGATAGACCGGATCTAGTAACAAGAGTATTTCGTCTAAAAATTAACGAATATTCGGATCAATTTAGTAAAGAAGGTGTATTTGGGAAAAATATCGGTTACACTTATGTTATTGAGTTCCAAAAGAGAGGTTTACCGCACAGGCATTATCTGGTATTATTTTTAGACCATGCAAATAAATTTCGTGATACCGATCATGGTGATAGTATTGTAAGTGCAGAGATACTAGATAAAAAATTAAATCCACGACTATTTGCTAGTGTTAAGCAATTTATGATACATGTATAAAAGTATACAAAAAATTTCCCTAAAAAATTCAAAGAAGAAACAATTTTTAATACAATCCACGTTATCGACGAAGAAATGATGGAAAAAATCGCTTTCTAAAGGATTAACAAAAGGTCTATATATTCTGATAATAGATATGTCGTTCCATATAATCCATATTTATTATTAAAATTTAATCGTCATATTAATGTTGAAATTTATTCAACTGTTCAATGTGTCAAATATCTTTTCAAATATTGTTACAAAGGGCATAATTGCGCATTTATAAAAATGAGTAATATTTATATTTCTGATAAAAGTAATAATGAAACTGAGGTAGTGAATTTCGAATACGACGAAATCAAGTAATATATAAATACCGCTGAAGCAATATTTCGCATATTGGAGTTCCCAATGAATGAAATATCACATGTAATTTATAAATTAGCTGTACATGTAGAAAATGAACAAGTTGTGTATTTTAAAGAAGGTTCTGAAAAAGAATTGCTTAATAAGAATTTAGATACAACGCTAATTGTATGGTTTGAACTGAATATAAAAGATCCTGAAGCAAGAAATTACTTTTATATGGATATTCCTAATTTTTATGTATTTAAAACAGAAAATAAAGAATGGACTAAGAGAAAAAAATATAGAAGCCTATTTATAGTAGAATGTATGCAGTAAATGTAAAAGACAGAGAACGGTTTTATTTAAGATTGTTATTATTACATACAAAGGGATGTAGATCTTTCAAAGCATTGAGGGTAGTTGACAATGTTTGTTATTCAACTTATTTTGAAGCTAAAAAAGTCAAAGATTTGATTAAAAGTGATGATGAATGGGATGAATGTTTAGGCCAAAGTTTGCAATACGAATTCCCTAATGCTTTATGTCAACTTTTTGCTTATATATGTATTTTTCATAACCCATTGCATGCAAGAGAATTATTTGAAAAATATAAAGTTCACTTTTACAATCCAAAACTTTGTAAAGAAGTTGGTGAAAATAAAGCTCTTAAATTGATAAAGGATATTTTAATACCAAATGAATTTACTTCAAATGATTTTAATTTACCACACCTTACTGTTCTCGAAAATATTGAAAAAAAATTCAATAATGTTGATATATATGATTTGTAAGAACAAAATAAGGAACCCACAGTTTATTGTATTGATTTTTGATCATAAAAACAACATCAAATTTTTGATAATATTATGAATAGTATTTTTAATAATAATAGTTATTATAACGGTGACAATAAATCATATAAAGATTTACAACATCACAGTTTTACCTGTAGCATGGAGTGGATATAGTAGCAAATTTATTAATAAATGGTCAAACTTCCTATACAGCATTTCGATTACCATTTGATATTACTGAAAATTCTACATGCAATATTAAGTATAATTCAGAAGCTGGATTATATCTGCAGAAGGTTAAAGTAATAATCTGGGATGAAATAAGTATGGCATCAAAATTTGCATTTGAAGCAGTTGATAGGTCACTTAACAATTGTGCCAAAATAATGAAATATTTGCAAGAAAAGTAATCATAGTTTCAGAAGATTTCAGACAAATATTAGGAAAAGTAGATTATGGAAAGAATTTGAACAAATATCTCTAAAAGAGAATTTAATAGTTAGCGAACATGAACAATCATTTAAGCAATGGCTTTTAAATATTAGCGATGGATTATATTTAAATTTCTTCGAAAAAATTAATGAGGTTGTTGAAATTCCAAAAGAAATGTTAAAAAAGGGTTAAAAAGGGGGTTTAAAAAAGGGTTTGAATAAGGATTAAAAAGGGTTTAGAAAGGTTAAGGAAGGGTTAAAAAGGGTTTAAAAAAGGGGTTTAAAAAGGGTTAAAAAGGATTAAGTAAAGGGTTGGGTTAAGTAAGAAGTTAAAATAACGTCAGACGAAGAACGAAGGAAGCTTCTTAATATAATACGGATTTTGCAATTTCGTAACTTTATTTATACATAGCTATTTCGCCATTTTTTCAAGATTTAGTATATTTTTACCTACCAACATAGAAATATAGAAATTTTTATTAAATTAGTTCTTTAATGTTGATAAAAATTTTAAAAAATTGGAAAACTTAAAGAATAAACAAAAAGTTAAACCAAAACATTATTTTACTACCACGTTTGATTAAAATAACAAAATTTACTCCGCACTGCAATTGAAAATAGAAGGTTTGTGTAGGTATTTGCTAATCCACTACGCACTAATCCATTATCCAGCTAACCGAATTAAGAACCCCGCAACAGCCAACGCTTAATAAACTCGTTATCCTCTCGTCCTTCTCATTACACCAGGACAACCTTTAATCAGGTTTAAAGCCGCGCGAACAAATAAAGGTCGTTTACCCACGCAAACGTGGCGACAACGTGCTTGCATCTTCAAAGGATAGAGAAGGAGATATATATATATACATATATATACTCGTGGCACATGCAGAACGGAACGAAGTTCGCGACGAGCATAATGGCCCGGTAAGAAAAATGAGCGTCAAGAAGATCGCAAAAGAGGGAAAGAGAGATGGGAACAGAGAGAGAGAGAGAGGAAACCCGTGAACAAAGAAAGAAAAGCACACACATATACGCGCGTGCGACTCACCACCACCGGGATAGGTGAAAAAAGCGCGAGTTCTAGAAAGATGTGAAAAAGCGACGCGCGTGCGTCTGAAAGGGGTGAGTCGTTACTATATATACGAGAAGAACGTAATACTCACCAAGGAAAGTGAGCAAGATATAGAGAGGGTGGGAGAAAAATGACGGGAAGAGATAGAGAGACACAGCTAGTGCGGGTTATAAGAAAGACGAATAAAAGACAGGGCGGACGATGATGGCCTCGACGCGCGCACGTTACTTCTGCGCTTTTGAAGCACGCCTGCGTGCGATATATATATATACGGAAAGGTATATGGTGAGTAAGAAACGGAACGCGAGGCGGAGAAGGAAAAAAATTAATAAAGCGAAATTCTGACGGAAAGAGGTAGAAGAGCGAGTACGAGAGTTGTGTGCGAGCTTGGGGAAGAATAATAAACAAAGTATAAGGTGAGAGAGAGAGAGAGAGAGAGAGAGAGAAAGAGAGTAAGAGGAGATGGGAAGAGGTAAGTTTTTTTCGCGAACTCTTAAAAAAAACGGGGGGGAAAAAGAACGAGCGAATGTAACAAAGAATACGTGAGCTCGCGGTGTATGTATGTGTGTGTGTGTGTGGTTGGAAGAGTGTAAAGTATATAACGTTGCGTAATTTTTCTGGATGTTTTGAGAGAAAGTTCTTTTGATGAACGCCGTGCGATGAGGTTAGCCCCAACCTTATTTAATGTAGGTTAATGAAAAGAAAGCATGTACCCGCTTACAAATACATATATCTATGTTATACATGTATAATACACGCGTGTGCGGGTATTTGATTTCGTACTTTGCGTATTTATATATACGTTCGTGCTTAATAGACGATTTTACGAGACATCGCGGGATTATTACTTCGGGACATTTGAACGTTTACTCAGGTAGGTCAATACCGTTATACTCTTGCACGTGCTCCCCTCTCTCTCTCTTTCTCTCTCTCTCTCTCTCTCTTGGTCTCGAAAGCACCTTGGCTTTTTGCGCGGCAGCGGCGTGGTATGGCTTTAGCGCTGAAACATGTAAATTTGCGCAAATAATTTTAATGAATAGACATGTCATTATTCAAATTGCACGGTAATAAATAGATTTTTAATTAGAAAGGAAACGAAAGAGGGTAAATTACAGGATTGCGAAGGCACAAGTCAGGGCTCTACATTTTTTAAAGTCACGCAATCACAAGTATTTCTCTCAATGCTATTTGCACGACAAAGCGATAGGATTGGTATGTATTTTGAAATGTTGCGGGAGTTTGAGATAAAAGGAACGTACTGGTGCGGTTTATTTGCATAAATAATTAAATTATATAGAATATAATACGCGTCATAGAGGAATATAATAGAGATTTTTTATTTCGATCGTATATAAGTTTAGGGTGGAAGTAGGGATCTCTTTTAAATTTAAAATAGTGTTGATTTATGTGACAAGAAGAGAGCACTTCGATTGAAAAATATAATATTTTTACACTCGTATATTTTCACTTATCCTCTAAAACTGATATCTATATAGTTTTTGTTATTGTAATATAACGAAATTGTAAATTTACTTACTACTCGTTATAAAAATTTTAAAATCTTTTATGTTATTTACAAACATTGAAAACGAGATAACGAAAAAGCTTACATCCAACACGATTTCGATACGAGAGAGCGAGAGAGAACAACGTTGAAACAAGCTTCACATAACACTACATCAATTTTCGCAAATCCCTTCAAAAGCACCTCGGAATCTCCTCTAAAATTAAGCGCAAAAAGTTGCGCGACCCTCTATATACACCCATCACCCAGATATATGTATACACGCGCTCGGAGGATATTGCGGCTCCCGAAATCAGGACTTACCATCCACACGCTCGTATTTGCGCGAATAAAAAGCAAACGCGAAAGTATACCTAGCAGTAGCAGCGAATGGCGAAAGGAGATAGAGAAACAACGAAGAAAAGAAGAAAGAGAGAGAGAGAGAGAGAGAGAGAAAGCTCGCTATACTGCAGCGTGCACACACCAGGTTAATGTCATGGTGCGGCGGGCGCGCCCTGCGGTGAGAAGATTGAACGATCCGGAAAATAGCGGAGGTTATTTCCAACAATGCTATTTTACTCGGGCGCTGCAGTGTGCGAAGAGAGAGAGAGAGGGTAGTGTGTAGCAGCAAAGAAAGCGCCTCGCACACTGCGGCGGCTGCACTTTCATGCCGCGCGCGTGACGTCTCACTGCACGCCACAGTCGGCTTTGATTCGATAACCTTTTTCCCTACTACTACTGCTGCTGCTGCTGCGGTTCTCTCTCTCTCTCTCTCTCTCTCTTTCTCTCTCTCTCTCTGCCTACTTTTGCCTACTTACCAACCACTGCGGCTGTCTTTTTCTCGCGCGAGCTTTCTTACAGCGGGCGCAGTCGTTCTCGATTTAAATTCGAGGTGAATTCGCGGAGGTGTATATAGCAGACCTTCTCCTTCTGCGTTAGGAAATATCAGTGGAGATTTTTATGCGTTTTCATTGCCGGAGAATGCGTAGTAAGGGTAGGATGTGTGTGTGTGTATATATATATGTTTGTTACTATGATATGTAGGTGGGTTAAGGATTTTTGCTACTTTGAATGCCGAGTGTGGAAGGAATTTGTAAATCTTTACTTTGAGCCGCGACACGCTAGGCGACTTTGTACTTTGAGTGATAAAAATGAAAGATATTGGAACATAAAGTATGTGGGAAAAGAATTTCTGAAATATTCTCCATCAAGTCTCTTTGATACTGCCAAGAGAAGAAGAAGAGTGAGAGAGTAGGAAGAATATTGTTTCAACCTGCTTCAATTCTTATTACATAATCCGCCTATGAGCTTAAATGGTCTTGATGCTTTTCTTCGCGGAAAATGCATCTTTCGTGAAAAGATTCACCGCTTTGTAAAGGCAAAAAAAAATATATATATATATAGTTTAAACCTGTCCTCGTAAAAGTGTGAATATGTATACTGTATATGATATTTTATAACAGTTAAAACGATAGGGGAAGTTATGGGAATCGATTCGCTCAAAATGTCAGGTATCAAAATAAGTTCTTAAGTGAATTCTGAACTCGCATATTGGATGTCTAACATAAAAGGATATTGGATGCACGCGATATTCGATGTACGGTGTGCCTTTATTTATAGATCGGTAATGAAAGATTCGTATATATATATATGTACGGAACAGTCAGTTGGAATCGTAGCAAATGGGCGTAAATAAAACTAGAACGATAAGGAATGATTGTTTTATCACCTATGGGCGTAACAGTAAAGTTTTGAAGAATGATTTAACTGACAGTACTAAATTTTAATGTCCAAGAGGCATTTCACCGTTGAACTACCTAGTATATAGGAGAGATGAAATTTTCTTTATTTGCAAGTGTCTGACTTTCTCTAAGAAAAATAACTGTCGCTGATTTGGATTAATATTATTCGAAATTTTATCGTTCAAGAAATACTATGGTATCACATCATGGTTATACTTTTTCACACAATAAATGTTAATAACATAAAACGCTGATGTGGCAAAAGTAATATCATTAACTTTTAATCACTGCTTTCACGTTTTGATCGGAAGACAACTTGCTAAAGTTCATACAAAGAACTACTTTGAACTTTCGATTTAGATTGTGTTTGCGTTTAATTCGGTTCGCGGGAGCCTGCAGCTAGGTGAAAAAGAAAAACAGAGATTCATGATGCTCATGAAACTACGAACTTTAATGAACATTTTACTTTACAGTCAAATAAAGTAACTTATGTAAGTAATTGTAGGCTGTTTTACAGAAATAACCAAAACTTTTTCCTCCAGTGTTTTAAAAAACAAAATTCAAAAGATTTTTACAACTAGTCCAACCATAATGAGATCTAGTTTCTTAAAGTAAACTCTATATACTTTTTATATACCTATTTCTACATTCACGTCTCACTTATATTTATCAATCCAAACCCTTTCCACTATCCTTTCCACGAAAAATCCCTCAATAATTTTTCCAATATGTTTTTTCGCCATTCGCGCGCGCGCTTCGTGCCAGCCGATAATCGGCTAACTCGACGTAACGCTATAACGAATCGAACAAAAGAAAGTTAGGACGCATGCTGGCAAGAGAGTCAAGCGAAAAGACCGAGCACAAGAACAAAACCGAGACGAAAAAAAGGAGGTAAACGAGAGAACTCGACGCAGCACAGGACCTCGTCTTCTCTCGGTAAATCCTCGAGGCGTCTCTCCCTCCTTCCTTCCATTCGGGACATTTTCTTGTCAGTCGATTTCCGTTCGGCTGCTGCTACTGCTGCTGTCGCCGCTGTGGGCGGCGATGCGTTAAGCTCAAGTAGGTGGAAAGAACGTACCTCCAACAGAGATAGAGAGCGAGAAGAACGCGCGAGCGCGCCTTTCGAATCCATGCTGCATATAGCTCGGGTATAACCCGACCTTTATATATAGTTCAACCTTTTTCGAGGGTTTGTGGGGACGACGCATAGAGAAGGGAAAAGAGCAACAGGCTCGAAAAACGAGTGCTCGAGAAAGTTTTCCCTTCCGCGGGAACGCCCGCGCGCGCGGTTTCGGAATCTCGCGGTTACTTATGGCAGAGGTGGTGTGCTGCAGAGATACCCGCGGAATTCTTCCGCTATTATATTTGAGTGGGAGCTTGCGTACGTGGGGATACACTTGCCTTTTTCGAGGATGATAGTAGCAATGGTTATGCGCGTGACGTGCGCGAGTATGTGTGTGTGTGTGTGGGTGCCCTGGAGCGAGTTTATCGGAACTATTTCTGCTTATTTAGGTGCGTCGTCGTCGTTTTCGAGAGTTACTTTTGGGGAATAGAGGAGTGGAGTGTAAAGTTGGGGTAAAAGGCGGCAAGCGGCTTAGGTGACAAAGAAGGTCTGTGACTTTTTAAATTTTTGGTTTATTGATTCTGAATTCTTTTATTAGGTTATGATCATATGTGGAAAATGAAATATTTTATCAAACATTTCGATTTTTGTAATGTTTGACGTATTATTTTGAAACTAGATATTTTTGAAAGAATCTTTCTTCTTTCTATTAATAGTAGTGTTATTTCAGATAAAATTAAAAATCAAAATCCTGCTACACTATATTTCCAAACGTTTCTATGACATTGCCATTGTTTCACTATCAATCCCATAAATAAAAGAACTTCGTTACCCTTTCAGAAACCGTATCAAATTCAACTTTCTATTCCAGGAACATAAAAATACTTTGTTCTGAAAAATCCCATTGTTTCGTATAAGAATCGCAAAAAAAGTATCGATGTCAGCTCCCCTTTTTCGCTATAACTCTTCTACTAAGCAAAACACGACACACAGCACCCTATAAACTCGTCGTCTCAACCGCAAAACAAAAAAAAAAAAAAGAAAAAATTCAAAAACAAAAGCTTCCCCTTTTTTACAACCTATCAATCTCTCCATTCATCTCGAACCGCGAAAAGCGAAAGAAATAAAAACTCGTGCTCCTACACATATATACACACAGGTTTTATCGACGACAACGGGATACTATACAACCGCCGCCGACTCGGCGAAACTTCTCGCGCTCACCTCTCGAGGGCTTTGCAAGAGCTTGCGCGCGGAGCAATCGCTTGGCGCGCGGCGACGAAGATGAGTGGCCCGGGGCTAGCCGACGCTCACTCGAGATAGATAGGAGGATAGGTAGATGGCCTCGGCGACGCGAGGGACAATTAGAAGTTGGCCGAATACCATGCAACAGGCTCAACATACACATACTCTTATGTACGTAGTATATGTACATGTACAGGTACACATATACCTGAAGCACCTGAACACGTTTTCTTGACGCTGCTGCTGCTGCTGCTACTGCTTCGTTTGGTTTTTCTCGTCTCCCTCTGGGGCGTGGCGCTCAACAGGCCTGGCGGTAGGCCAATCTTCTCTTTCTCTCTCTCTCTTTCGCTTGCTCCCTTTTCTATTTCCGCAGAAGACTTAGGATATCCGTCGTAGCGCGCGAGGGAGAAAGTCGGAGGGGAAAGAGACTACTTAATGCGACGCTGATATCGACACCGGGGCGAGTTACGGGCCTTTCGTTACGTCGAGCTGTGTGCATTCCTATAATAGTTGTCAGCGCGATTAAAACACTTATATATATTCTTCGCTGATTTAATGCCCGTTCTCCTTTTCTTGCTGATAAGGATATTTTATTTTACGTTTGATAAATAGTCATAAGATTGAGAGGTTTGAGGCATACTTTTTTCTATTCCAAGTTTATAACCGGGTTAAAGAATCTTTTAATTTTTTATATAATATGTGAACACTTCGATGGCAACTGTTATTTCTGTGTTATGATAAAGCATTCTACGATGATCATATATATTGGAAAGAAAATTGTTTTTCGGACATGAAAATATGTTCTCTCTTGTAGTAAATGGTGAGTATTTAATAAAAATATTAAAATAAATATAAATGTACCGACGGATTAGCATAAATTGCTTGATAAAATTCGCAAAATAACGAAATGTTTACCTACACATCGAAATGATTTAAATACCTAAGCCTGATATGATTTAATTTTTTAACACGACGCTCTCGAACGCGAAAGAGTAAAAAAGAATGGTTATCAAATTGAAAGGAAAAAAACAATTAATAAGGACCGCTTTATTAAAAATATTCGTACACCCTTTCGTAACACGAGAACGTCGTTACCTTCGTACAAAATTTTCCCTTAAAAACGTGCGCGAAAATGTAACATTTTAAACAGACGCTATACTGCACACGACTATATATATTCGCTCGCTTTATCATCGGCAAATCCACGCATAAAAATTTCTCGCTCCCAGCAACCAGTATGAGTGTATATATACCTACGTGTACGTCGTAAAGCAAATAAAAGAAAAAAAAACAACAACAACAACAGAGTGCGCACGGCACACGCGAAACATTTTCAGGCTAATTTGTAGTCTCGAGAAGCACGCAAGAGTCACGAGAGAAGAGAATGCACGCGGCTCTGCGCGAACCATAGAAATGCGAAAATCCGAAAATACTGGCGAAGGTCCGGACGTGTGAGTAGAGTCCGCTGAAGCTGGACACAAGGAGCACAGGGTGGAAAAAAACATTCTCGCCGGATCATCCGCGTAAAAAGTGCTGCTACTGCTGCTGCTAGACAGAGAGAGAGAGGGGGGGAGGGGGCAGCTTTTTTCTCCACCGTCCTCTTTGCTTGTTACTCGCTTCCACTCGTTCTCCGTTGGTACTAGAACTTTTTTCTTGGCTTTTTTATTGATAATTTTTCTCCTTTTTAATTTTTGCGTTTTTCTTTTTATTGCATTAAGTGGACGACGAACTTGCTCTCGACTAAATGTAGGATTTTATGAATTTGTCGGAAATTATACGCTATCTGCCGGTTGAAATATAATTTTCGCGATGATATTGTATTCTTTACGATTTTTGTATACTCTTAACTGCCTGTTATGAGGATAGGCGATTGAATTTTTTAACAGATTATATATATACGTAAAATGTATTTTTGAAAATAAAATTTAATATTGATTTGATGCAATGTATATATACCTGATATTTACCTCCATCATTTCGTTGCGGATAATATAAGCTTCCACGAGAGAGAAAGAGAGAGAGAGAGAGAGAGAGAGAAAGAAGTTTTAACAGCTCTAATGCCATATAACTAACAATAAACTAGCGAGCAGCCGCGAAATGACTTTCTTCCATGTAAAATTATTACAGTCCATAAAGCTTACACACATATATACATACACACACACACACAGACACACACACATACACACACGAAGGTGAATTTTTATCTCTGATCGATGGGAACTATAAGCATTAAGGATTGCAAAAAAGAAATTCAGATTTTCGTAATAGCCTTTGCATAACGTCTTGAATTATACTATATAACACGCCTCGTAATGCACTTCTCGTGTGCCTGAGGCTTTTAAGTAGGTTGAAGGTATAGAGAGAGAGAGAGAGAGAGCGTATAGAGGTAAAAGTGATTTTCTTACGTGTGCAACAACGGGTTAGTGTTGTTCTAAGATCATTTTCTGGTACGTTACCAGCCATACATTACACGTAGTGGGACCTTGGCGTGAGTTCATGTCTAAATACCAAATAAACAACGTGAAAGTTTATCTTTGCAAGAAAATTAAGGCATCAAGGGTGAAACATGATTGGCTGTTTATGTAAATTGATAATTTTGTAGGTTATTATTTTGATAGAAATGTAAAAGACGTTAAAGTTTTCTAAGATTTTGTGATGGATAATTAGATAATTTATGTCATTACAGTATTATAGAGGAAGGGGTTGTAGCCACAATTTTCATATTTTACTTTAGCTTATGAAATCTGCATTGCATGAAAAAATTAAAGATTAATTTTTAAAGTGGGTTTCTTGAGGAGTGCTTCCAGTTTCTTAACTTCTTAAATAAAAAGTCTCATTAAAATGAGTAACTTTTTGTGAAATAGTAACTGTGTAATTTCATTAAAAAAACATATATTTATGAATATCAGTTGGATGTATACTTTAACTTACTTCAGTTATAGAATGCAAAAAATTAGTCCTCTCATCTCCTACATATGAAGTTGACCTATAAATGCGAATATCTGTCTTTTGAAAATCCATAGATATCATTAACATTGTGTTTATCTTTTAAACTATAACTATAACATCAAATTAAATATCGGTTTATCAATGAATTTACATCGCTAACTCTATATTTTGATTTCATAAATAAATTTACTTAGAATTTATCTTAACTATTATTTATTATTAAAATTATAACTAAGAAATAAATTGATAAATTCATTTAAATAGTTTCTTCAAGATTTCGCAATGCTTGATTAACCCATCCGCAAAGATTCAAAACAATGTTCTATTCATCCAAAAATTTCATAAAAACTCAAAAACAAACCCCCGCTGTTCCTCATCAAAATCCAATTCGAATTTCATTAAGCAGCGTCCAAACCATGCTTACATCCTTACAATCAGACGCTCGCAATTACACGCCTACACAAAGACATCGTCACTCTATATATATACAGACACACACATACCGAGCACGCGCGTCGTCTGACCGCACCACTCCTCGTACTACTCGCGCGTCGTCGTCGTCGTCCCTTCGCGGAAGTTCCGCATTACTTGGGTGCGCACGCGTCCCGTGTCAACACAACTAATAACGAGCTACAAGCCTCGAGCGGGATTGCCTCCACACCGTTGCGGACGAAGAAAGAGAGAAGAGAAGAGAGAGAGAGAGAGAGAGGGAGAGAGAAAGGAGTGTCAGGCCTTATCGCCGACGATAAATAGCAGCGTGGCGTGCTCGCGATTGGCTCGCGATTGCGGCAGCAAGTGGTGTCTCGTGCTAGCTCTTTCTTTCTCAAGAGAGCGAGAGAGAGAAACTGAGTAAGAGAGAGGAGTGGGGCTGGTTTACAGGTCCGGCGAGAGAGCAAATTACTTTTATCGCGATTACTTCGCGCGCGGGCTTGCGGCTTGTTCGGATATGGGCCGGGCTATGATATTTTAATCGGCGAACAATGGTCGTCGTGATGTGTGGAGTTATGGATGTCGTGGGTTGAATTGCGTAGGATTCTATTTACGTAATAGACAGGAAGGAGATGTTCTATCGTTGAAAAATTAATGTTAGATTGCAGGTTAACGTTTAGAAAGATTGAATGTTTTATCAGTAACATATGAAGCCTTTGTCAAGAGTAAAGTGGAATTTAGTTTGCAAAATAGACTAAAATTCGATGAATAGTATAAATTACTTGTTTCCGAAAACACTACTTTGAATATTTGTTACCTGATAAAGCACGATCGTGTTTTTATTTACTTAACTGTTATCTGCCACCGATAATCTCAAATTGTTTGCTTAATTGAATTATTTAATTAGAACATAGAAGAAATACGATTATTGCGTTATATTGCGCATTGCAATAATTATGCGATCCCGATACAACACGATTTATGTTATAATATTTGTATGAACTTATTAGCGGGTATTTAACGTTTAATTTACCTATAGACAGAATAGTTTATTACGATCTTTACACTGATGTAATGTTTATGTATATATACGTTGTATTTCATTATTATTCTTGAAAATTAAAATCAGCAGTTATGTAGTAAATTGAACAAATATTTATTCATTATAAATCGGATTAAACATCTCAAAACCTCCTCCCGAATAATTTATACAATATATATGAGTTACATTCAATTGCAAATCAGCACCATTTATCTTTATTTAACGAAAATAGTAGAATTATGCATACGAAACGTTAAAATAAATCCGTCACTGCTGACCACAGTGATAAATGAATCTGTAACGCGGTAACTGCATTATTAACAAAATTTTCCAACCCCAAGCATTACAATATATACATTCCTGAATAGTAGGTGAACTTCTTACCACGAATAGTCGTCGAAAATTCGGTGCAGCCCAAATTTATCCTGCAATCAATATTGAACCAGAAATACTCGAAATCATCGTATACGTCCACTCGTCTCTAACCTAATGTCTCCACCTAGAGGTTAATTTTAAATTTATCTTACCGGTTATTCTGCCATGTACACACATTTTCCTCTCTCCACCTACACCATATACACGTGCACTTAGCACGTGCGCGCGTGCGAGAGTCAAACATTTTACTTCACGTTTACCTCCTCTCTCACTGTCGCCTTCGCGAGGTGAAACCACGCCACGACTCTCGCTCTCCGCAAATTGGAAAATCGGCTTAATGAGACTTATCCCAGTTAACGCGTCGCGTACTCGTCGTCTGCGCGCCGCAGGTGCTGCTGCTCTCTCTCTCTCTCTCTCTTCCTACCCCATATGCGAGCCTGCGCGGATTTTCCAGGCCCGAGGATTTTATCTCTCGAGTGCGCGCGTGTGTATACAATCGGATTTGAGAGCGTAGTCGCGGCGTGCGCGCGCATTAGCCCGGCTCGGTTATTCCGCGAGAGGAGGCCTTCCACGTTTCCTCCTCCTCCTCCTCCTCCTCGTCGTCGTCTTGGGTGTCGTTTTTTGCATACTATACGACACGGCCGCGAAGATTAAAGTGCCCTTAATAATGTGGCCGCCTTTTTTCTCCTTCCCCGTTCGTCGCAGTAAGGCGCCAGCCGCGTGTGAGCTCTCGTGTAATTTTGTGTGTAATGGGGAAATGATAAGGTTCGCGGTATGGAGGCGCTAGTTGCTGTAGAGATTCAAGCTTAGGGGTGAGAGAGAGAGAGAGAAAGCATATTGCGGCTAGGCTGGATTTGGGATAATAATGCACCGTGAGGTTTTTGACCGGAGTGGTAGTGGATGCCAAGATGCTGACGTTGAGAATTTAAGGATTTGGGGAAGGTTTTTCAATCTTTTGAGTATTAGGAGGCGATTTCGATTCGATTCAATTTTTTGAACGTAATTACGAAAATGATGAGTTATTGAAAAAAATATATATTCTGCTGACGGATAATGAAAAAAAATATTTTAAAATATATTGAAAAACTATTATGAGTACATAGAGAAAAAAATATTGTTATAATAACCGAATTAGGTTTTTGAATACTATACGCGAGTAGTATTTGTGGTGATCGCCAATTCAATTATAATTAAGAAATAATTTACAATATTTAAGTTTCGTGCTATTAATAGAAATAACCTGTTTTCTCGTATAAAATTTATACGTCTTAATGGTTAAGGAATATGTCTTAATAGTTAAGGAAACATGACTTTAATATGAAAAACAATCTTAAACGAGTGGTTACTTAACTGTTAATGAATTTCTTTAACTATAATTAAGAAATATTTGTTTGTCCATGTCTAAATGTGGATTCGTTAATAGTTCATAACATTCCATTAATACAAAGATTTCTTTTTCTGTGTGCATTTATCAACGTGTTTCAAGTAATGAAACCCATTTTTATATACAAAGCATTGTTTTGCAAATATAAAAAGATTACAGATCGTATAATTCAAAATATCACATCCATAGAAAAACGAAGAACCGTATTATTTGTAAAGAATAAAATCTATGATTTTTTGAAAATCTTGAAAATGTAAACTTTGAAAATAATCCAAAATTTAAAAATATAAATACATGAATAAATATGATATGCTTCCGTTTGCGTAGAGCAATGTTTTAAAGTATTATAAAAAACAACGTTACAATCTTAATGTTTTAATTAATGAAATTATTATACAATATAATAATTTTATAATACTTCAACATATTAAGTCATTATACATTATACGGTTGAGCACCACTTTATTAAAAGATTTGTGCAAGAATTATCACAAAATTTATTAAATTTTCCATATTTAAAAACAACATCAGAAACGCCAACATTATCCTTACTTCATACATTCAACAATACCACATTTCTCAAACCAACTCTACCTCTTGCTCAACTTTCTCACCGTTTCTTCCGCTCCCTCTCAGTTACCTTCTTTCTTTCCTCTCTTTCATCTCTCCTCTCACAAACTCAACCTCTCCGTTAATATTATCGTTATTATTATCGAGCCACGACGATGACGACGACGTCGACGTAGCCACCAACGTCGCCGACGACGGCCAGCTAGCGACCAACCGTCCGTTAATTACGCGACCAACGCGACCGCGCGGCTAGGACATATATACAGCTCCAGTAGCCGCGGGAGGATGGGCGCGTCGATAAATCACCGCGAGCGCGCGCGCGTTTGGCCTCGCGAGACTCACATATATATGTGTGTGTGTATGTCGCGAGTTCAACGCTCTAATTTCGGGACGTTCCAGGAGGAGAACGACGCCAGCAACCGGGCGCGCGTGTGTATACTGGTATAGGAAAAAGGCGGAGTAACATGTGTGTGGGAATGAGATAGAGTATAAGGGGAAGAGGTGAGACGGGAAAAACGGAGAGATGCGAGGCGATGTATCAGAAGCGCACGACGGGGTGGCAAAAAGTAAAGAGAGAGTAGTACCGCAGATTTAACGGCGTTGATTCGCAGAGGATGAGGTGCGTTCGAGTGCTGTGGTTGTTTTTGTACGGGTCTGATGAGTGGGAGGATGTTTATCATGGTAACGTGGTTAACTTTGCTGTGCGATGTGTTGGTTGGCGACGTTCTGGTAGTAATTTCAAAAAGTCATGAAACGAATGTACAATGGTTTTAATAAAAGACATACTATTTTAGATAAAGCTTAAATAATAATAAGAATAATGATGAATATCTTACTATTTCTGTTAATTTTATCCAAATTTCAATTAAGCATATTAAAATCTTCTTGTACCATGATATTATATTTAATTTATCAATTATCTTTCATATTTTTCCTGTCGGAATCCTCCATAAACAAATCGGGTATTGCATACTCAGGTCAGACACCATAGCCGCATCCCTACAACAACAACGACGACGACGACGAGGCTCGCCCGTCTTCGAATATTTACCGTCATAATGCCGGAGGTAAGCATCGCGCTGGCGTCACCAACGTGTGCGGTATACTGTTACACTTGCTCAGCTCTACGCGCGCTTTACAATGCAAACAGCCCGGTTGGGTGTGCGATAGCGCGCTCGTGCACTAAGAGAAAGAGAGAGAGAGAGAGAGAGAGAGAGAGAGAGAGAGAGAGAATGCAGGTATACCACCAATGCATCCTGCACGTCTTTTGTATTATCGCTGGCATAGCGATAGTCACCAAGAATATATATGATTTACGCGAGATTTCACGTCCTTTGTCTTTCTTCTATTTCTTTTTTACCTTGTTTATTATTACCGTTGCCGAGTACGCACACTCGAAAAAGTAAGGGTATATATATATAAGTTTATATGGAAATTCAGCGAGTTGGAGTAGGTAATTTTTGCTCTTGTTTTCCTTTGTCTCTCGTACCCTTCTCGCGCTGCTAGGGGAATTTCGGAGGAAAAGAGTCGGGACTGTGGAGTGCGCACGTCTTGTGTAGTGAGTATATGAAGGTATTTAGGAAAAGGGTCGTACGGGATAAGGATAATGGTGTATTATGTAGAAAAGGGATAGAGATAGGGGTTCTCGCGTTTTATTTATATATATGCATGACAAAAGTGTTTTTCTTTTACGTGGTATTCTAACGCAAAGGAAATGCGTTTTTACGTTTACTTTGTACACGCGTAAAGAGAGCGACGTTATTTTTTTTATGGATATTAGAGCAAATGTACAGATACGCCTGACGACATGAATCATCGTCATCAGAGTGATTTTTTGTTTAAAGCCATACAAAATCTATACATTATATACACATATGAGCATATCCGCCGAATTTTTAATTTTGAGCATGAAAAAAGGTTTCTAAATTTTCCTAAGGCACATCTTCTGAAACACTTTTACTTCATTACTATAGGTCAAAAGAACATGAAAATAAAAGAGTTACTCATTTATTGTCATAGCTATTATTTCATAGCTGTGACATTTTAACATATGGATAATATCTTCATAAATGTTCAAATCTATAAATTCACATCTATGTTAAGTATAATATAATACTTTCTGTGGATGTGCCACCCAATAATACACTTTTTTTTTTAAACGAGTTACGTTTCGATGTAGTCTTCTTTCAAATGCTGTAGATTATTTTAGAAATAAAGCACACATATTTGCAAGGCTTCATTTTTTTCGTTCGTCCAAGAAAAATATTTTACGATTATTAACTTTACAAAAAAAAATAGCAACTTTTTTTTCAAACGGTACAAATAAAAAAAATTATTGAAATTTATAAATTGGAGTACGATCTTTCAACTATTTTTATTTCAGTTTTGAGAGCAGGTACACCTTTGTGGATTGTTTTTTCTGAAAATATATAATATTAGGATGTCCTGACAAAATTTTGGTACTATTTGGATGATAGCTATTTTTTTTTATGGACTAATAAAAACTTGGTGAAGTACACATGAAACTCCCCTGATTTTGACCATTCAAGGCTTGTTTTAGTCATGATCGCCACTATTGATCTTGATAAAAATGAAGCACAAGTTCAAGAGAATTTTGTTTAATAGTTCTATGTATTTCAACGTTAACTAAGTTCATCTATATAAAAGATCTAGCTCAGTAACGCGAAAATTAAAAATTCGGTGGATATGCTCATATACAATTATATTATTGCGGCAACGTCATTTCACCGGCTTAATCCCATTATCTCCGTTCATAAAACATCATCGCCTCGTAGAAGTATCCTCCCGAAGAGCTTACAGAACTTTCGAGTGGCAAGTAAACAGAAAACATCAAAAGCTCTCACCGATGCACTTCCGCTAGCCTAACTACCTTAATCAGCATCTCTACCTCTCCCTCTCTCTCACTCGAGGCACTCAAGCTCTCTATCTTTCCTCCCCCTTCCAAAAAACACCCGCACATCATCTACCAGGCGTTCCCTTCTATTATTATTATATACACTTCTATATACATATACACACATACAACTCAACGCTATAGTTTAAGCTTCGCACGAGTGAGCATAAAGGTTAGCCAGCTAAGAGACTCGCGCTCTCTACGGAGACACGAGGACGCGACCAGTCGCGTAGTACGATCTTCCATAATGCAGCGAGGTGGTACCGCAACCTCCGCACCAAATTCGGCCGGGGTGAGATCTCTATACAACTTGCGGCTTATTGAATTAATTACAGTTGATTGGCAATTACCACGAGGTTGCTGCTGCTGCTGCTGCTACTGCTGCCCTCTACCGACCGTGATTCACACGTACTATAGTTGTTGTTAGAGGTAGAGAGATGCGGTTGACCTGTTATGGCAAGTTTTGTACTTGAAGGGATTAACTCAGCGGTATATATGTGTGTGTGTATGTGTGTGTGCTTTATCGGTGACGCAAAGTTGAAGTCAAGTTGGAGGTAGGGGTGCGATATGGCGCTCGATGATCATTGTGCTATACGCGCGGTGGTGGTGGAGTTACAAAGGAGGGTTGATGCGAGCTAATGGGGCTGAGGAAGTCGGGTAGAGGTGGATTAGTCAGTACGGCGGCTGCTGCATCCGTCCTTTCTACTCCTTCCCTGTCTGTACCCTCCAAAATTCAGCGTTGTTTGTGTTGTGAAAGCGGCTTAAAGATGAGTTGGAAGTTCGGAAGATCTACAAAAGTCGCCAGGAGGAAGTTTCCAGTATAGATGTGAGACGAAAAACTAAATTAACAATGTAAAATTAAACACATTTCGATAGGTTAAATTGATTATATATGTATAATAGTTTAAGCTATAGGGAATTATTTCAGATCGGACTAAATTCAATATTTTCGTAGTGTTTGGGAACCTCGATGGCACGAGATATAACAATGGCATTAGGATTCCCAGCAGACGAGTCATTTATTTCACTGCTAATTCCTCTGGTTGCGATTCGATACAAGCGCACTGCTTACCGTTACGTATAAAGCCGTGTAAATCCTCGCCTATACGTGAACTAGATGAACATCGAAGATAATGCGAGCGAAGAGGAACAAGGAGAGAAAGAGAGAGAGAGAGAAGGAGAAGAAGAGAGAGGGAGAGTAATCTGCTCTCGGAGGAGCTTCAGGCGTCACACGCTACCTCGCGTGTGTGTATGGTTGGGCTTCTATACGCTCGTGGGAGTAAGCTTCCATGCCAAGTAAACCAGTCATAAAATGAGTATCACCAGAAGTCTGTGTATGTGCTCAATGTGAAAAGAGTATAAACTATACTGACCTACGGTATAAAATGTACATTCACGTGTACTTTCATTATTGATATTGGGATTTCCATTGATTTGAAATTATTAGATGTGCTTTGTTTAAGTAGGAATTAATGAATTTCTTGGAAAAACAGGTTATCGTCGTTCTTGCAAATAAAGGAAAATTGGATAACAACCGCTTCAATTGTGGCATTACTTCGCTAGAATACATAGTTAAAATTCACATTATTATTCTATCTCTATCCTCCTGCGTGCACCTAATTTCCTCTAAAGCTTTCAGCTAACGACGTCGGGCACCGAATCCACGCAAACCTTCACAACCAGATCGAATCGCACAACCAAGGTAACGCCAGAAAAGCTGAGGGAAGAGGCACGGACAGAGGAACAGACTGGAATCGAGAAAGCGACAGAGAGGGTAAACGGGGTGAAGAGGGAGGGGGTAGAGAACGTAGTTCGTCCAACGGGACCATTTCCATGGACGATTAAATGCGCAAACGACGCGCATTCACACGAGCTTGATAAACTTAGTGCACCGCGGTACGGGGATGCAGGGAAGGGAGAAGGGTGGAGGAAGAGAGAGAGAGAGAGAGAGATAGAGAAAAGACAAATTACGAGGTTCGCGTTGTTTGCACTAATTTGCTCATTTTCTAGTACATTTGCGTGATGTAATTGTCGCGGACGTGCGAGATGATGACAAAAAGGCTGCAGAATTTTCCATTACGACGTTACAATTAAGTTTATATGGACTGCGCGACGCTCTGACGATGCCAAATTAAGCGGTTTCCCAACGTTCCCGTGTGAGTTTCCGTATACATGTATATACTTCAGGTGGTTTTTTCAATCGTGTTCTTTTGAAATTGAAAAAGGTTATATAGTAAATTGAATTTACGCGCTTATTGGGTTGTAGTTTACGGAACAAATAAAAAAATCTTTTATATATGAATTTCTTGATCATAATTTGTGACCATAATTTGAGATAATATATTGGTTGCGAGAAAGTATATAAAAAATATTCGAGTGAACTTTGTGTTTTAAAGAAAAATAATAGTATGTATATTTTTAAATGCATCCTGCGGGAGAAGGGAAACGGTGAAATAAGTAACGCGTATAAAAAATGCAAATGAAATGGAGAAACTAAATTAAAAAACGCAATAAAAGTGAGAGCATAAAAGGGAGCACAATTGTATACGCTGCTATAGGAAGTGAATAAAATTTTTATGAACCGAGGGAACGCAATGTACGTTTTCGTTTACATCAGACAATCTTTTTTTGATGTTATGTTGTTGTTGTTGTTGTTTCTACGTTCTTTTGATAAAAGTATAAAAAAATTCTTATCTGCATTAATGTATGAGCGCGCATAGTTGGAAGTAGAATCGAAAAAGTTGTAAAAATCGGATAATTACATATATAACTGCAATCATGTCTTTCTAATTTTGTGACTCTGAGTACGAGAAATCATTTGTGTAATTTTTACGAGTTTCAAAACAGTAAATAGATGTTGGAAAATTTTGAGAAAATTCTAATATTTGATTATAGCAATAGAAAATCGGAAAATTCTAATAATATAGGACTTATCTGGGTCGCGTCGCTTAAAAGTGTTAATTAGGTTGCAGCAGATATATAATACCACAGAACGAAGCATTAACTTTCAAGCAAATCAATGCCAATATTAATATTAACTATATAGAAGACCGAAACAAATACTACGCAAAAATGAAAAATTCTTTTAAACGCAACGCTAAACCGTTCTCTCACCGCATCTAAAGCTCAAAAATTCCACAAAATCCGCGAAAAATTTGACGCACTTTGTCGGAAAAATGACAGCCACACGTTCTCGAAAAGAAAAAAAAAATTACTCCACATTGAGAAGACTGCACGACCTGGAAGCATCCTCTTCTACCTCTCTCAGCTTGATTCCATGCCATTCATCGACGCGAGAACGTCATTATCGGGACGAGGTCTAGCCCGCTCTCTCCTAGGGAAAACTAGAAACCGTGTGAGAGAGAGAGAGAGAGTAGTAGTCTGATTTCCGTTATTAAATAAACCCGTCGCGCCGCGATCGCATAGAATACCGGAGATCACTTCCCTCTCCCTCTCTCTCTCTTCTAGCGGCAGTACGCGTGTGCACGGGGGAATCGTTGATCCGATAGGGGATCCCCGGGAAAAACGCGCCACGACGACGATATCCGAAACGAAGTATTCTCCTCGTGCGAAAGTCTACGCGAAAAATCGCGCTCTTCCTGCCTCATGATGCTGCCTGCCCCTTTTTACGTGTCGACTATAGGTTGATCTTGTGTGATGCAAGTTCCTTTTTGGTTCGTATATAGAGTACCATGGAGAATACAAGGCATATGTGGGGAAACATATATTTGGTGTGTTGCGAGAATAATGGTAAAGTTAATAGTTTATGTTAATGTTTACAGGTAAGATGGGTTATTATTTGTTAGTCGTTATCTACTTCATTGATATTTGCAGATGAACGGTTTCTGAATAATGAACAAACTTTTATAATCTCACTCTTCCATTATTCTGATATTTTAAAATGAATAGATGGGTAGAGAGAAAAAAGTAAATTTTTTGTTTGTACTTATTTCTGTCGAATTATACTTTAATATTATTTCAGAAAAAGTTTTTATAATTGTTCCAAAATACAATTATTCGCCAGAAAAATATTTCCATCTATACAGGTAGCAGCGGGGATACAGATTATGCATACTTCATTCTTATTGGACTTTGAAATGAACTTCATTCAATATCTGCAATAGTTTAAGACATCATTTTCTGCGTTAAAAGTGTATATGAACGTCTCTTTCAGATCTTCCTTCCTTATGGAAAGTTTAACATATAATTAATGAATTAATCACTATTACATGCCATTTTCGAACCCCGTACATGTATGAAATTCAATTGCCAGATTCCGTATACAATACCGTAATTATAATGGCTGTCCATAAAGGGACGAATTGCGCGCAGCAGTAGTAGCAGCAGCAGCAAGTAGCATTGTCATTAAAAGCTTATCCCAAACGAAGCAAGTCATTAACTAAAAGCAGTGCTCACGGATAGTACTCCACACTCTATGACCCGTGTATTTGCAAAAACATGTAATAATTCCACGAAATAAAATTCGCAGCTTAGTCCGAGAGTTTTAATAAAACAACGCATAAAGAACCTTTCCGTGAACTCTCATCGTTCCGCGTACCTCTATCTCTCTCTCTCTCCTCATTCATCACGAAATAATAATCCTCAGAAATTCATCGACTATACTATATATCGCTCGCTTCCTTTTTCTTTCCACCTCTCGTACCCACCTACAACAATTTTCGATCTGATTTCATATTGTATTAAGTCACCAGCTCGGAATTATTTAATAACCGCCACGTCAGGATCGGTGGCACGATGTGGTGCTCGGAATTTTCAATAAAATTGCCACGGCAAAAAGTAGCTTCCAGCAGCAGCAGCAGCAGAGATAGAGAGTGAGAAGACTCCCTTGCTGTGGCTATATGTATAT
>JAWWEQ010000001.1:28195334-28221808 GCA_035583055.1 Torymus tubicola | reverse complement strand
TCCTCTTCACGGCTGAGTGGCTTTCGACTTACCACGCGAGCGAACGCGCTATAGGGAAAAAGGTGGAGGCTTCGCTGGAGGTGGCACGCGGGGGGCACTTCCGATGACTCGCCTTTCGAAGTCGCCTCGAGAATGTGCATTATAGAGAGAATATATATATATACACACACACACCTATAGGAAATCGCACACTCCGCGTCGAATTTTTCTCCACCTCCTTCTACTCCTCTTCACGGCTGAGTGGCTTTCGACTTACCACGCGAGCGAACGCGCTATAGGGAAAAAGGTGGAGGCTTCGCTGTAGGTGGCACGCGGGGGGCACTTCCGATGACTCGCCTTTCGAAGTCGCCTCGAGAATGTGCATTATCGAGAGAATATATATATATATACCTCATGCATAGCATGATATTCTCTCCTTCTACTCTCTCACTCTCTTCGACGCGAGGAATCGTAATTTTTCATCGCGTACGCGCCTCTCTCTCTCTCTTTCTCACCGAGTGAGATGGCTTTTATGAGCACGTCAATCGCCGGAGCGCCATTATTTTCTCCGCTGGCGTGTGTGGTTTTGTCGCGAAGCAAGAGAGAGACGCCCATCGAGTGAGATGATGGCAGTGATGAGGAAGAAGAGGGTTCAATTTTTGCGATGACTCGTGAATGGCCATTTCTGCAATGGGATTCACTTATGGATGCAGTCGTTTCGAATGCATCGGAATTCTGCAGAGTGAAGTGTGTTGTAATGCGAATGTGTAATGGTCGTTTTCTTACGAAGTAAAGCAATGTAATAGCAAAGAACGTACGATTGTGAAAAAGGTAATGTTGAAGAAGACCTTTCTGAAAATATACTCTATTGTATTAGTTTTTTAACAGTGGTAAAAATTAGATTGCAGATAAAAATTTTAAACTATGTTACATTCTAGTAAAAAAAACATTTGGCCTTTTCGGTATCATATGATGATTATCAAAACGATCTAAAAGTTGAAATTTTAATCATATTGTTACGTGTGGCTACACGAACGAATATAAAAAGCACGAAATAAGCAAAAAGCGTCCGATTTCAATATGACGTCGATTAGCACAAGTCAGGCCGGTGACGGCCGTGGCTTGTTGGTAGCGTCTCTGATTCGCGAGTCGGCGGCTCTGATTCGATGCCAGGGTTCGTCACTTTTTATTAAATTATTTTACGAGAAATAAAATCGTAACAATATATCGACTAACTCTTAAATATGGGTCTTCTAAATACGGCAATACCGAATGCTTGATGTCTTATTATAATTTTCATACATACATGAAAATGTTTTACTAATCGACTTTGATAAAAACTTTATGTTTGGTTTCTTGCTATAGTTCGATATAGTAGTCACGTAGAATGTTTAGCACATTTATATTGTATATATACGAATGCATGTGTACACTCGAAAAGTCAGACATTAAAAGAAAAAAACCGTAGCAGTTTCTATTTTTGTAGAAAGATATAAGTAATTTAAAGTCTGGAAAATTCTGTTTCAAAGAAAATCCTGGTAACTGTAAACTATATGTCCAACTACTGTAAACGATTTATTTATTTATAACCAGTCATATACATACGTAAAATTATTGTACCATATACTGCAATGCGTTAAAAAATTATTTTAGTCATCACGCCTTATCCACTTCAATTCAAATGACAACTCAGCAAATATTTTTCTACGCTGCTAATCCCCCAAAAGAACTACATACGTACCATCACCAAGCCTACCCTGTAAATCCACCTCAACAAGAACAATACATCGATTAACTAAAATTTCCATGAAAAAATTTTTTCGCCTTTTCACCTCTCCATTCACCCTTTTCCTTCCCAATCGACCTTTTCCTGCCCTCTCATCCCTCATTTTCCACCAGCCAACCAGCCAGCCTACGTCCATGTATATGTGTGTTTGCCTTTGGTGTTTTTTCACCGAACGAGGACAGTAGTATAGTCCGTCCGGTCGTACAGACATGGCTTCAGCAGCAGTTTCCCTCCCTTCCCTCCCACCTCTCTGCGACAAAGTGTCGTAGTACCCGCTGCTCTATTTGCAGGCCGGGGCTCTGAAACAGGTGAGCCCACAGAAAACGAGTGATCCACGAGTAAGCGAGAGCGAGCAAGAGAGAGAGAGAGAGAGAGGGAAAGCTCTCTTCATCCCTTTTTCCCCTTATAGTCTCTCTCTCTCTCTTCTCTCCCACTCGCATCGCCTGAATAATAAATACCGAGAGTGGGCAACTACGACTGCGAGTAGGAGAGGCACGCGGTCGCAGATGCACCTCCTAGGCTCGGAATGCACTTTGCTGCACTGCAGTGCAGTCTTGCCCGGCCCAAAATTACTATCTCTCTCTCTCTCTCTTTACCCCCTTGTCCGTGCTATCACTGTTCCTCTATATGTATCTCCATATCGCACGTTACTGTGCATCATTTTTCTCCCGTTCGTCAAGGCTCTTGTTTTTTCGGCTCTACCTACACTCTCTCTCGCGCTCTTTCTCCCTTGCCGTGTACGCAGCTCGCATACGAAATCGTCGAGGCTCAAGCCCTCGTCGCCGAAACAATTCGCCATCGTGAGCGCACGCGCGTGATGCACGTCAAAAGAATCGAGGCCACTTTTTGCCGGCTGCGTTTCTCTCTTTCTCTCTCTATATATATATATATCATTCGCTATACTACCTCTCTTTCCCTTTCTCTTACTGCCTCAGCTACTTGGCTATTATTTCGTGTGCGTACGGGTGTATTATATGAGCGGGCATATAGGCTTGTACGACGCGAGGTCATGCATCGCATCATGAGTGACCCGCGCATTGCACGCATGTACGTTCCACTATTTTCTCTCTCTCTCTCTTTCTCTCTCTTCTTTTCTGCTGCTCTGTGCCCACTAGTTTTTCCATTCGCATTTTGTTTTCTCTCTTTTTACCTCATTCCCCTGTACTTCCCTCCTGTTAACCTCGCGCTTGCGCCAGTGCTGCTGCTGCTGCTACTGCGACTTTTGCTCCTCCCTTTTTTTCATTCGTTGTCTAGGCGGCGCACCTGAAAAATTCAATTCGCTTTTACGCACACATAGCTTTGCACGACGTGTGCGCTCGCGCGACATTTTCTACCCCTCCTCTTCCTCCTCCTCCTCCGCGTTGTGGCATCTAGTTTTTGTGAATGTAATTGTCATGCAAATTGCGAAACAACATGAATAAATTGCGACTTTGGTTGGCTGTTTTGGTTTCGCTACTTTTACCTTTTGCCTCTCCGACGTCTCTCAACTTTTGCAAAAGTACTATAAATATGCCACGTAGTTAAATGAATTTCGGTAGAAAAACCCAACCGCGTGACACGCGAAAGCGGACGGAATTATTTGATTAATTTGAATACACTAACATGATAAAAATTTGTATATTGACTTTTTTTTGTGGAAAATTATATATATTTTATTTCGCAGAACTGCAAAAATTTAATAACAATATTGTTTTAACGGATTGATCACTTGATATAACATATATCATATTTAACAATCTTTATGTAAACTTCACATATTTGATAATTGCAGAAAGAGGAAAACTTTGGTAACTTGCTGTGCAACGGGGAAATATTAATAATTTATCTCTTAAACTGCCCGAGCCTCTGCGTCGTGCTGAAATCGTTCACAAAATATTCCTTTAATTTATAATCATAATGCATTTTCCATGTTTTTCATTCCAAACGCGCACACACAACTCCAACGAATAAACTCCATTTGAAAGTATCCCCTCCTGTTCGCGAGTCTGCGCGCACGCGCTCACTTGAAATTTAAAAAATCCACAGAAAATACGCAGCAGCATTGATAAATAAATAATCCCCCGAACTCGACTGGGAAATTAAAATGTCCTGGTTATATAGCAAACAGTAACCAAGCGAGCGAGAATAGTCGAAAGTCGGATGGCAAAGGGAGAGAGGGAGGAAGAAGAAGGAGGGGAGGTAGGAAACCGGCCGGCGACGTAACATTGTCGGAGTGTCGCGCAAACGTGACGTGAAAGTCCAGGACGCGAAGTCGACTGCTGCAACCGTCGGCGCACGAGTGGAATCCAAACACACGACATTGCCTGTGCAAGAGAGAGAGAGAGAGAGAGAGAGAGAGAGAGAAAGCACGTGCGAAGCGCGCTCGTCCGCGCGGAAATGCATTTTCCAGCGGGCGAAGAATTATTTTTCTTTCAGTACGATAAATATTTCGGACGAGCGCTTGGCCGGAGGGGGAGAGGAGGACTGACTCTCGTCTTCTTCCGCGCTCGTCGTGAAATCTCAGCGAGAGTTTCGTTTAATATGAAAAAATTGTCGTGAAATGAGGTTGGTTTAGATAATGCGTTGTAGAGCTGTTGAAATTCGTTGTTTATTGTACTTTTTATGAGAGATGATGAGATACTGTGAGTTTATATTGTTGTTTGGATTTTCTTATGAATAGTTATTTATGAATATTAAAAATGTTTTAGTATTATTATAAATTAAATCTTTAATATTTTAAAAGATTACTGAAAAGACTATTTTTAATAAAGAAAAAGCACATTTAAAAAAATAAAATTTAGCCGGCTAAAAAGAATTTAGTTAATAAATCTTGAAGAAAAATTGAAATTAATTAAAATTTTATCCAAACACGTATATATTTGACGAGGTCAGTGATTCTAATTTTTTTTTTTAATTTTGACGTCAAGCTTCATTTTTAATACTCTTGCATTCATACTATAGTTTACGTAAATTAATTATTATGAATAAAAAAAATAAAGTGATAACTTTTCAAATCTTTCGCGCACAACAAATATATTTCTCATCTCTCATGATAATCATTTCTTATTCGTCTGTCTGGGTAATAACAAAGATACTCTTGAACAACTCCTGTACATAGAAACTTCCCAGCTGTGTCCAATGTGCATAAATTGACTTCCTGCACAACCAGCCGATTAATTATTCCTAAGATTATATAAGTTATTGCGGCAAACTTGGTAATTTCGTCTCATCAACTGATAATTTCTACTTGATATTAAACAATACATTTCTCCAAGTAATATATTATTCCAGATAAAGCTATAACTAATTATAACTCTACCCAACGAGGTATAATAATCTCTCTAATAAAAACCAGTTCGTATCGACAACATTTTTTCTACGTCTTCTTACACCATATATATATCTCCAGTTCCGCATTACCTACACTCGCAAACGAATCATTTAACATACACTAACTCACACATACATCTTCACCCCATGAAAGAATACCCACACAGGGTTGATTCTCTCTCTCACTCTCTCACTCTCTCTCTCTCTCTTGCGCCGTGAAATATTTCACAGCAGAATAGTGCGAAACGAGGTGCGGCTAAAAAATTCAAACGTAGCCCATTGAAATTCAGCTGGAGTTCCGGGCGTGCCTCAACTAAATACTAAGTCGATCCGGCAGCTGAAATTTCTCCGCACCTCGCTCTTCTCTCTCTCTCCCCTCTCAATCTATAGGCCGCGCACCCACGCCCAAAATGAGAAAAAACTCTCTCTCTCTCCCTCTCTCTAGCACGCTCTTTTGCTCTCCCACGTGCCAAAGATACAAGCGCAGAGGAGTTGTGGAGTAAGGGAGGTAGGGCGAGAGAGAGAGAGGCACATGCAAATAGGCCAACGGTATAATTTATACCCGTCAGTGGAAGGATATCCCGGGGATCCTGGGCTCGCGCGAGTTCACGAGCCGGCAAACCGCGACGGGGAAAAAGCGATTAGAGCAGCCGTGCGCATGTGCTGCGATTGGCCGAGCTATCGCCGTTACGACTTACGAGAGTATACGTGCGAGCACATAGTAGTAGCCCATCCGTGTGCTTAATTGTTTAGCGAACGAGCTGGGTGCGGGTGGTGCATCCTCGTGCTCGCATAACGAATACATTTCGGTAAAGTGCACACCGCGGAGGATCGGTTGCGCTGATTCTATATGCACCGAGAAAGAGGCGAGTGTATACATAGGGATGTTGGGATTAGAGGGATTTAAGAGAGGGTCGGTGGATGCTGTGTGTGTATGTCGAAGGTGGTTTAGAATTGATGTTTGTTTCTCGGATTAATTATAATGTAATTGGTTTGTGATATGGTAATGGGAAGGTAATGTTCAATTGTGGGGAGGGTTCAGAATACTTTTTTTACACTATATATTAGAGAGTTGAAGAAATGACGATTCATATATTCAAATTGTAACATGAAGGTGAGTTTTTAAAAAATTTGTCAAGTTATTAAAACGAAAAGTGTATATAAAATATATAATGGAAAATCAACGTTTACCTGTACTCAATTGGTAATTCATTCATGAAATTTTATAATGATAAATAATTATTAATTATTTTTGTAATTTTCTCATGTCATAAACTTGTTTTTTTTTTTAATTTGATGTTGTTAAAGTGAAAATAATGTGTACACGCTTAATAGGTCAGGCTTTCAAAATTAAATAAGGTCGCCATGTTCCAGGAAGCATCCTTCGTTATGATAGAAAATGACACCACTTAAAAATATCTATTTAAAACCTGTGTTATCACATAATAAATATTCTTGGAAATACTTAACTTATCAGGTCATTAAATTCTTCTCGATATTCCTTGAAATGTTACTTTTTCATTTACTATATAGTATATCTGGATTTAGTCAGTAGCCGAATAAAAAGTATAGAATATTAAAAAAATACTAGAAATAGATGTATTAATTGTTTGTAAATAAATTGAGAACAATTTATATTAGATTTACCTAATAAAACAAAATAAACGAAAGTAACCGTTGCATTTTTTAAATGTAGGTTGAACTACTCTTGGTATTTTTTCATTTCCACGAATTTCAGATGACGCAATTTTTTGTTTGTGTTTTTATTTTTACTTTATTTTCAATAATGGAAAAGATTAAATTTTTGTAATTGCTCGTTTGTTGTTTTAATATCAATGTTTTTTTCCCGACATATATATTGTAGGATCAACTATTGTAAACATTTTATTTACCTAGAAATATATATGATAAAGGATTTAATAAATTGCAAAATATTATGTTTCATTTTCTCTCTGTAAAATCGTATTTAATCAATAAAGCAACCTTATGACATTTCGTTCACTCGAAACTTCGTAGAACTATAAATCATTTTGTAACCTTGTTACAACGAAGGTAAACGTAAAATCAAATGATGGAAGGTTTACATTTCATTTGTAAGTAAACCTGTTATTAGTTTAGTTTATGATTTATCAAATCCACACTGTGGCTGTCAGGTCTCATTGGAGCGTTATAGTTACGGTCGATCGCTTTGAAACTATTCAGAAGTTACTACAAACTTGTCATTCTACTGAGAAACTGACCAATGTGCAAACCAATACCAAAATTATGTCGAAATACTAGCTGGAATACTAAACTTCTAAATCAATAACGGGGGATTATGTAGGTTACCGAGAAATTATTCCAAAGTATTTACATTATCCATAAGCGAGTTTGATTTAAAAATATCTACGATTATATCGAAATGTAATTTTTAATCGTGAAACTTTTTATAAATTTTTTAAAAATATTCTCAGAAGATCAAGATAACAAGAAAACCTTACCAGATACTTATCCGCTTCTCGAGCTAATTTACTATACGGTCGGTTAACGTCACCATAACACGGCCCTCATAACATTCACTCCCCCCTCAATATCCGCGCCTTATCAGGCATCAATTCGAAAAACAACATTGTATCAGAGATTTCCCTTGCACACATTGCGTATGTTCACCCATTGAAGGTCAATACACCCCCCCCCCCCTCGCAGGCCAAAGCGGCGCCTACCAGAAGCAATGCATTACTTTACCGCTACGTTGAGTTTTTCTTTTTCCTCCTACGCATTCTTCCTCGCGTCCTTCATAAATAACGCCGTACTCGAGGCGAGCGAACTTTCTATCCTCGCACCTATTTTTCCCCCCTCGCACTTCGTAATTCCGAAGTCTTAAGTACGTACGCAGGACGGTAGAAGGGAGAACGAGGAGGTTAAGAAAATCGGAATACGAAAAATACACCCAAACAAGCGTGGGAAACGCTATATGAGAGCGACAGAGTGAGAGTATGACCTGTGTGGGCGTGCGAGGGAACGAAATTGCGTCGACATGGTGGTAGGACAAATAGAGAGAGAGCGAGAGAGAGAATGAGAAAGAGGTGGGGATAGAGAGAGAGAGAGGAAATGTGAGAGGGCGATCAAGCGAAAACTGATACAGGAATGGGGAAACAAGGTGAGGAGAGGAATAGGTAATGATGAACGTAAAATGTTGGCTTGACTCATAACTCGATTCCCTCCTGCGTATCGACGTCTGGTTTCAGTAGACAGGTTTATGTAGCTGAAAGTCAACGTAGTCTGAGATATTTCAACGTGAATTTAATAAAGATTGAATAGTGTTAGTGATTTTGTTCTTTTTTTTTAAATCAATATATGATTATTAACGTTCTGTTATTAATTTAATCTTATATAAATACACGTACTATTCTCGATTCGCAGATATGCCAGTTTCGTGTATATTATTTTATTAACTGAATTTTTTCCATTTTGATAACCAATAGCACGACAATATGAAAAAAGTTTCGGAATATCTAAATATTTACATAATACTTGCCTCCTAGCACTTTTCCAAGCCTATGCATTTTAAATTTGTTTCATATTCGATTCTCGATGTAGAGTACGTGACTTTTGAATAAAATGCAATTTCGACACAATTTTCGCGCAGCGAAGAGTAAACATCATTAAAGATGTATAGATCGAAAAGCTTTCTGAATATTTATTAATCGTGGCAAACATCGTTGCTTGCAATCACAGTGTATAAATATACTAAATAAAAAAAAAATTATAACATCTCTGTCGTAGATTTCAAAAAATTCATTTAGTAATTAAGAAATGATATCTTGTCATGTAAAATATTTGATTTTAAAAATTCTTTAGAGATCAGGGTCTCTAAAAATTTATGAATTCCAAATTTTCACATACAAAATGAAATTACACATTTCTACCTAAATCATATATTTACTCCGTTTCTGACATTAATACGAACGAACGCGTCACAGAAAATGTTCTCTCTCTCTCACACACTCGGTAATTCCAAATGCACAGTTCACTTCTTCAATAAAAAAGGGGGAATCCCCGGCCGAAAAATGAAAAAGAACGCGAAGAAATAGGCAGCGCTCTCTCTCTCTCTCTCTCTCTCTCTCTTTCTCCCGAAGTCGACCTTTTCCGGCATCAACGACGAAGAAGGCAGAGGAGGGCTAGTAGCACACATACACACAGAGGGGGCCTCGTAAAAAAGTCACGTTTTAGCGAATATCGATGCACCGAACGTCGCTCGGCCGTGCCAACGAAAAATTCTATCCTACGCAGAATGGCAGAGAGAGCGAGTGAACGTAGGGAGCAGGAGAAATCGCACAAGTAAATGGGTCGAACGTGCCGGCGAGGTAAGGACGCGAAAAGCAGAAACGGTAGTCGTCCCCTCTCTCTCTCTCTCTCTCTCTCTCTCTCTCTTCCTTCTCTTACTTCCTGGCGTCGCTTTTTCGACTATTTCTCGCAGAGGTTTATGGGGGGTGAGGGGTTGTGTGATCCTTCGGCAATCTATTTCAAACGTTGCCTTAAATTTAGATCGGAGTAAAATTATTTCATTCATAATTCAAGACTGGCGAATGTAGGCTATAGTAGGGTTATTTTAATAGACCGGCCGGTAAATGAAATATGAAAAGGTGTATACGTGGTGGAGCAAACTTCGGATGAGGAAGTTCTAAGTGGGTTGTACGCAGTAAAATGGATTTTGATACTTGTGTGTATATAGTCTATATAGAATATTGCAATCACATGTAGTAAGTGTCAAATTCACGCTACCAGAGAGATATTTCAATGAATATTATACGGCTAATTAACAAATTCTTCACACACACCAAAGACGACATTGAGTTATATAAACCATGCGTCAGTTTGAGAAATTGGGCTATCAAAACTCGAATTTCATTGTAAAATAATATACCTCTCTACTAAGCCGCGGAATGTGTACGAACCGCGTATAACGTAATTATCTTCTACCACGTAATGTGAATTCGAACGGGATTCCGGTATAGAGGGGGGAGTAAGGAGAAAAAAAATTAGTTTGCACTTTAGTACTCCAACTTTACTTGCACCCCACGTACTCGCGAACGACGCCGGAGTAAGCAACTCCAGCTCTTGCTCGAGGGGGTAGAAGCAGAAAGAGAGAGAGAGAGAGAGCGAGCAAGTAGATAGACGTGAAAACGGGTGTAGGTGTCAGGAAGGCGGTAAAGACGCGCGGCGTGCAAGTTCGTGCGCGCGAGAATGAGCAAGAGAGAGAGAGAGGAAAACGAGGTATCGCTGTGCATGCAAGGCGCCACAAACGGCCTTATATTGGCCGCACGTCTTATATACGGCGCATGCAGCACACGGTATAGAGTTGGAAAAGCGCGCCGGTCTATTTGGGCCAAACTCCTCCTCCTCTTCCTCCTCCTTCGCGCGATGCTCATTTCACCAGGGGTGTTTGATTATTCCGAAACGTTGGATGCATCTTCGACGCCGCTCGGCTACCCGCTGCTGCTACGCCTTTCGATTTCGCGACCCTATTAAGGGATAGATTGCCCCCTTTTATTATGCGCCGCGGCTGTTTTGTTCCAAGGGAATTGGGTGTCGCGGTAGTAGCAGTAGCAGTAGCAGCAGCGTGGAACGAGCTGCAAGAAGCCGCATTAAAAAATCGAACGGGGCGCGATATCGGCGACGGCGGTGGCAGTGGTGGTGGTGGTGGTGGTGGCGACGGCGTCGGGAGGAAATTATCGAGTTTTCGGGGCTGCGCGCTGAAAATACGCGCGGGGTCGCGTATCTGTATGTGTGTGTGTATATGTCTGGGTGTATGTGTAGGTGTGTGGATGTGTATGTGTGTGTGTGTGTATACGTACCGATGCAATTTCGCCGGGAGCAGTGAAAGAGATCCGAGATGATGAAGGAAATTATGGCGAAAAAGGTTGGTTAACCGTGTACCGGAGAATCTAATAAGGTTAGAAACTGCTTAAATAGAAATATAGATAAATAGGTGGGTGAAAGTGTCGGTTAAATTATGAATATATTGGTAGCAGTGTGTTTTCATCAGAGTTTAAGTAAATAAAAAAAGTATGACTATGTTCATTTTGTCGGTTATGCATGAAGCTTTTTTGAATTAGAAATGAGATCTTTTGAATGGGGTTCATTGAAAATATAGTAATGAATAAGGAAGTGATTGTGAAAACATAATTAAATAGATTATAATTTTAACAAGTGAGTTAGATAGATAATTTATAATACAAAATAATTTTAAATATATTCAATATGCCCCAGACCAGTGAAGATTTCAATGTTTACTCAAAAGATAAATAAAATGCGATACAACGAATCAAATCAACATAAAACTATTTAGAGCAAAAAGAACTTTATATGAAATTAAGTTGGTTAAAAAATATAATTAATTAGCTGTAACAAAAGCTATATACTTTTTGAAATATTCTATAATACATAATTCATTAAATCTTAACAAAACAAAAATTCTTCTTAAAAATCGTTTCAATTTTCTTTTCTCTTCATCGTCGTCGCCTCATTTTGCTGAAAAATCCGTTGAAAATTTACCCAGACCCGCCTCTTATAGATACATACCACGACAGAGCACGAGTATAACCACAGCGTACTTTTTCACCCCTCCAACGACAGAATCTCACAGCGTCACTCGCGATTAAATTACACTCTAATAATTTCTCTTCAGCCCCATCGGTTAAATTCGCGCCTAAAATTACACCTTCCTCTCTCTCTCTCTCTCTCTCTCACTAAAGCGTGTTCGCGTCGGCGCGCGGCACGTGCACGTCAGTTGGCGGGCCCCGGCGCATTGCTCGAATTCCGAAAATAATGAACTTAGCGCGAGTGAGCGCGCGAATTGACCTCGGTCGTCGTCAGAGACGAAAGCGGTCTTTGGCAAAGGTAAGCTGAACGCGCTCGTGTTATATGTATATGTGTGTATGTGTATATATAATACACCTGGAATGGACACGCGTCATCAGTGACGAAGGCGACGGTGACGACGACGACGACGACGATGAGAAGGAGCATTTATAAGATGGAAAGAAAGAGAATAGGTACGTAGATGAGAAAACTGTTGAGACGGTTCCTTTTTTAGACGTGGGTAGTCGGGAGGTTATATAGCGTGCGAATCGTCAGAGGCTCAGGATCGCCTAGAGGGTGGCTCTTATATAGTTGTGTGATTTTTAGCTGTACTTTGTCCTCAAAAGTGAATTTTTTAAGAAAAAATGAATGTTTTTTCGCTTGTTTTAAAGAATGTACGATTCTAATTTAAATTAAAAAAATAGAATTATTTTTTCAGAATAAATTGTTTGCATTTATGATAATTTTCATTTTTAAATTACTTCATTAATTTAAAACTTTGTGCACTATAGTATTTATTCCATATACTCGCACATAAATTTAAACCATATAAGAAATATTTCGTAAAAGAATCATGAAAAGCTTACAACCCGGTGCATAAAGATTTCAGAGAAGATAATCATCCCTCGGCATTAGCACTTATCTTTCCTCAGCTCTATATTCCCGACTATTCCTATGAAAAGAGTATTAACCCCTTGACTGGCAGTGTATCATATATGTACAAAAAAAAATCGTGCCAAAACTAACAGTGTATCATATATGCACATATTTAAATTACTTTGATAATTCTCAATAAATTTGGACGAAACTCGGTAAACTCCAGTTTGTGAGGTCACTAAATCGAAATCTGACATCAGAATCACGAAAATTCAAATAACCTTTGAAATGAATTCAGCGACCCCAAAAACCCCTAGAAACATAGTTTTACCATAACTAGACTGAGTTTTTGTGGCTACCAGTTTTGGTACGAGAAGTTGCAAAAGTCGTCAGTCAAGGGGTTACGAGCCTTTTAAAAATTGTTTATTATCAAAAGATATATCCCAAACGTGCATAACATAAGAAAAAGGCCAAGATCGCTCAGTACAGTGTACCTGGGCTAAATTAATTCTTAACCGTACCCACATTCGGCATGTACATCACAATACACATCACATTAATACATATAGCTCATCGTCGTCGTGGTCGTCAAGCCGCCTATATATACCGCAATCATCAAACATAACCTAAAAACCAACTTTTACCCTCCCACACATATACACACTAAAATACGTACATTTTACCGTTCCAAACAACCTACCAATCAAATTAATCCAACCAATAACGTGAAACAAGCTTTCACTATATATACGACAAAACGAACCCTCCTCTTTCTCCACATCCTCCCAGAAATAACAAATATCAAATATGAAAACAGCTCGTCGTGCGCCGCGCGCTCTGCAGCAGCAGCATCATCATCATCCCGGGCTTTCCTCTGGGACACTCGGTATATACGCCAACTTTATATAGACATGTGTATATATACATATATCTATATGTATGTGTATATATGTACCGAAGGGGTAGTTGGCCGGGCGCGCCGGAGGGTGGCGCCAGAGCTCATGGCGCTGGCTTAGGTCAAACGCGATGACGTCACAGGCCTGCCGACTGCGTCACGGCACGCGGAACCTCCCCACTCGGCCCGGCGATCGATGACGCGACCTTGCCGACTCTCTCGCATCTCTCTCTGTCCCTCTCGTTCTCTGTGTTTGTGCGGCAAGAGAGCAAGAGAGAGTGTGAGAGAGAGAGAGAGCAGACCAGATCCTGTCCCAGTGCTCAAAGGGGCGGTGGCTGTTTCTGCAACCTGGCAACCCTGTCTATATTTAGAATTGCTCCACTACCGTTCTTTTACGCGTTCGCTCTCGTTCTCTCTCTCTCTCTCCCTCTTTCTCGCTTTATTCGCTATCTCTCTTTCTCTGCCGCTCGCGCGCATAGCTATGCATACACACGCATATGTACGTTCTCTCGCACTCTGTCTCTCCTCTTCTGCCTCTCTTCGATGATGCTCTTCTGCCTACTCTTTCCTTCATCTCCTTTGCCTCGTTGTCTTTCATTGTTACCCACCTTTCTTTACATTCACTTTTTCCGTTTCTTTTTCCTCTCTTTTTCTCTTTATCCGATGTCTTTGTCAGAGAAGAGTTGTGATTTTTATGCCGTATCGCAATTATCCGTACGTTTGTGCGGCGACAGGAGAACACACTTAAATTAACGATGAATTAAAAATGTTTGTGTGTTCAGTTAAAAATAGAAGTTTTCTTCATTCAGACGCTGGTTAATTATGAAAAATGTTATTCTTTAGTCGTTACTTACTTTTTGATAGATCTTTTTCACTATTTTTAATAAACTAATTTTTCCATACTTTTTTTATGATTTAAAAAAAAATCATTCAAATAAATTAAATTTGATTTTGGACTTTTGAAAAATACCAAATAATGTACTTTTTTAAATCTATTTATTAAATTCGACTTAGAAAGCATTACTCTTAATAACTTTTTAAATTCTATTAATAATATATATATATTTAGAAAACTAAGAGGAATTATTTTAAATAAATTATGTATATCTCATAAACTAAAAGATTAATAAAGATTATCTCTACAAAGTCAATGTTTAATTTGTATTATTTTTTTTAATATAATAAATTAAAGCATCATAATTAATTGTGTTCTATGAAAACATTTCGTATCGTCTAAATAATGATAATCCGATTGCCGATGCTAATGTGCAGTTTGATCGTCAATTATTTACTCGACAACTACAGTAGAGGATGAAGGGATAGGCCTGTTGAGTCTAATAACCAGAATTACAGGTCCAATAATAAATTAATTAGTCCACAGTAGAGGCTTATATTCACGTTGCTAATTATACGCATTTTTAATTAAACTAAACCTTTAATAGACCTATCACTTATAAGGCCTGCATCCTATACAACTAGTTTAAATACAAAAAAACCAAACGCTTCAAATTTATATTTAAGTTTCGAAAATTCCAACACACTTATTACAAATCAGTTTATTATAAATACGTTTAACAAACAATAATTTTCTTCATATATTATATTTGAATTGTTAATTATCAAAATACAGTATTTAAAATTATTTTATTCAATTGGTACACGTAGATTAAGTAAATATACGGTCAGACATTTTTTTCGATTCCTTGAAGTATTAGAATATAATTCATTTATTTATTTTATATTATAGACAAGATAAATAAGAATATTTCAAAACATTGTATGCCATAATTTTTTTTTAATTTCTAGCTAAAAAAATATTCATTTACTATGCAAATAATTAACGCTAGTTATATAAGCGTTTCCTCTACTACCGGAATTAAAAAAATATTGTAAACACATTAAAAATTCAAAAATACCCCTGGCAAGACATAAAAACCAACGTCTCGTTAAAATATTCCTATCCGCGATAATAAAACCACAATAACGAACCATCGCTCTAGCATCCTGCAGCGTCACAATCACAAGTGCCCCATTTGTTCCAGCTCATCGCGCTTATCGTCCACCCACCGATCCACGTCCCTCTCTCTCTCTATACCTTTCACATTCCCTCATCCCGCGAAAACGACGAACAATTGTCACTCGACTTTGCCATTACAAAGGTTCTCTCACTCTCTGTCTCTCTCCCTCTCGCTACTTCTACATACGCGCGTCCACGGATCGAAATAATATATTGAAATGCACATATTAATCTGGGAAAGGGTCGCGCGCGAGCGATCTAATCTCATCCGACGCGCGCGGCCTATATCGATTCGTATGCTCACGAGAGAGACAGAAACAGAGAGAGAGAGAGAGAGAGAGCTTGCGAGTGCGCGCGCTAATTAACATGAGAACAGAGAGAATAATTACCAGAGAGCCATTGAAATTCAGTCCCGCGCGCGCGCTAGCGTTACACAAGAGCGGAGTGTGCACGCGAGAGAGAGAGAGAGATGGAAAGAGAGAACGAGAGAGGGACGACTTTCATTAATCATATGCAGCCAACGCCGTCGCAATGTGAGCGCGCGAGAGCGCGGACGTATAAACCTCTTTCGTTTGAATATATATATATATACAGCAAAGCGTCCGGTAGCAAGAGAACCTCTCTCTCTCTCTTTCTCTCTCTCTCTCCCCGTTTGTTATAGCTCGAAGCGTGAAAAACGGAACGTGAAGAGGGAAAAGTCAATAAGAGGTATACGTAGCTGTATATAACATACGTATATATGTGTATAAGAAGAAAAGCGTGAACAATGGTACAGAGAGAAATGGATATAGGATTGATTCGACACCACGTTGCAGCGAGTTGCAATTTAATATTGGCGAGAGAGATAGAGAGACAGAGGACAGAGTAACCGTTGATTTAGAGTCGGTAAGCCACGGACGTGTCTATGCACCGGTTATGTATAGAAGTTCAAATAGGCATGTGTGTGTGTCGTTACGGCCTGTTTGTTAATTAATTAAGCGATCGCTACTGCTATGTGCATCTGTCTCTGCATACCACCTGTCAACTTCGATTCGTGCGTTGTTGCGTATATACGCGGGAAGTTGAAAGAATCGGTTACGCTGTCCGCAGGTTTGCGTATAGGTGAGGCTGATGTTCGTGGTTGATTTGACGATAAATTGGTGGAAGAAGCGCGCGTGGTACGATGCGTAGTGGTTGCGTGGAACTGAATGGCGGTTTTGGTTATATACAGAAAGGTCGTTTGGTCACTGCGGATTTTGTTTTTACTGTAATGGGCGTTAAGGTATTTATAGAAAGAATTATGGTATGGTTCGAAATATTAAAAATAATATTGTAGTGTAAAAATAAAAGACGAAATAATAAACAGTCCGGTAATTGTTATCTTGTGTTCGTTTTATTTTAACGAGGGTAATTCAATAAGATAGAATATTATGAAGTATAATTTATTAATGTGGTTAGTAGGAAACATTTGCATAATTTAATATTATTCAATAACAGTAAGCGATAATATAATATATTGCAATGTTTTTATGATTATTTGTGACAAATTTACAGTAAATTAAGCAAATACTGATTAATGTTACAAAAAATAGATAATTCAATTTGGCAAGCGTAATTATTCTGAATTTGAAATCATGTTTTTGCATTAATTTACATCAGCTGCATGAATATATTTACATAATTAGGATGAAATGAAGAATTGAAAAATAAATGAATCACCTTGTATAAATTATCTTCTTTATGACATGTAAAATTCATGCTAACAATGCAATTTATTTATACACAATTTTCGTTTAGATTATTAAAAAAATTTTTTTACTAATATAAAGAAGTAATAAGAAACCGAAGTAGATAAATTTTCCCCGCTGATAATTTCGGTCGCTTTAGTTCGCATGTCGGTGGGTATGATAAGAGACCATAGTTTAGCCAACGACACCTGGTAGTTTGCCAATATGCAGTACAACGTTATATTTTCCACCCCTTTGAGCGGGTCGTACTCTTCTGCTGATACCGCATATATACGCGAGGGGGAAGGGTAGGACATTTCCATTCGATATAAACAACGACAAATTGTCGGCAACATACTGCACAAAAACAAATTTCCCCAAAGCAATGAAAACATCTCCCAGTTTTTCATTTTACACGTCAGTGCAGGCCCACCCCTCGTTTCGAAATTACGAAATCGCCAGAGCCGCAGCAGTAACAGCAGCAGCATCCCTGCGCTCGTTCCTCGGGTAATTTAAACGAACACGGCCGATGTACACGAAACAATTTCCCACCCTCTCGGCCTCTCCCATCCCCCATTGATATAGTGCGTGTTTCCGTTATCGGGCGAGCACGAAAACTAATTGATTAAACGCTGATAATGGTTTACGAGTCCAGGGGAACAAGTCTCGGTGTATGCCGTCCCGATGTTTCACCAAAACCCGAAGCGCGCGTAGAGAACGACGACGCGACGGCACGTAGTGCATAACTGAGTATGTATATATATATATATATGCGTAGATAGAGAGAAAGCGCCAATTCGGTTGTGTGCGCGCTCTGCTGCGGCAAATAATCCACAAGAGAGCGACATAAAATTTCATTTGTGCCTCGCACACGATGCTCTCGTAAGTGCTGCATATATACACGCGTGTATGTGTGAAAGTCGAAGAATATTATAGCTGTTTTTCCTGCAAACTGGTTTCAGGATAATTTGAATTGATAACGCGGTATTGGATGAGTATAGATAGCGGTTGATATGAAAATTAATTGGAGAGTAAGGGTGGTTATAAATAGAACGAATTTATCGGTCGTCTGTGTATAGTCGTGCATCATATTGCGTTCATTTGCAAAAACAAAGAAAAAAAAAACAAGAATGAATAATTATTGTTATTTATTGTTTTATCCATGTTTTCGTTAAGTGGTTTTCATGAAGATTATTAATATGTATTATTTTAGAAGTGACAATAATTAGATAAATGAAATGGATGATTAAAATTATGGAAAGACTGTGGAACAATTGATTCTCGATCATGAAGAGTTATGGCTGACCATATTTGGGTCATTACTACTGATTGGAATCAGTGATATAATATATTGAAGTTTCGAAAAAATATTTATTTTTAATAACATACTTACTTGTTTTGCTGCATTATTTTTTGGTTAAATAATAAATGTTGTTCATATAAAAAGATATAAACAAAATATGATAAGGTTCAAATTAACATTTGATCCCTTGCCTCCAAATGTGACATTAGCAAAGAATGATTTAAGATTTAAGACTAATTAAATAAAACATAACTTGTATATCATTCTGATAAATAAAAAGAAAATTCATACGTTTTATATTATCAATAAAATCAAAATAGAGCTAAAAAATCATAGAAAAACAGCACTTTCTTTTCTTTTTTTTTTTAAAAAGTTTACACTGATTGTAAATACTTTATTACATTTAAGGCATAAAGGAGTAGGAAAACGTAGCAGTTTTAGAATAGCATGTCAGTTATTATTTACATTCAAATAAACGATCGTGTATTGTTGCAAATTCGAGTTGGCCTACAACGTCTCGTGTCATTCGATAGGTGAGTTTGTCGTCGCATTTCCCGTGTGTTGTTTATATATATATAGGTATTTGTTCAATGGCCGGAGCGTCGAGGGGGCGAGAGTCGAAGCGTCGAGAGAGAGCGAGCGAGAAACGCGCATAAATTTGAATGCGGTAAAACGAACGAGTTTCTTGTGTATATGCATGTACATACACATACACTTACTTCTCGCTAGAAGACGTCCTTGTCTCTCGCTCTCCTCAGAAACCAACAACCTCGCATTTTTTTTTCATCCTTACAATCGATCGTTTCTTTTTTCCTTCTTGCTCCGGCTCGCGCTCGTTAACGCTGCGGAGCATAATGTTGGTGCTGTTGTGTTGCCGTTAATTTTTTCGATGCATGTGTCTGATATAGCGGAATAACGTACGTACGTATATATATATCTATATACGCACAAAACACAACACGCACACACACACACATACATACACACGCATTATATTCGCAGGAATCAATTGGCTCGTCATTTGAGCGAAGAGATCTCGCAGAATCTCAACGACAGTTCGTTCCTGCGTGCTTATTTTTTTGTTGTTGTTGCTTTCTTTCGTTTGGTAGCATGAGTGGATAAAATGTCTGGTAGAAACGTATATACGGACTCATACAAAATGTATAATGTATATATATATATAATTTTTGTTCGTTATCAACATCAAACAATGCGTGTCTTTGTTCGTTTTTGTATTTTCTTTTATTTATTTTTACAAAAAATTTTCCCTGTACGTAATATTATGCTCGTGCGGTTTGGTTGATAAAAATGCTTCGGGCTGACATTTCGCTTTCTCCTCAAATTGCTCGTTATGAGCTTATTCTTAAAAGTGCATCCGACGAAACATTTACTTAAAAGTGTGAAAAACACTCATTAAAACTACAACACGAAGTGTATTAACTGTTTCGAGAAATCACACTCTGCTCGTTTTTTTTTGTTTATTGAAAAAACATGTGGCGAACGCGGTATAATAAACGTTTTTTTCTTTTTCTCAATGATTTCTCATTAACCATATGTTATTTTACATCAGTCAGTAAGACTGTACATTAATCGCACATTTGTATTTATACGTTTCCATCTGACGCTTTGAAATTGCACCTTATATATTTTTTGTCCTTTCCACATCTCGTCTAGGATTGGAGAGTCTTATCCGGCTTTTGACATCTTACGTGTAGAGTACGCACCAAAATCGTTATTGTTTTTTCTTATTTAACTTTTTTTTTTCATTATTGATTTACATTTCTTGCTGACTTTTTTTTACCTTCTTAACTACAGTACTTTATTTGATAGTATCTTTAATTGTAATAAGAAAGTATGACGATATGATATATTTAACTCGTGTTTATAGGAATAGCTTGCACATGTGACTACTACTCCTTTTTACAGTATTCTTCGCATTCTCGCACATCGAATTCATATAAAAATAATCACAATGGTATACAAAGTTCAAAAGAATACATTGCTATGTACATTTACATAACTATGTCTCCTTTTCCACTTTTTATCAAACGAGTTTTGAAAATCCCGCTGGCTCAAGATTCTTGCGATGCGTATACATTTTTGTTTCAAAGCAGTTTTTTTTATCTCAAAAACAAATCAATACAACTAAAAACTTTTTGGTTTGGATTTTCTTTCATTTTCATAGTATATATTCTAATCATATCAATGTCATCTATCATCCAGTAATTTTTTCTCTCAATTATAAAAAGCAATTATTTTAATAAACAAATCCGTTATCCAATTTGAAGTGAACTTTAAAAAAATGTTGAATGTTTGTCAAAAATCATCATACTATAATAACGCTATAAACAATTTTAGATGCTTGTGAGCAGCATACACAAAGATTTTGTATAATCCATTTATAAGATGCGTGTAAATGTTGGTAAAAAGACGTTCTATCATACATTATAACATAGGAAGCTTGCGGAATATGGAATTGGCACGTTGAAACTTCGCTCGAATCTAGAACGTCACTAATGTGTCGACGGCAGTGAAAACGAAGTCAGTGCGCGCGCTGACGATATTACGAGAGAAATCGCAATTCACGTACGGTACGCTTTATTTTCTCGCTTCTTCATCGAACTGCGGTGGGTCAGATTTAACGAATAATTTGCGAAATGTGCACGAAATTGATAATCGTCCAAACGTGGTAAATTTCTGTTCGCCTCTTATTATCATAATATCAATTTATATAATTTTACTCGAAAGCTACTTACTTTCAGATTGTATTACATTAGATTTTTTTTTTCGTTATAGGTTAAACTAAAAATAGATTTCTTACAAATGATTATTATATAAAACGTTTCACAGATATTTTAACAATACTTTTATCGAATTTTACAGTCCGTTTTATGATTGCACTAAGAATTCTGTAACAGAAATTTACTTACTTTTAAGGTTTTGCAAATGATCACATAAATTCTGATCAAATTTTTTCATAAATATTTAAATTTCCAATCAATAAATTGAAAAAACGTTCATTTCAATTGTAATTACAAATAATCCAAGTAACTTAATCTATTTGTTCTTTCAGGGGTTAGGAAACTTGAATACTTTATTTTTATACAAGTATAATTAATTTCATAAAACCAAAATTTATGTAAACATTTGCATTGCCCAATGATTGTTATCTCTAGGTACGCTCAAAGTATAAAACTTCAATTGTGGCCCATTCGTGCTACAGTGCTTTTCTTGTATTCTGTTTTCAATTTCTTATAAACTATAATCGGCTCACATATCATTAATATATATGCAACGCAGTTTTACACTCAACATTTAGGATAAAACTATAGTCATATCCCACGCGTCAACGATGCACATCGAAAGACATCTGTCGTAGCCTTTTTCTCTTAACGAACACCAATAATTGTTTTAAGTGAGGTAAATGCACCAGTTATTAACTAACCTCCGATAATTAAGAATATTCAAACGATTTCTTATTCTTACAATACAGAGATAACGATTTATATTTAAAAAAATAAAATATCCAATTTTTCAAAAATAAAATAAATTGACATCGTCTCATGATTTGATGCATGAAATTCGTAAATTAAGTTTTAAGATTCAGACCATTGTAAAATTATGTTAATATTCATTCCGACAAAATTATCAACTACATAAATAGATGTTACCTCAAAACAATATCTATTTACAATCACAGTACTCTATAACATTGTTAGGGGTATTTATTACACAATACAAATATTTAAAAATTGCACTCAGTACAGTACCGCGAAAACTATTTGCACCGTAATCGAGATCCATTTTCAGTCAATAATAGCATATTACTTATCGAAAAAGACATATGCATTATCAATAACGAGTAATTATCATTAAATAAAAACTAACAAATAAGTGGTGCATTCACTGTATTCACACAAGCGTTCGGAACAATCAGTAGAACGCTCAACTTTGCACGATCCCTTTTACACACTTTCATTACACTCACGATGTCAACGTTTTTTTTATTACATAAGGATTTACAGCGATAAGAATACTAATTATAATAATAGTAATAATAATCGACATCATCGTCATTGTAAATATATTAATATTAATAACTATCCACAGTAAAGTTCCACGATTTGTCGAATCCGCTCGTAGAAAAAGTTACGAGTCTTATATTTTTTTTTTCTTTAGTGTAAATCATTCTTATCAATTCCTGTGTGCGGAGTAAAATAATGCGACTTATCTCTTTTGATTTACGATATGCTGTCAAAGTCTTCACGGAAAAATAAATCTGGTATACGGATACAAAAATTCTACAACTACGTCAAAAATATTTTTAAAAGAATACACTTCTATCGCTATCAAACAAAAAATATAGTCTTTCAAAAAAGTAACAATTTAAAATAATAAATTTCATAAATAAAGTTTAGTTACAATAAAAATTAGTATAGAAAACGAAGCATGACTTAAACATCTGAAGCCGCATGAATCTTTGACAGCGCACTTCCTTGATTCAACATAGTCGCATTACCTTAATTCCTCGTCACACAGACCTTGCGCCTCGTAATATAATAACTTTCCCGCTCGTTAACCTCTACGAATTTGTGTACCCTTTCATATTTCATGAAAATGAGATCTCTCACGTTGGCACGCGCGTATCCCGTGTCTATATGTATATATATAATTATGTATATATACTCGCATTCTCTTTTCTCTCTTGTACGTACACGCACTCACACAATTATAACAGTTAAAACAAAGTTGATTTTCACCGATAAACGGGCGGCTGCACTGATCGATTACACCGTCATTACACATGCACCCACCCCAGGACCATTGCGTTGCCCGCCAAATTTTCTTTTCCTCGCTTCTTTAAATAGTTTTGATTCTCCCGTCCCGCTCTCAAGTAGTCTTTGCTTACAGATAATCTATTTACAATGTACAAACGAGCCCGAAGGTTCTGCGGTTCACTCGTCGCTCTCGGCACTAATTGTCTATCATTAATATATAGTTCGTAGTGTCGAGGTTCCTTGAGTGATGCGATTGGCACGGCCTTTAAATACTTCCAGCTGAACTGAACATTCGCTTGAAGAACGAGTCGAATTCACTTTTTCTTTTACGCAATAACTTACATATAAAACACAATTTTAAATACAATCAATGTTACAAATTTTTTGTCGTATACCAAAGCATCTTTCGTAATATTTCTCATTTTTTTTGTAATACATCAAGTATTGATTTTTTCAGTTAAAACATTAACAACGAAATAGTAATATTACATTTTTTTGTTTCAAGTGAATGAACAGTTATAGTTTTGGCTTTGGTTAGATGTAGGCTCGAAGTTTCTGAGTCTTGGCTTTTCAGGGTGGTATTTAAAATAGATTAAGTTCGAGTGGCTAATCGTTAAAATAATAATTTAATCACACTTCTATTTTCTTCGTATTTACTTTACTTGTTTAGGTAACTAAATAATGGATCTAATTGAGGGTTAATTTCGTTATAAGTATCATTTATCTTTCTATTTTAATTCATTTTCGTTATTTATTCAGCAAACATTGTACAATTATTCTACTATTAATTATTTCATTTTTTATTTAGATATTTTTTACTTTATTATTACAGAATTTACTTTTATCGACAAAATTAATTATCAATCAGATCCTCTTGAAAATACTTAGACTTTAAAGATGTGTTTTATATTTGCTAGCATTATATACTATTGTATCACTAGACTCCAATTTTAAAAATATATATATTTTTATTAACATATTTGTCACTGTAAACCATCAATTTTTGCTATTTTTATTCATATACAAAAAATATTCATTTTTATATCCCTGTACATTATTTAAATATGCTGTTTAGGAACAGGATTGACCTCTCGAAAATAAATTCACACGATTCGAATAAAATATCGCTACATAAATGAAATCACAGTTATAAATACAAATAATATTGCTCAGAGGATTGCAAAATAGAAATAATCATTACAGTTTTAAAAGGTTACAAACACCTTCATTTTGACTATGTAACATTAATTAGTAAATAATTAGGCAATATAAATAGTAATAATACTAAATGTTCAAATAAATTTGAAACTCAGGAACTTATAGTGTCTAGCTTCCGCTAGATGGCGTTTGGTCAAATATTGCAACACGCAGTTAAATTAATACTGATAATATTTCGTACGAAATAAATCAAATTCTTTAATCATCTGTAAAATGTGAACAAAAGAAACCGAAGGTATAAACGCGTACTCTCCTCTGAGCTTACATTTACAATAGAACCAAAGCACTGAAAATGACTCAGAAACCCAAGAACCGCAAGCTCAAACCATTTCCAAAGCGCAAAACGCTTAACCAAGCTTCAGGAGTCGCCGTCGTCCAGCTGCGCGCTGTCCGCGTCTGTATCGTCGTCCTCCTGCTCGTAGCAGCCGTAATGTTCGCAGCACTCGTCGAGCTCGCTGATGGCCTCCATACGCTACGTAACGTATTCGGGCTTCTCGGTGTCACCCGCGGCGGCGTGGGCGGCCCAGTAGCCAGGTGAGGCCGGCGCCCAGGGTACCGCCACGTCGAGGGTGGCGACACTAAGCTGCCTGCCGGCGCTGCCGGTGCTGCCGGTGCTACCCGATCGGTTAGTTCGCGGTTTGGGCGACTTTGGCGGCGACTCGGCAAACGTGACGCTGCGTCTGGGTGGCCGACGGGGCGGCGGTGGCGGAGGCGTCGGCACTGTTTCTGTAGTCGGTGGTGGCGGCGGCGTCGGCAGTGAGTGCGAGGGCGAGCAGCTGTCGCTGTTCTCGGCGATGACGTCGAGGCTGCTGCCAGTGTTCAAGCTCCCCACGCTGCTTATTACACCTGGGTGTGCGTATTGCTGTGCACCTGGTCGAGCTCGGCATTGCCAATCGCGTTCGCTGGAGCGTAATACTGCAAAAGGCAGGGCGCGAGGGCCGGTTAGGGTTTGTGCTTCTTGTGGTGGTGATGGTGGTGGTGGTGGTTTCTGTGGCTGGGGGCAGGGGGTGATTTTGGCATAGTGGACAGGCTCTGAAGTCAGTCAGTAAAATTTTCATTAATCATTTTGTTAATATTTTTTATAACTTTTACGGTCTATTAAGATTGCGTGTCCAAAGCGAAAATGCTAAAAAGCATGTGCTTCGTTGTGATTATACGATTTCCAAGGGTTATCGTATAATCACTACCATAAAACATTTCGGAAGCGTAAACTTTAAATTGAAAAGATTTCATATTTTAATTGGTAGAAAAGTTAATAAAAATTTGTATTAATATTCATCCACAGTATGTTTTCGTATAAATATTTATGTGAATGGAGTGCCATAGTTGTTGCACTTAGCATGTTTTTACTTTTCTCATAGTTTTGTAAAAAGATTCTTCTCAATTTTGAAGTTTATGAAATTTTTCAATCTGATTAAAAGTAATATGAATTTCTTAAAAATATTTTTAATCCAAATGTAAAAAATAGACTTTTTAGAAGGAAAAAATTAGCATAATATGTGTTAAACTTTCAATTATTTTTCTAATTTTGTTTGTGATTCATTTTACTTTAGTTTGAATGTTGAATAAAAATAAATGTCTGTGTCATATTTGTATGTCTGTCATTGTATGTATAAGAGACGAAACAGATACACATATTGCTCGCATTTAGCTAATACTTTTGCAAGCGGAATAAGCTTTTCTCATTTTGTCTTTAAAGCCATGCAGCGTTTTACAAGCTGCAAGCTTGGGATTACATATTTTGTTAACATTAGCGTAAAAAACGTAAACCACCAACATACGAAACATAAAAATAAAGATATAGGTATTTGGTTGGAGGAATCAAAAGTATAAATTAAAAAAATGTAAGGAAATTTCAGATCAATAAAATATTTTTATATATTATATGAACTTACTCTTATGTGACTTATTACCGTATTAGTTTTTATGAAATCTTCTAGTTGTTATTTTAATTTACTACACCTCTAATCAAGATTCTAATTCTTTGGTTCTATATTCTAATTATTTGTCTATAAAAATCTAGTTTTATATATTATAGATATT
>JAWWEQ010000001.1:28180061-28195234 GCA_035583055.1 Torymus tubicola | reverse complement strand
TATATCAACTGCGATAAAGTAAAATCTTTATTTATGAATTTAATTGTACTCTTCAAAGAAACAGTTTACTTTTTAATTAATTTTCTTCATGCAGAGTAATTAGATTCATGATTTTTACATGCAGAGTAATTAATGGTTAGAAAATTCAGTCATTTAAATTTTTATGTTATCTTTATCATGCATTTACTATGGAAAGTTTAAAAAATTAAGTACTCTCTTAATTTTAAAGTCAATAGTATTTGCAAAATTGTATTATCGTGCTTATATTACTGAATTAGAATATAAGAAAGAGAAAATTGAAGATATTCATTTCTATTTTCAAGCAAAAATAAATCTTACAATATTCTTTATCATTTTTACAAATTCATTCTATCTATAAAAGTGTTTTAGATATCTTATTGAGTAATTGTTTGCTTATATGTATTATATTTCACAAGGTTCATAATTTGCTGTGTAAAAAATGGTCAATATATTCTTAATAAAACTAAAGAATGCAATATACTAAAGAAAGATTATGTCACTTGAGAATACGAGAAAGAAGAAATTTTTTTTTTGAAATTTCAAGCAAAAGCTTGCGAGTATTGGAAAGAATCGGGAAAACGAAAGAAAAGTTAAAGGTTGGGGCTGAATCAAGGGCGAGTACTCACTTATGGTCCCGGGCAAGGCGCATGCATCCTCCGTCTAACTCTGCAGTCCGTACCACTAGAGACAAGAAACAAAAAAATAAAACGAAAACGATAGCAGAGCTCTCTACGTTTAGCCTTTTTTTTCGCTTCGCGCGCATTACCAATAATGTAATAAATAAAGGATGATGGTTGACAAAACTAATTAATGAAATAAAGATGGATATATACTGCCAGAACAGAAGAGGTATGAAGGTTGGTATTATATATATGCGATGAGCGGGTATGATATGCAAGATGACGGTTATATGTATATAATGTGTACTAAATATTTATATATGGATACATATTTATAAATATAAGGACGCAACATCCAGCCAGATGCACGTCATTGAAAGCTCTCGATGAATATTAACTTTCGAGAAATGATAATGTCAGTATATTTCAAAGCAGTATGACGTTGGATTAATGCACTGATTATTTCGCTACCTTCTAATTATCTTATTTACATATTTTTGCATTGCCAATGTACACCTCATCGTTTAATGTACAATACGATATTCTAATATTCATTAATTTCTAATATGTGATTGTTGGAAACAAAAATATACAGTGTTACTAATTTTCATATTTATCGTCTTACCATTTTCAGAAGTCACTGTAACCGATTAGTAAACGTAAACTAAGAGCTCGCTTCTTAATCTAATATAAAATTTTCTGTTTAATCACAGACCATGCAGCCTTTTCTTATATCTACAATAACAAAATTTTTTTTTCACCACCAGTGTATAAAATCAGTGCATTAACTGTCACACAGTGCTCATCATCTCCTTCTCATGATACGCCATTGATTTCCACCCGCTTGTATATGTTTGCTTTATCCTTCGACCGTCACTGAACTCTCGCGAATCACCTGTCGGCTGCTCGTTTACGTTGAGTGGCGGGGGAAGGGAGCTCGCATACACTAGTGGTAGTATACAGCGTACACAGTGTAGAGACGATAGTAAGTGTAAGTATGTATTTGTATGTGTGTGTGAGAGAGAGAGAGCGTCAAAGTTTACTCAGCTAACTGCATGCCAAGCGAATAAATCTATACACGTAGTTAGAAGTGTGATTATAGTCGATTACCATGGCTCGTGCGTCAAAGGAAGCTTAGATGACTACTTATCTCGAGTCGTCGAAGCCAAGTGTATACAATATGTGACTATGTATGTGTGTGTATATATATATATATATATATATACTTTTTCTCTCTCCCGTAGACGCTCGAGCCTATGTATACGACTACGTTACAGTAAAGTATACATATAGTCGTTCGTATATGTTTTATATATTATTCGTATATATTCTACGCTCGTAGTAGCCTTGATCCCATGAATATGTCAGCAATCGTGATGCGTAATCTGGCGCGTGTAAGCGGTGATTGATAATAATGGCCAAGAAAGAGACAGAGAGAGAGAAAGAGATAGACAGAGAAGCATACTACGCTGTCCGACTTACCCGGCCGTTGTCGAAGTCTCGAGTACCACCGATGGTCAGACGTGCCTTTGCCTTCATTGCGTCGGACAGAGGGATCTAAAACATTAGTTTCTTATTTTACAGTTAGCTTGTGAGTTTTAAAGAGTTGGTAGGGAAAGTTGACTTTTGTACACGCAGAGGGAAGTATTTTATTCCTTACAATCTATGGTTGTGTTGTCAATTAAGTATAATATATACAACTTTTACGTATATCATATAATAATAAGAAAGATTTACTTTTTGTTGTGAGCTAGAATTGATTTTGATGATGATACTACATGCATTAAGAGGATTCTACGATTGCTTTTTGAAGATACAGTAGTAAGAATTAATGTAATAATATATAGAGTGGAAGCAATGCATTATATACATTTACAAGAGATGATCATGTTGAATAAAATAGTTTCCATCTGTGTTACAAAAATCCATACTGATAAAAAATTTACTTTGATTAATTTAGCTACTTATCATTCAATTATATTTACATACTATGGTTATTTAAACTTGTTCAATATTAAAGATATGCTTGCAATTACCTTGTCAATTATTGATTCTCATATTTACAATATTTTTATACTATTATGTAGGTATAAAAATGTTTATTTTACGAAGATTATTGCCAAAGTTAGTATTGAAATAATTTTAGTATTATTGTTTAAAGAGTATTATTTATAATAAATAGATTAGTAAAGTATCAAAGAATACTATAGTATATCTCTAACTGTTTACAGTATATGTACATGAAATCGTCTATCAATCAATATATATGGGAGAATTAGTAGTGCAGGCAAAGATTTATATATATATGTACAGAATGAAGTAGAGATACTAATATATTACAGATAAAATAATGAAAAGTAAAGAGCGAATACATATCTACAGTAACCCTTCAAATATTTATAATCCCACATATTTATGTACTTCGAATGGGTAAAGTATATATATTCTTGATGGTATATATACTCGAAATAATAATAATAATAATCATTGCATGCATAATCATCGGATAGATTGCAGACATACTTTGCGACGATAATCAATCAAAGTAGCAAGTTCTTCATCAGTATGCTCGTACTGAATAGGTAAGCTTAGATGCTTACCTTCGCTCTGCTTGCCTCGGTATGCGTCTTGTAGCAGAACTCGACGAGGGCGACTGCGAGGGCGAGTAGAAGACCACCGATCAGGATGTAGAAGATCCCGGCGACGTTGCTCAGCGACAGCTCGTTACGCGACGTGTCCTGTTTGTCGCTGTGTCGACACTCCGTGCGCTCGTACCACCATTTGTTCATCAGCTGGGCCAGCTCACCGCTCTCCTTCAGCGACAGCACAGCCAGGTTTATTTTGTCCCTGTGGTAGTATAAAACAATTATATAGTGTTATCGTATATATGTGGGATTCGAAATCAGTTTGATTTTTTCTTTTTTAATTTATATTCGAATTTGTTGATTGGGTAAATTATTTGGAGTAAAAGAAACAGTTATAAGGAAATAACAATCGAAATGGGAAGAAAGCATCATCGGATAATAATGGGTGTAGATTTTTCTTCAAAAAGGTTTTTGCTTTTCCAAAAATATAAGCTAGCATATGTTATAATAGCAATGCAAATAAATTTTCAGTTCTGAAGAAAAAACATAGCTGTATATAAATACATTAGTAGACAGAATCTTTTATTGAATTGCAATTAAATTCGCCACATCTAATGATAATACTGAGCTGCAGTGTATAAAAATCAATTCCGCTAATTGATAAAAGAATTATTTGGCTCTAAATTCGTAAATGATTATTTGCGAATTAGGGATTTTTACAGTTCAGATGGAAAACAAAGTTTTTAGTGCTTTAGATTACCACGTAAATTATCGCGTAAATATTTTATGCGGGGGCCGCGTGCGTGCCCTTAAACGACCTAGAAATAAAAATGCTAATTGTAAGAAACGACTCGTTAAAACTTGAAAGTAGCAGCAAAGTAACGATCCGTGAAGATGCAGACGAGATTTTTACGTTTTAATTATGCACACGATAATGAAGCTGTTCTAAAGTCCATTTGACTTAGTTCTTCTGGTAAAAATGGGAAATGCGTGTCAGAGAAATTTCATGCAATTTTCCCAGATTAAACATTACTTTCTTCATTATCTCTGCTTAACAATCTTCAGAAAGTTTAAAATCACGGAAAAATATTTTATTGCTTAACCAACTATAAAAATGATAATAAATAGAAAATTCCAGCAAATACGAGTGCAAGCACTTATTGTACTTTATTTTCGTCTTTACATGTACTATGTGATCGAGTAAATTTCATTTACCTCAGTGGCGAGCCAAGTGGAGTTGCGATACCAAATCCTTTGGCATCGAGATTCCGGCCGACTTTCATGGTATCGCAGGGCTCCCTTTCGTTAATGTAGTCGTTCTTCGGGCTCTCAATCAGCAGAGCGTACTTTCCTTTGCTAGTCCGCACTCGCTGGATACCATCGGCATACGAGTTTACGAACACGTGTTTATTCTCGTTCATGAATCTCCACATTTGCTTGTAGAGCTCGATTTGGGATCTCTGCAAAATTATGGTTTGATATAATCTTTATTCGAATTATTTTCATAGATTTCAAAAAAAATTTTAACTTATTGACGAAATAAAAATACGCAAAAACTTGTAATATTGTAACTGGCAGAAATATTAATGCATTCACGTAAAATATAGTTTATCCTGCAACTGTATGTGCGTGTGAATTGAAATTAAGTATTGAAATGTTCATTGTATACGGTTATTGTAAATATCAACAAAATATCCAATTAAAAAAAACATGTATATTACTGTATATAAGTCGCTAATACCCCTAAGGGGGATGCGACGATAAATAAATAAATAAAAAAAAAAGTTTAACGAATGGTAAAATAGTTTTTGATTTCGAAATTGGTTGTTAGAGTAGAAATTCACCTGCATACCTGTGAACAAATTTATGATATGTATTTTTCTGGTAAGATAAATTGTTTTATTTTTTTTTTTGAGTATTTAGAATTCTGTAATAAAGATAATACTAGTTCATAGAATATTATAATAAAATTTATAATAATTTAAAAAAATAATTAAGAATATATCAGTTTTGTTGTATAAAAAATATAAAAATTATAAAAGTTTATTGTTATTTCCCTGCATTATCAATTATATTTCCAGTTTATATAGAGACCTTCAATAACTTGTATAAAATAAATTTTTTACCATTACTTATAATTTAATTCGAAGAAACCTAAAATATGTATTCGAACATCCAATAATCCAAAACCATACTCCTTAAACCGCGCTCCCGAGTAAGACCCCAAAATCACCAAATAAATAACATAACCCTCATTTAATTCAACGATAAACGTATATTTAATCCCATCACTCGAGTGCGGCTCCCAATCGGCCATTCCCGAATTACCTTCCCGCACCAGCATACTCTCACAAGCGCGCGTATAGGGACGTAAGATCGTCGAGGCGGTACGACATACTGCAGTGCGGGTATATATATACACACACACTCGCTTGGGCGAAAGCTCGCTCAGCTGATATAACTCACCCTGAAGAAGTCCCAGGTGGAGCCATGCTCCAGTGTACCGTATTGGACCTCGGTTTGAGCGGCAAGGTCCTCCGGCGAGTTGATAGGCGTCACCATGCGCTCGACCGTGAGGAACGCCGCCAAATTGGCAGTGTACGACGAGATCAGGATAAGGGTGAAGAACCACCAGACGCTGCCGACTATGCGACCGGAGATGGATCTGCGATCAAGCGGATATGGTATATGTATGTATATATATATAGAGAGAGAGAGGGTAGAAGTACTTGCAGAGGTGTGTGTGTGTGTGTGTGTGTGACGTCGCGAGGATTAGCTCGCGAGCGTGCCAAGCGATTCGTCTTATTTATCCTTTATCGCGATACGTGTCGGGTAGGAGGGATGATTTATCTGCGGTTTTGCAGAAATGTGTGAGGGTAAAAGTTTTACTTTTTGTCTCGGGAGGATTTTTTTTTTCGAAATTGAAAAAATAAAGGTGTTTGATTTATGCTGAATGCTAATTTAAGTTCAATGTCTGAGAATAAAAAAAAAGCAAGCGGAAATATCTAATTGTAAAAATATACAGAACGTTTAATCCAATTCTAACGCATCTTTAACCTTCTAACTAGTTTATTTATAATTAATTTGACTAGAAATATTTAATCTATTTTTCCGTGTATCTCAATTTCTTATGAATACCTTTCTAAAGCTGTAAAAGACACGTACAAATGTATTCTGGTAAATTAATAAGTCCGCCTTACTTTTAATCCTTTATTATCTCCCGTAATACTCTCTAAAATTCAGTTACCGCGAGCAAAAAAAAGAAAGCTTCATTAAAAAGCCAAAACTCGAAAGAAAAAAGGTCGCATCGCTTGCCGCTGCACTTCTGGATTCATTTCGCGACTCCACGCAGCGGCGACACGGTGGTGGTTCGCGATTAATTTACATTTCGGACCTGGTGCAGAAGCAGCAGCAGTAGCAGCAGTAGCGAGCTCACCTACACATACATGCACACACACACCCCCGCACCGAACCCCGTTGATTAATGGCTCAAATATTCTCGCGGCGACGATATGAATTGTAAATTCCCGACCTCCACCTCCTCCTCCTCATCTCGTCTCTCGTTCTTCCCTTACTTATATTCGCTGGTTCTTCGGCAACCCCGCAGGCGCAAGATACTTTATGCAAATTTTCATTATTAAATAGCGCCTCGTGCGAGCGGCCGCCGCCGCCGAACGTTAACCGGGTTACGTCTTCGCCGTTCGCCGTTCGCTCGTTGGCTGGCTGTATAAGCTGCCGAATGTATTTTAGGGATAGTGAAAGGGAGAGAGAGAAGCAAAGAGAGGGAGAGATCCCGGGGAGATGTTCAGGCTATAGCCTTTTTATTGAGCGTGAAAATGGACGATCAAAGACGGTCCATAATAGTAAATTTAATATCTTCGGTTAGAGGGCGGCAATGAATTTCTCTCCCTCTCCCTCCCGCTCCTTTCTCGTTTTGTGCTACTGAGAGACGTTGGTGATTGATTTTAAGTGTCGGCGTGTCGTGAATTTGATATTTTGCAGTTTAATACGCTTGAGGCTTTAATTCATTTCAAACGAAATCGTAAATTCTTAATGAAAAATTATCTCCTTTTAAAATTATTACCTTATATACCGTCATATAAGAGCTCTGTAAACTAATAAACCGAGAGATAGTAATATCTTACTGCTTGTGTATTTAAGTTACCCTTTTTCACAACTAAATCTATAATTGCTAATGAACATTTCACCGAAAAATTACTTTTATTTCTCAAACATTTTCGGACACCTCGTTAACCTTTCATTCGCGTACGGAAAATATTCCCTCAACGCGAGCCTCTTAACAAGTGTTCAACGTTTCACTTCATTCCTCTCGTTTACACAAAAATCACGTACCGTGGCGAGATGTCGCTACCCTGCTGCATGATAGCTCCCAGCGCGAACCACAGGCTGTTCAGGATGCTGAAATCGTTGGCCATGCTTGTATGCTGGTCGTGGGACGAGCTCTGCGAGGCGTGCGAGTGCTGCATCGTACCGTCTCGTGAGACCAGGGTAGGATCGCGGGGCGTGCCGATGGCCAGGACACGCCACTCGTACGGTGAAAATCTGTTGCATCGATGTTTGTTAATTGTTTTTTTTATGTTTATTTTTAACAGAAAATAATTAAAAGTATGTTTTTGATATATAAAATCATTAATATATTGTTATATCTTATATAATGTGAAAAATTTGTGAATGTATATAAGGATAAGGTAATATATCTTACCTCGAAACAATGAAAAGGACGATGGATACGCCGATGTAGGAGAAGATGACGCAGACCCAGATCTCTTTGCTCAACGGATTAAGAAAACTAAAGACGCCGGGATTCTGCTTGATGGGCTTCTTAATCATGATGCTGATGCCCAAGGACATAAAAGGCTTACTGAAGTCTATAACCCTTTCGCGCTCCGACGTTATCGTCATCGGGGCTATGGCTATATCCGCCTCCTAAAAGCGAAATTTCGTGACGTTACAATCAAGAACTTGATTTCATTAAATAAAGCTTCGGTGGCAAAATGGAATTAGAAGGCTTCAAATTGGATAGTTGGAGAAAAGTCGAAGTTTAATCGAATATCGTTAAGTTTTTTTCATTAAATTTAGTATTTTAAGGTTTAAACTTCACATTGTACGATATTATAGAAAATCCATAATAAAGCGTAATAAAATATTTGTCAAACATCAGCTACGTATCATAGCTCATTAATTATTTCGTCCGTATAAGCATTATTGATTATAAATTATAATTTAACAATTCATTGTATCATTAGAAATAATTTGTATCAAACAGCAAATTACTGTTTATAACAGTTGATAATTTTTCCACTAGTCGCAATGAAGATCTCATCATTCTCCTCTGACGATAACTAATACATACTGCAACCGAAAATATACGTCCACCTTTCACAGCTCAACGATAGATGGTGCATGAATCGACCCCTCGCAAAGCTTGCAAGCTCGAGGCCTCTAGCGTGAAAAACGCGAACCCAAAATCCTTGCAACCACTGGGTAAAACAGTTTTTTTTTGCCACCCTTCGGTCAAGAGGCTAGCGTTAGTGCCTGGCACCGGATCAATAATAATTCACTGCTACTATACGAGGAATCGTCCTCGTCACCTAGTTCGCACGACTGGTCCACGTGATACGCCAGCGCTCGCTTCTCTTCGGTTGCTATATACCTTTTTTTTCTGCCGAGACCGCGACTGTGCGCTCAACGACCATCATTACCGGGCTTGATTGCCGCAAATTATTATCGGATTTCTTTTCAGTCGGAATACCCGGCACACACACTGCAGTCGCCACTAGATTCAGCCCAATGTTACAATTGGGATTTTCGTTGTAAATTGCAGGAATGATTTGCTCGGCATTCCAATCTTTTTATATGTAACTTTTGTGATTCTAGAATTAGTGTCCGTCAATATCAAAAACAAATTGCTGTAAAATTTTGTCGTAGTGATTTATTTGCCTTGTTTGGTAGCTGTTATGTATAATTTAATGTCCATAATACGACTAAAATTTTATTACTATACGATCGTCAAGGCTTTAAATTAACTGATCAAACGTATATATATGTTACAACAAATGGATATGGAAAATACATCGTATTTACGGTACATTAATAGACAAGTTAATTGAACGGGACTGCTACTTTACCTATCCATTAGCAATTATCTGAAATTACAGTAATGTTTACGAACGATGGTCCAGCGATGTAAAACTTACTAATTCAAATTTTGGAGATTTCACGGAATATGAGATTAAAGCGTACAATATTCACCAAGCCTCCCACCTTCGCACCCTACATGCGAATCCAGGATTTCCAATAATCTGTAGCTAAGCTTATTACGAGGGCGAATGTCACAAATTATAGATGGATTTCTCTTGTACGAGCTTCTAGGTACAATTCCTCGTACAGTATTTAAAATAATTATTAGTCGTATTACCCTACCCCATGGGAGCTTAGACAACCAAAGAATGCTGAATGACGATGAAAAATTAATTAAACCTTTAAAATCATGTTATTTTACGATACTTAACAATTATCTAACATGTCTAAAATTTATAATTAGTACATAGTGTCAATTAAAAAAAAAATATATTTTACTTTGATTCGCAAAATAGGAATAACAAATGTGAATTTTCAATTGATATAATATTAATCCGTATATACAAGTTTCGCATATTACCTTTATTTATGCTCTACATCCGAATTTAGTAGTTTGTCCTGAGCTAAAGCTAATTTTATGACTACGGAAACATGAGATTCATTCAGAAGATTATTTAGAGTAGGTAATTTTAGATTCGACAATATTCGACTAAATTTAGTGATCATCGGATAACACGGCCGTTATTAAAGATACATTTTATTTTCATCCTGCAAACTCTATCATAATAAATGTTATTTAATAAATTTAAATAATACATTAAATCCTCAAATATATATTAACGAAACTGAAATGATTTAGAAGTCATTCGAAATTGGCTTCAACGCTACTTTAAAGATTATTCCAACAGTACATTGATTCGTAATTGCTTCGTATAATATAGCAGCGAGCGAGTGTTAGTGAGGAAAATTGCCTATCAAATTTCGTGTCCCCTCTGACAGATAGGATGTTTTGATCCGTGAACGCAAAAACTTGCGATCTTCTCTCTTTCTTGCCCCCTCGACAGTTCTGAATTTCTCGTCATCTCCTCTTGCTCTTTGGTAATCCGAAGCCAAGGACCTCTCCACCCGTACATCGGAATAATTTCTGTTTTTACCCCGGGGACGACGAAAATACATATTTTCCCATCTTTACGAGATCCCCGAGTCGTATTTTCGTGAACGTAGCGTCTTCATTAATTTATGAAGATTGCGTTCGCACGGCAGGAGGGGGCAAAGGCAGGTTATATATATATATATATATACGTACGAACGTGTGTGCACGCGTATATATATACCTACGCAGTAGGGGTAGAAGTGTAAGGGTGCTACAGGGAGCATCACACGCGTCATTATTCTTTGAGTGAATTACCTTTCTGATCAGCTCTCCAACCATGCCGTCCCAGCCCCCGGGTACCTCTGGATTTTCCGAGCCATATTTCCCGTCCCTCACGATCTGCAAGTCCCCTGGATGGAAAAACAAGAAGAAAAACAAGAAGTGTGAGTGTGCGTATATATATGCTGCTGTATGTATTTTGTACGAGTAAGAGTGTGGTTAGAGAGGAGGTGAGGGGTGGAGAGAAAAGGTAGGGGGATGAAAGGAGCTTTATGCGGCTTGAATGAGAAATTATCGATTTTCATAACAGCTTGCCTCATTTCATAATCTCGGCTCGCATATCTTAATATACTACTTTCTCGTCGAATCTATTCATCAAACATTATGAAACTGAAGCATACTGTTAAGGAAAATAGAAAATATATAGTGAAAACCGCTATTTCGAGTGAATTTAAAGTCAGGTTAAATTTATGATATTAACTGTTGGTTGAATGAATTTAACTATGTTAAAAATGACTTACAGCTGATATTTAATTTCTTGGTTATGAGGTCAGCAAGATCCCTGCAGTAACCCTCGTAACGGTCCTTCATCTTTTCAGGGATTCTTCCATTATCGAATTTCTTCTCCATTATATAGGGTTCCTCCTGCGTGGTTTCGAATAAAAATATCTCATTTCAAATCGTAATCCAGAAAAATTTTAAAATCGCTAGAAAAAAAAACTAAGACCTACCACAATTGTAGTTACGATGTAGGTCGTATTTCTCAAAATTTCAGATTTAGGATGCCGATCGCGTTTCGTAGGTACCACCTGATATCCGGACAAGTCTTTCCATTCGGCAACCTTTAAATATGAAAGTGCGTGGTTATAACTCTTTAAATTGAACCTTACTTTGATTTCAGAACAATTTTATAAATTTCAAATCTCCTTTTCGTAGCAAAAGTCATTTTAAAAACTTATATCTTATTTTTTCATCTATTTTCAAATAAAGATTCGTTCTCAGTGACTCTCTACAGACGTAATAATAGCGTTCCGAAGCTATTTGTTGAAAATAACGAAGAAAAAAGAAACTTTACCTTCACAGGTGCACTATTGACCGTCATCTCGACGACGTCGAGGGTGTAATTTTGGCGACGGGCCTCCTCGTTGAACTTAATTTGGCCGGTTAGCCCCTCTATTTCCACCTGAAAATCGAAGGAAAGATCGCCTTGAAACACACACACATATATATAAAGTTCAATAGGTCCAGTGTAGAAAAGCCGAATGAGCGCGTGAGCGAGATTTTTCTTGTTGTTACGAGCTGGATTCGTAGTATCGACACTTTTCCACCATAAAAAGGTTTCTCTACGCTCCTTTTAAAGGCCACTTCCTTCGTTCTTTTTTTTTTATTTAACATTTCTACTGCCGCGTCATTTCACGTACGGTTAACATTTTATTAGGTCAAATCGATGAATTACGTCAGAAAATAAAAGTGCCCCCACCCCCCGGGGGATTTAATGTGACACTTTAACTTTTATGTGCGTTTCTTGAAGCAATCTCAAAAACTATTCCCTTTCTTGGGAAGGAATAGTTTATTGTGGCGCATAAAACATTATATACGTATATATTTTCATTATTGTTATAAATTACTATTTTTTTCTTCTTCTTCTCATTTTCCCTGTATTATCAAACTTTTTCCTTAAACATTTTAATCCTCTATTTAAAAATTCTCGGCTTAACTCGTATATTAAACAAATTACGTTATTCCATTATTTTGCATCGTAATATTTGTATCTACCCATTATTTATATACCAAATTAAAACGCGCCGCGTGTTAACGTAAAGAAAAAAATGCTCGCGAATCACGCAAGTAATTTCGACGTGCGAAATAGCGTATATATATATATATACACGTCGTACAAGAGCCTCTCCTACAATCTTAAAGTCAATCTCAACTTTTCAGCATTGTTGTAGTAAAATTATGCACAATGCGCGAGAAAAGTACCCCATTACGTATTATGAAAGTGTAAACAGGAGAGAAAGAGAGAGAGAGAGAGAGAGAAAAAAACGCATCGTCTTTGAATAATATTGAGTTCGCATAAAACTCCAACTCTACGACATCACATATTTTACTTTTTATGCAGCAGCTTACATTACGCTCGTATCCTACAACATATGTTTATACGCGTGTGCCCGGCGAGCGGCGGCGCTGACATTTTCCATTACAATATCGTTCAATCTTTTCTGCAAACCTTTTCACATATTAAATCTTTAATCGAACTAAAACTCGACGTTCCCTCCCAAAAAAATTCCACACTATACCTTATTTATTTCTCCACGTAGCCCTGAAATCCCGACGATCTCTCGTCCTATTTTCCTACCGCAAACCTTTCACATATATATATACATAGAGAGAGAGCAGTATACCTTCGCGCAGCGATCCGCGAACTTCTCGTTTCCCTCGGCCCAATCTCGAGGAATTTCAAAAACTTCCCCAATCTGCATTCGCTCGCTCGCTCCGTCGGATTCCCCCTTCTATAACATCTCCAACACTCGCAGCATCTGCACACCTCTCTGTCATCGACACGTTTCGGTATTCTCCTTTTCTTCGACCAGAAAAATCCTCTCGCTATAGTATAAAGAGAGAGGGAGAAAATTCCTTTTTCCAGCTCGAAAAGCCGCGACGCAGAAGAAACGCCAATTAGCGTCAGCCGCAGACGTCGCATTCGGTGTGTGTCGCGGGCGGAAAGTACGCGCGAAACAAAAAGTGACTCGCTGCCTCTAGGGTAACCTGAGGGGGTGAGGAGAGGGGGCAAAAATGATTTTCTCAGCCGACGAGGCGTCGCGGCGCGGTAGCTTGGCTATGGCTCTCTGCTCCGTTCTCCTCTCTTGTTACGTTTGTTAAGTAGCTCGTTGACGTCGAGCTAAGGGGCCACACCGCGAGAAAGCTTTTTCTTCGACTTCGCCCACCTCTCCCCGCGTTTCTCTCTCTCTCTCTCTCTCTCTATCTCTCTCTAGAGTGCGCGCGTTTCCTTTTCTCGGTCTTATTATTTGTTCGGGGGTGATTATGTGTACGCGGAAAGACGCTCGAGTTCCGCCTGAGAAGTCTAAAGAAATTTCTTTGGTGGTTTGACTGTAGCATCTTTCGTTGGATTTGCATTTCTTCAATAAATTAATGCCCAGATTATACTTTCCTCAAATTTTTTCTTCGCGTTCGCATATTTCTCACAGATGAAATAATAACATAGATCTCAACTTTCACAGTTTTTTCAAAAATACGTTATATATAAATGCTTTTCGCGTCAAATTCACTCGAGAGTTCCACCCGAGAAATATCTAATCCTGAAATATTTTCACGTAACGTCTTAATTGGCCTCGTTTTTTTTTGTAGCGAAGAATAGAAGTGAGAGATCACGAACCGTTTCTCTCACGAATCGTCCTCCCTTCTCCTCTCCCTCAAAACAAAGTTCGTCCACGCTTTTTCAATTAAACCAATCAGCGACTGCGAGAGAGAGAAAAAAGGGCGTGAAAGTGCAAAAACCAACTCTCGCTTATTATCAGTCGAATCAATCCCTTTGTATATATATATATATATACCTATACGTTGAGAACCGCCTCCTCCCTTCCCCCTTCTACTCTTCCAATATTCGGCTGGCATTGTTTCCCCCGCGCTCGCGAAAATTCACAAATTGAAGAAGAAAAAGCGTCCCGCGGGCGCACATAGTCAACCTCCTCTCCTGAAGCGTTTCCGTTCTGATTGTGTTCGAGAAAAGAGAGAGAGAGAGAGAGGTAGGGAGGGAGGGAGAGCTTCGATTGAAAAGTTTTTCTCCCGGAACTAAAATTTTTCTGCCGCTGCCGTTGCCGCCCTTCTCTCGATCCTCATGCGCCGTAGAAAAAGAAACAGCTTTGTTCGCGAAGTTTGGGACGTATATACGCGCGCGCGTTCGCGACGAGTTTCCACTGTCAGGCTGGAAATCAAATTTTGCGAAAAGGCCAAGGCAATACCTCAGTATTCCTGCATAAATCAGTATCCTTTCAGGAGTTGCCCCTGCGCGTACTCTACGTGAGTATACACGCGCGTATGTTTGTTTCATAGCGCATCGTCTTGTGCGTGTATCGTATGTGTGTGTGTATACGTATACATGTGTATATAGAGGCCATCCTTTCTATCAAGACTATAGCGAGTGAGCGAGTTCTGTGTATGCCTTCGATTGAACCAATTTCGCGTTCGCGCGCGACACAGAGAGAGAGAGACCTACATGTGTTTCCTCTCTGCTTTGATATATTTTCTTTGAAAATAACCGTTACAAAACAATGTATTGCTTTTGAGCTGTTTTCATTGTTTTGGGTACTTGACTTAGTATGATAAGATATATATATATACGTAAACATGTAACATATACGTGTTTTTCTATATCTATTATTTTTACTTCTTAATCGTTATACATGATCCGAAATAAATTACGCATAATAATTGATAATGCACAACTCGTTC
>JAWWEQ010000001.1:28152521-28179961 GCA_035583055.1 Torymus tubicola | reverse complement strand
GAAAAAAATCTGAAAAAATTCAGGGTAACATATGGGATGGTTGCGAAGCGATTTAGGTGATTTTAAAAGAAAAAAAATTTTTGACCTCTCGATTCACCTGAGAAGTGCCCATATATATACAATGTCTTCTGAGATTAAATTTCAATTAAACAGCTAGTATATATGACATTTTTATTAAATAGTTTAATATAATACCGATCTGAGATTTAATAATAAAATTTAAAGGACATTATACAGGAAAGTACTGTAAGTAAAAACACACAAGAAATAATATTCCCAAGTCAAAAGTTTTCCTTGATAAATCAAACTTGACCCTCAGGACGTTACGTTCCTGCATTAACAGACATTTCCTTCGTAACTTTCAAACTAACAAAAGCTCTCGATGAAATGATTCGTCAATCTCAAACCACATACATACCGCCTACAAAAACCTTCATCCTTAAGAAAAAACCTTTCCTCCCGAAACAAAGCAAAACTCTTAACTCGAGCGACAAAACCTACACCGCAACATTGGCCACTCCTTCCTTCCTTCCTTCCTAACCCGCAACTCTCAGTCGTTTTACTGTTATACTGCATACACATCAGAAGAAGAAGCAGAAAAAAAACGACCGCGTAGGCAACGATCGCATCATTCGTCGACGCACCGAGACGAAACTGCGCCACATTCTCTCTCGATCTTCGACGACGACGAGCACTAGCAGTGAAACTATATATATATACAGAGTATATACCTCACCCTTCTCTGCGGCGAACTTGCATTTCCACGCTTACTTTCCGGGTGCGTGCGTTCGCGTTCACTCTCCGACTGCGCAGTGTTGCCTCGACCGCAAGGCCTTGTACACGGGATTGTTCGCATACCACCGCGACATCGCAGAGAGAGAGAGAGACTATCTCGACGTCCTTCGGCTGACCCCCTGGTTTTAACTTTGTGCAGTCGGTTTGGTTGCCGTTAGCCGCTCGTGCGCGCTCGTCTGGTATATACTCTCTCTCTCTCTCTTTCTCTCTCGAGCGCTTGTTTGCTCGGCTCTGCTACTGCTGTAGTGTATAGTATATAGTTTTATTTGGTTTTGTTGCTGTTGCGGCCCTTGTTGTTTGAACAATTTCACCAGAGAAAGCGTATGCGTCGCGCGCGCGCGAGCGCTGTATAAAATGAATTTTGGATTTAAGGAAAGTTGGGGAGAGTAGAAGGAGGAGAAGAGGAAAAATCTAATTAAAGTCGAAATGGTATTTTTTAATTATTCAAAAAAAAAGAACGAGCGGGCGTTCTTGCGTCACGTTTAATTGCGAGTTGTTATGATAATTGGAACAGAAAATCGTTTGATAGCAGTGCTATATATATAAAAGAACAGCTGTGCAGTTAAATCACTTTATTTCTTCGAACGAGACGAGCGTTGATGAAAAAAAAAAGAAAACATTCTTGAAATAGAATTTGCTTACTGCTGGGTTAAACGATATATAAATTGAGTTGGTAAACAGTTACAAAAACTAGGGTAAACTGACGATAATAAGACACGAGCAAGAGTTTATTCTGATTGACGCCTCTATTACTTTATATAAATACGAAAAAGCTTTCTTAATCTCTCAGACATTGTCTGGTACTGTTGAGTTATTTTCATTCTACGTACTCTCTCTCTCTCAGTTATTGCGTTAAAATGAAAAATTCAGCAGACTTTTAATTTTATCTGTGTCGCTCAGTCTTTGCAAGATCCCTTCTCTAAAATATTATTTACCCTCGCGAGGTATGGATATACTAAAACAGCAGCACATAAAAAATTGACATCTTTTTCACGACATCGCGGTTTCTATTTAAACAAAAAACCTCGCTCCATTCACGCTCTAATATGTCTTTCTACGCTCTTCCAAGCGATAGGAATAAAACAACGTCATCTCTGTCTCTCTCTTTCTCTTTCCCTTTCGAATACAAATATCGCGCGCACAAAGCTTCCTAGAGCATGCAGCAGCAGCAACGCTGGTGCATTCACTCGCCCTGACAAGCTAAAATTCGCGTAGATACCGCAGCCGCAAACCCTTTTTACCTCCCCCTCTCCCCTCCCCCACCCCCCCCTACTTTCTTCTAATTTCGCAAAATTTCAACGTAATCCAGCCTTAATACCCCGTGCGCGCGTTGTGCTGTGCTCGGTCGCTCGCTATCCTCCATCCCACTTCGACTCCATCCATTTCCGCTCCTCTCTCTCTCTCCCTTATCTCTTGAGTTACACGCCCGAATGCGCCTGCACTCGTACACAAAGCGCGTAATTGCCGCATCCTGGGAAAAGCGAGTCTGTGCGCGCGCGCGCGCAAGCCCGGCAAAACGTCGAGCGTTTAGCCGTGTGACCTCACGCGCGCCGGGCAGAGAGAGAGAGAGAGAGGGAAAATGTCTAATTGTGCGACAGGGCAAAAGCGACGCGCTGCACTGCGTCGTCGTCGACGTCGTCATCGTAGGAGACAGAGAGAAGAGAGAGAGAGAAACCTCGACACGCGACTTTTTACACCCCCACGCGCTCGCGCCTCCTTTCGTAATTCTCTTCTTTTCCTTTTTATTTTTTTTTTCAAGAAGAGAGTCAAGTAGATAGAGAGTGGTATTTTTGCTTTGGCCTCCTTGCTTTGTGTATATCTCTCGTTGTCGCTCGTGCGAGAGGTGCCGCAGCAACGCTTGCTAACGTTCTTTGCCTGGAAGTAGTAGTGGGCACCAACAGTTGCCGAGCGTTTAATTGCTAATAACCATGGAACGGGGTATGAGGACTGTGCTACAACGAGTGTGCTAATAAGACCGAGCGCGCCTGTTAACTGCCTAATGTACACATATTTTTCGTATTAAGTGAGGGTATATAGCTATAGGGTGAACCCTCGCAGATGATTAGACCCCTTCTATACCTTGCGAAACGGGTGGTAATAATATATTTAGGTTTTGCGCAAGGGGTAGACGTAATCGCGGTGCGCGCACGCGTGCATATATATATAGAGGCCTTTTTAACGCGAGTACTTAATTCGCCGGGGCAGGCGGCCTGGGAAATTATCTCTTTAGGCAGAGATTCCACGCTGCCTGACAATTTACTACGCGTATTTTTGGTAATTACGCCGGCGTTTTTCGAGGGAACGAGAGAGAGAGAATAAGAGTTAGCGGAGGGCGCGGAAGGACTTTGTTTAATGACTTTACTCGCGCGTTTTCGTGAATGACTACGGGTGGAGGGACGAGCGGGAGCTGAAGAGAAGTGAGCTTTTTATTGTGGTTGACTATTGTTCATTTTAAATTATTTGGTTTTCATACTGTTACGTTGTTAAAAAACTCTTTCAAATTGCTGTTAAAAATTGCTTTTGTGGTTGTCGTATAATGTGTGATAAATTATGTTATATTAAGTTATCTGCTATGTAAGAATTACTATAATAATAATAATATTTTAACAAAATCATTTTATATTCAGATTTTATTATAGTGTATAAACTTAATATCATTATTATATATAAGACAAAAGGAAACGTTTAAACTTGAGTTGGAAAATCAACAAACTTCGTCTCATATTTGTCCGGCTACACGGGCTCTTGCACTACTGTACTTCACAGCGCTGACTATAACTTACAACATGTTGCACCTCTATTTGCTCCACAATTAATTAGTCTGTCAACTTCACGAGTTATTTTACCCTCTACTCTGTCTTTTCTTTAGAAATTATGTTCATTTAGGTCAAATTAAAAACATTAAGCGTGCAGTTGTTAATTGTCAGAAAATAAAAAAAAAACAAAATTGAGAGATTATAATCTGCAATTGTTATTCGACCGAGCTTATCATAGGGGAAGATAGGACACCACGGACACTCTAACTTTATCATTTTATAAAAAAGTGAATTAAAATTTAACAACAAATCGAAAATATGCAATTTGTAGATAGACCCAAAATGAATTAAAATATATCAATGAGAAAACTTATAAATTGATATGTTTTTATAAAAAAATTGAAGAAAGAAGACATTGAAAATAGTTCCTCGTACCCCGTAACGGGGCATTCTTGCCATGAGAGGGGAGCACAAATGTCACAAAGTTTATTTATCTTGCGCTAGACGCCATTTGTTTTGTGCTAGACGCCGCAGTTGCGTGTGCGCCGTAATATGCTTTCTTTATTTTGATTTCATTAGTTTCATAAGAATTTAAAAAAGAAAAGTAAAAATATAGATTTGAAGTTAATTTAATAAGCTATCAAATGCACTTCAGTTCATTTTTAATTTTTGATATTTTTTTTTCTATTTAAGCTGTGAAAAATAAAATTTAGTACAGATTTTTACTCCGATTTTCAAACTCAACGCAGCTATTTACATTAAGTTTTTTGTATTGCATGGTTAAAGAGGAAAAAACAGAATATATTTATATGATATTTCCATTAGGATTTATAATTATTTTATTTTTCCTAGATTTAAAATTTTGGGTGTTCAACCAACCCGCCAAGTTCAGCATGTCCCACCTTCCTCTACTAATTTAACGTCGAAAATTATAATATCTCCAAATTATTAATACAATTATATTATTTAATTAGAATAAGTTTTCAAAAATACAATAATATATCTGTAGCGACAAATTGTGGAATGTCAGGATTTTCTTGAAGTAATAATTAGCACAAACTAAAACGATTTCATGACCATTAAGAATTATTTAAATTTCATTACTTATATAAGATTAAAGCACACGAAGAATATATTTAAACTTAATTAAGAAATCTATGTTTAGAATATATTTATAAATTTATTTTTGCCTAGATTAAAGATCGCGAAATAAAAATAAATTGTTGGCCATTGTATTGATTAACTCTCCAAAGCTTCTTGATTAATCATTTCCCAAAACAAGATATGTTTCTAATAAACTTGTCCCATTAAGTTTTCAGTAAATTAGTAAACCACTAAACATAAATCATGACTAAACTATAAAGCACCAAATATACACACTTATTCACAACGTAATCCATATAACAAAAGCTATCAACCACTACTTTATTTCATTTAACCAACGAAACAAAGCCATCCCACTAACAACCTACACGCTCGTACTCGCAAAAACCATCTTCTTCTCCTCCCCCATATCCGTTCAGCTCACCTGAACAACCTATCGTCCCAACACACACACACACACATGCACATATACCCTCGTTCCCTCCCGCCTCGTCAACTCTCAAAAGAACCATCTCTCCCAATCACCTGCGGCTCAGCCAGCCATCACCCACAAACAACAACACCAACAACAGCAGCAGCAAGAACGACGACGACCCTGCCGCTCGCTCGTATTGCCGCGTGAACGCGAAAACCTCTCTACACACGCAACGCACGCGCGAAAAGAAAGAAGCGGACAGTCGATCCCCCGAGGAGAGAAAGACAGGCATCACAGACTATGTATATATAGATGGCTATACATTCTCGTGTATACACGCTTCGTTGCTCGCTCTCTCTCTCTCTATTGTCGTATACCTGTATATATGTATGTGCGTGCAAACGAGTCCCGTGGCCCCCCTGCAGCAGCAGCAGAAGCAGTAGCAGCAGCTATAGCTCGTCAGACTCTCTCTCTCTCTCTCTCTCTCGCGGGCGCAAGCTCGCACATTCTCGTTACCGCGAGTCGACGTCGCTAATTAGTGGCGCGAGCGCGCACGCGGCCTCGCTAAATGCCCGGAGGGGGATAACAGTGAGGTGTTGCACTGAGGGAGAGAGCGAGCGAGAGAGAGAGAGAGATGGTGTGTACGCGTGGGTGACGACTCTCGATTCGGCGCGAGTTGTTGTTGTTGTTGTTGGCTTCGCGAGAACTGTCGCCGTGTGCCCGGTCGTATATATACGTGTTGCTGCTGATGTTGCGCTGTGACATCCGCGATTTTTTTTGTCCTATGACGAGAGAGAGAGAGAGTGAACGCGAGGATCGACGCTTTGAGGAGTAGCTTTTGTTATGATCGTATATATGAGGTGGTGTGGAGAGGAAAAAAAAGGGAAGGATAGGTGTACAATGAGAGGATCTATTGGAAGTTTAATTTATTTAGGGTATGGTGGTTTATTAATGTTGTAATGTGTAACTTTACGTGAGGTTGGAAAAACGTTAATTATAGGTAGGATAGGACGAGGAAGTGGCTATTTGTGGTTGAGTTAGAAATCACAATTATAATTTTGGGATGAAAATTCTACTAATGTGATAGAGATATGTTTTGGTAGAATCAAAAATTAAATAGAAGAGGGGATTTACTTGTTGGCAATAATAAAATGAGGCGAACAATAAAATGAAAGAATGACCAACGCATGCCAAAATAAAATTAGGTTTCATTATGCTTGAGATCTATCTCTTTTGATTCTTTTTTTATTTATGACAGTTTATATAAGTATGTAGTGATTCAAGCGATAGTCAAGCAAAACGTTCATTCCACTAAAGCAGTCTAACAATGTGATCAGACTATAGCGAATGGTCACCTATATTGATAAATAATTACTTTTTAGAAACGATTTATTCACCAGTCATGGTGTAAGCGATCAATCGATTTGAAATTTTAACGTTACTTTCGGTAACCGATCCTTTTATCAGATATCATTTATTTTTTAGAAACTATCTGAATTTTGCAAAGGAAGATAAGAAAAGAGACATTTTTCATACGATTGAATGTTTAACTCGATTTTAATAAAGATCTCGTGAGCTAACTTTGTACATAGAATATTTTATAGTTCAAGTTGTATTTAAATCAATATGTTATCTTATTTAATAATTTGATATAAGTCACAATAGTCATCTTACACTTGTGATTGTACTTTTCCGACCAATTCGTACAGTTACTAGAAAAGCCTTTTGAGCTATTCGCAAAACAAAGTCTTTAAAAATGTTTAAAGTTTTTCTTGTACACTAAATTTATTCGCATTTACTTTCAGCTAAAATTATTGCACTGGTAAAACTTTCCTTTTGTAATCCTTTGGCAAAAGTTTAAAAGTACGCTTCAAAAACAGTTGTCAAACTAGAGCAAGTATTCGTTTTTACAGTTTATTATTTTTACTAGCCCAAGAAGCAGTTTTTAAACTCAAATAATAAATTTCCGTTTTTATTTCATCCCGTAGTTCAAAAATATCGTCGCATATTACCATTATATCGAGTTCCCCTTTGCTCGCAGTTCATAATACGCTGTTAATTTATGTAACAATCCTGTCCCCGGGTCATTAAAACAATAAAATTGGCTTAATCTAATCTAATTGCTTTTCCGGCCCATCCCCGGGCTTCTTTTATCCCTTGCCTCGCCTCATTTTTTTCGGTCTTTCGTGCTCTCTTTCCCTCGCTTATTATGACTCGCTCTTTAGCTCGTCTCTCTCCCTCTCCTTCTTCCCCTCTCTCGACCCGTCTGTCCTCCTCCTCGGCGTTTTAATTAGAGAAAGGGAAGATGAACCTGATTTGGAGGGGTTGGAACGACGACGACGACGACGGTGGTGGTGGTGGTGGTAGTGGTGGTAGGGGAGAAAGTACTGTAGCGCTTGAGGTAAATGCCGCGTGCGGGCGCGCTGAAATGGCCCGTAAATGGCGTGAGATGAATTTCGCGAACGCCAGACTGATAAAGAGACTAACCGCGTCGTAGCGTTGCGCGCGCGCGCGCGCGCGTGCAGCGAGCGCGAGAATAGACGTTTCATTGTGCCGGCAATTGCCGTCATGAGTAGAGGTCTCTTTTCGTCCTTTCCTTTGCATTTTGTCGCTTCGCTCTGAGAATTTCTTAATCTCAAATTACGACGCGAGCGTGGTGGCCCCCTTTTTAACGTTATGATGGACATTGTATTTTCGTATTAAGTGAAAATTGCCCGGAGAAAAAGATAACAATAGATGGAAGATATGCGCAATCGTGGTACATTTGCGACCTGTTTATATAATTTTAATTTGAAGGAAAAATACTGCCAGTGGATTTTTTTACTTTTTTAATGTAAAACTTTAGATGAAATCTGGATTTTATAATTTAACATTTAAAAAAGTTAAATTCTAAAAATTCATCTAGTTTTAAAATTATGTTAAAATGATAAATTAAAATTTTTAGTATAACTTTGAAATTTAGTGACCCAGTAAGACATTTTCTTCCGATTTCACATCTTTCTGTTCTCTGAATAATGGCACACATTTTTTTCAGAGATTCTTTGCAAAAAAAAAAGTTAGATTTTTATGATTCCAGCATTCTTCTTCGTTTCAAAAACGTAAAAATTCGTCATTCTATTTTGCTAACACATTTCACGTTATTTTTCAAACCAAAAATTAGCCTACCTCATAAAATTTTTACAGCAAAAAGAAAATTAGCAGAGATTAGTCCTCGCCAACCATCAACAGCACATTTCTCTCAAAGTGATATGCGCGAATTCAAATAGTGACTACTCGAAACGAAGTAGTCGTTGATGCAGTCCGAAAGAGTTGGCGTGATTGTCGTCCGGCGTCACACACGACCTTTGAACTTGCTTGGCTCGTGCGCTTTTAAATTCAACGAGTTTCTATGTATGTATGTGTGCTCTGTCGAGTATCTCACATATGGTTCTATAAGAGCACGTCTGATGACTCTTTCCGCCGCATGCAACGCCGAATCGGAACTCACTCGTGTCTATTCAATCTTCCTTTTCCCTTTACACGATACGCGCGCGCGCTATTTCGAAATAGAAGAGCTTTCACCATTTATTTACTTTCGCGTTCGTCGGGAAAAGTTTCAAGTGCACGGGGGGCTGGGAGTATAGTACGTTATGATTTTTGCCGTGAATAAGAGTGCAAATTGAAACCACCGTTTGTAGACATAAATATAGTACACAACGTTGAGTGAATATACTAGATTCATATAGTCAATTCAGATAAAATTGTTAAAGTAACGGTACTTTTTTAATGAAAAATTTTTAAATTTCATTGAAATAATCTCTTCTTTCTATTTCTACAGCGATGGATTAATTAAGCGGGAAGATTTAAACGGCCAGGGGCATCGTGCCCATCCGAAAATTCACTTTACGACCTTACAATGTCAAAAATTATATCTCCACCTCAACCTTCTCCTCCTTCTCCTTTTTTTCGAAACATTAACTTGATTTAATATCTCCCAAATTCCTATTAAAATTTCCGCGGGCTCTAAAAGTCAGCCTTCCTCTCGGCAACCCCGTCAAAAAAGGGCGCAGAGAAAAAAAATTCCGTTAGTCTGATAAAAAAAACAAGCCCACCTCGCTGCTGCTGCTGCCTCCCATCTTTCCAGTTCCTCTCTCGCGGCGCAGCTGTAACTTCGAGCTCGTTAACTCGTTCATATCGTTTTCACGCTGCGCGCCGCGGGATAAAAAGCACCACCGCTGCGTTCACCTTCCTTCTCTCTCTCTCTCTCTCTCTCTCTCTCTTTTAATAGTCTCTTTTTTTACCATGACGCGCGCGCGCGCGTGGGCATGGACCGGACCGCGTCGTCGTATTTTCTGGTTAACGTTTAGCGCGAGCGAGTGAGCGTGCAGTGCGCGCACAGCCGAAAAAGCGCAGCGGTGGCAGCAGGCGAGGACGTTTCCCCATGCGGCGGCGCGAGCAGTAACTCACGCGCGTGGGTGGGCGCGTGCGAGCGTCAGGTATATAAGCGCGTGGCAAGAGAGAGAGAGAGAGAGAGAGCAGGCGGCTGGAAACGTATAGGCACAAGTGAGCGCGAGACAGGCAGAGGAGTAAGAGAGAGAGTCTCGAGCCTCTTATAACGCGTCAACGAACAGACTTACAGCCGGCTTACGCTGGTTGCGATCAAGGAGGCGAGAGGGTGAGGGGTAGAGGGGAAGGTAGAGAGAGAGAAAGGGAGTGTCGTGTGCACGAGAGTGTGCATGGGCCTTTGTAGCTTAGAGGGGTAAGACACTGTTGAATCCAGAGGGTTAACGGTGTTTGCTGATGTATTTGCTTTGAAAATCAGTTTTCGATGGTTAGAGAGACGCTGTGGCATTGATTTTGTGGGCGCTGATAAGTTTTGGGATACTCAGATTTGCTTGAATTTTCATGTTATGTATAGGAGATAATTAGAAATATTAATTTTTATGTTGAATATTTGAGAATACGATATGATTTAACATGCTGAGGTAATGGAATACTTCGAGCGTTAATAATTCGATAACAAGTATGGTATAAATGTAATAACTGATGCAAATTGTGTAATAACCATTTCGTTGGATATTTAATGCAATAATATTAATGACTCGATACAAATATATAGGATCGATATGCGTATAAAATTGTGTCTATACGAAAGCATTTTAGTTTCGCAACTTGATATGGAATTTAGATTTTTAAATTATAAACTTCTAATTTGAACTACTGATTATTTTGTAAAAAATTGCTGATTTAAACAGGAATATGAAACATAGATATTTATAAAGAAATTATGACATAAAAGAGAGTATCAAGTTAGTTTGATTCACTGTAACCACAAAAAATTGCTGCTATATTGTAGTAATATGTACCTTGTAAAGATTAAATAATAGTCTATCTCTATGACTGGAAAATATCGAATTATCGTACCGTATAATATTAAAATCCTCTCACAAATACCGTTACATAATATATTATAATAATTTAATTCACTTAATAAATTAAATAAAAATATAATTAAACATACAATATTAAAATAATAATAAAACAATATTGAGAGAAAACGAGAAAGTGTAAAAAAATTAAGTTGACTGCAAAAATATAAAAGCTAAAAATACTGATGTCGGTTACATGTGACAGTACCAGAGATTTCTACGTGCAGCCGCAACAATGTGGCATTTGCGTGGCGCACGACGACTATGACGTTCTTTTGTGCAGTTTTTTTTTAGGTCAAGAGAATCACAAATTTTAAAAGAGAGAAATTTGTAAATTCTAATCGGCACGTGTACCCGAAAGTATAAAGATGCATTTGTTTATGTGCGTCTTTTTTTATTTAGCTGTATTAAATATGTTATGTATGTATGCAATTGTAATTTGAAAAATACAAAGAAAATTTTAATTTTCAAAAGGAATAGTAGAGCTTTGAAGCTTTAATATTTACTCACTTCTAACAAGAATAGTACATAGAAATTACGTAGCGTTTAACTCACGAGTGTTACCATGGGGGTGTTGTGTATATTACGCGTATAATGCAGCTTACCTGAAACAAAAAATGTAATTTATAATTAGATTTTGTAAGTGAATTTTGACTTACTGTTTAATACTTTGATCAAGAATATTTCTTAAATTTTATTATTTTCTTTTATGGATTTATTTGATTGTAAAAATGTATTTTAATATTTATATAAATATTTTTCTATATTAAATTTAACGTAGAAGTACTTATACACAATAAATACTTTATAATCCACTTTGAGAAAGGAACTTTCATTATGCACGCCATCGATCAATGTCAAAATGCATTTTCGGACCACATGTTAAGTAGAGGTTGACCGATAAATCAATTTTGATCTACTGAAGCTTATTCCCCCAGTAAAATGAATATAATGTGAAGCCACTGCTAAGCTAAAATTATCGAAAAAATAATTTTATATCTATGCCACTAAAATGAATTTAATTTTAACATTAATATTAAATTCATATTTAATTTTAATGAAAAGTTATTTAATATCTGCAGTTTTATATGGTCTACTAATAAGTTTAAATAAAATACCAAATTGAATCTGATGTTGTACATATAAGTATGTTTAGAAGGATTTATACGTGAATCAATATAAGAGATGGAAATTTAGAACAAAGACAAAGGTATTTGACTAAAGCTTAAAATAGAATCACGCAACCGAAGTCAGCCATTAATTTCCATACACAATAAACAGTCTCACCTACTCTTCCCGACTAAATCACAGTTCTCCCCAACACATTCCATCGGTCCAATACCCTCAAAGATTTTGCAAATTCCCCAACTGCTCGCTATATGTTCGCCCCAAACCCATACGTTTGCAAACCTAAAAATCATCGTTCCAGCCGCCCGACCTCTGAAAAATCACCCTCGACCCAACGGCGTGCACAATGACGAGCACAGACCACTAAGGCTTGCTACTACCACCACCACCACCTAACGTCTCCAAGAAACACCTCCGTGAATTCACCGCACAAAGAAGCCTGGAGAAGACAGGCGTTCGCTCGCTCGCTCGCGCTGTCTATCATTCATTTCCTCGCTTGCGCGCGAGAGAAAAAGAGAGAGAGAACGATTAAGCCACGGCAAGGGAAAACGATCGATCTTCCTTTGGCTTCGAAGGAATGCGACGTGAAGAGAGAGAGAGCGAGAGAGGGTAAGAGCAAGAGAGGTGTAGTAGTACACCAGCCCGGAGGGTAGCAGGTGCGGGTTGTACGCGTAGCAAGGGAGTTTCACCTGCGACGGTGGCAACGGTGGCGGCGTTGCTGGCAGCGATGACGAGACGAGAAAATGAGGAAGGGCGTGAGGCTGGGAAAAGGAGGGAAGAGTGAGAGAGAATGGAAGCGTAGAAGGCGGTTAGAAGGATGAAGAGAGAGAGAGAGAGAGAGAGAGAGAGAGAGAGAGGTTGTATATAGCGGCGAGGGGAAAATTGTGTTTAATGTTATTTGACGCTGGTGTCGTTAGGAAGTGGGGAAAATGTTGGATAAAATCCCTTTAAGGTTTTCGTTAAATACATCATAAAAGTGGTTTTAACTTTAGATTGTAATAATTAATGCGATTTCGGGAAGAATGTAGTTCATTGTGAGACGAGGTTTTTATTATATTTTACAAAATACGATTTGTGGTGTAAAAATTTTTGTTTAAGTTTAATTTGCACAGTATCTTAAAGTAAACTTTTTTTTCAAATCTTACTCGATTTCTTAATAGTTTTCAACCAAAATTTCATATTTGGTTAATTATGAAGATAAAGAATACTAAAAAGAAATACTAAAAACAGTAAAATATTAGTTTTTCATTAATAAATATTAGCGGTCTCTAAAGTTTATATGTTTTTTAATTAACATTGAACGTGTTTTTTTTTCTGTAAAGGGTAGCATAAAATGTAAAAAAAAATATTTGAACTAAAATGGTTGTTAAAATATGAATGAATTTCAATATAAAACCTTTCAATCCGCTCGATTTCTCATGCAGCTTTTATGCTACAAATAAAACTAATTTGTGAAAAAGGCAGCAGCTTTTGCAATTAAAAACTATATATATATACGCTTTTTTCGTTTGTTAAAAATACAAGGCAAACAAAAGAACTTTGCCGGTAATTGCTTAGTCACAGGTGAAAACGAGGAAGGAGACGAACGAGAGGAGACACGGAAAGTACAAAAAAAAGTGCAGCAGCAGGCAGCTGGAGAAGCAGTGTAGTGGGAGAGGAGGGGGGGGGGAGAAAAGAAACGAGTAAAAGTTCGAGAAGCGTCGGCGTCACGAAGAGTAAATCATTTAAAGGGAGTAAATAAGGATTTAACGAGTGCGGACTTTGCAGCGAACAGTTACGTGTTTTAAACTATCGCGGCATTGCCTCTCCCCCCCTCTCCCCGTGTGCTACTGCGAATAAATTGGCGATTTATTCGTCTACAGTTGTCGACGCTGTCTCGTGCAACGGGAATTTATACCCCACGGGGTAAATTGTAGTACAAATTGTGTTGTATTTCAAAATATAAAATGGCAGAGTTGGCGAAATTGGACTTGTTACATTTCTGCTATAGTGCTTGATGGAAAAATAAACTGAATCAAGCCATAACAATGACTTTCTTTTTTCAGTTTGTTTCTTTCTATTCGAATAAGTTTTTACGAAGTATAAAAAAAAAAAAAACGAAAAGACATTTTATCGAGCGTCGATTCGAAAACATTTTCATCGGCATCATTCGAATGACGAGGTAGAATGGCGCACAATAAGAATAGTATAGTAACAGCGTAATGCAACATTCTGAATTTTCTCGTCGATTCGACCGGCTGTATGCTAGTGCATATACGCGCGTGTGGAGTATTTGATAGGCCACTTATTTGACTGGGCAGCGGAACAAAAGAATTCTTTTGAATCTGCGCACGCGATTTCACAAAGCTTTTTTGCGGACGCGCGCCGATTTTTTCGCAGCGTCAGAAGGGGTAGTATAGTAACGTTCATTTTTCAGGCCACGGCAAAATAAAATTCTTTGGGCTCACTCTCTCCCCCCCTCTCTCTCACTGTGCATCGATCCAATCAGCGAAATTAAAAGAGAAATTCGCGTTCATGCGATGGAACTTTTTTAAGCTTATAGTAGGGGCTAATAAAATCCACGGAAAATTTCATGTTGCCGGTTTTTCATTTTTCAATCATGTGATTCGATCCACTTTGTCTCTACGATTCACTGCGATTGAAATTTATTTCCAAGGACGTTTTTACCATTGTAAAAGTAAATGAAAAAGTTATACCGACACTTTTTAGACAGTAGCTTTAATTTGAAAAATAGATTGTCTGCGTTTCACTTAAATAATTTGTAATCAAGGTAACACGTCAGTTATTCAAAATCCATCCGATCCAACAGATTATTGTAGTACACGTATAGTTTACCATTCATCGTTTCTAGGTATTCAAGTCGCATGAATTCCAACTCAAATGTATATTAGGATATATCTGTTATAGTATATAGTACTAAAATATAATGGTGATCAATGTATAAGTTTCTATAAAATCGCCAAACACATAATATCCAGCAGATACTTGTTGTAACCACATCAATTGTTTTAGAGCAACTCTACAACTGTAAAGAGTATAACGGCATTACACCGAGGTGCAGGGAAATTTGGCGAAACGTCATTTTGGTACTGCAGTTACAACGAACCGTTTGCGGTAGGATTTCAAGTACCTTGTAATACGAAACCTACTGCCAATTGCAAGGCGATCAAGTGGAACTATAAAATCTTACCAGCCATTACAAACAACCGAAATAAAAGTGCCAGACAAACTTAACGCGTGTCTGAAACATACTCCTCCAATGGCACTTCAGTGCAATTTCCCTTGCTTTTTTTTCTACCTCTCGCATACTCGTTTTAATATCTCTGGGGCTACTCGGCCGGTGCTTCTCTCACAAATATAATCAACGCGCCCCCGCAGCAACACATCCGCCCACGCATGCCCTCTACAATCTACGTATGTGTAACCCCCTCTTTCCCTCTCTCTCTCTCTCTCACTCTCTCTCATTCGTGTACGCTATAACGCGCGTGAACTCCGTCACTGGGATTTTCATGGTGGGGAAATTTCACTTTACTCGGAGGCCGCGCCACTGTGCGCAATTGCAATTTCTCTATGAAATTGCAATACCAGCGTTCTGGCCATAAAAAATTATTCTCGTAATTTTGCGTGTTCGCGCGCGCGTTTCGTACGCGAGCGCACGCTAGTTTCCGCCAATTTGCAGCGGCGCGTGTGTCGACCGCGGAAATTCGTGTTCCGCTGTGCGCTGGGGCAGAAAGCGAGTGTGTGTGTGTGTGAGAGAGAGAGAGAGCGGTAATATTGCCCATTGCCCGGGGCACTGGAACGCGCGCACATTTTCCGATGTAACGCGTAGGAGGAAAAAACAGCATACGTGTGTGTGTATGTGTGTTTGGGTGCAAACGAGCGAGAGGGAAAGAGAGAGGATGAGAGAAAAGAGAGAGAGACGAGGGGGTAAGTGAAACGGGAAAAGGGGGACGATTCAGAATATTGCGAGAAGCGTTATTTACATAGGCGTTATTGCTGTGTATTTTTTGCTTTACTGGCGGGAAAAGATTATTTATGAGGGCTCGGTTATTTATGCTTCGAGGATAGATGTTAATCTTTAAATACTTATTACTATAAAAGCCTTGAAAATTATGGATAAAATAGCACGTCCTCCTAAGATGAATAAGCATACAATATAGACAAAATTATATAACAATTTTGATTTGTCATATTTAAAAGGGACAATTAAAATTGTTGGTTTAGCAGTTACGTTTTCTGTTGGTAAAGATTTATTATTGGGTGGGTTTCTTATTTTTATTTAGGTTAAAAGTAAAATGATAAATCAACTCGAAATGTATATAGAGGAGCTAGTGTATAGTGTAGATATACACGTAAAATTTCTTAAAAGTTAATTATTAGTTTTTAAAATATTTTTAGACCTTACAAACATTGCCCGAAGCCATTTAGTAAAATTTTATCAATATATATAATCATAACCGAATATCCCTCTCCAATGAACTCATTCAATAGGTATACAGTATTATAGTTATACAAATTTTGTTTCTTTAACAATTGTGAAACGATCAAACACTTAAAAATCTTAACATATATGAATTTTTTGTTAAATTTGATCTTCTTTGGATTATAATGGTGTGTTATATTTCTTTTTTTCTTTTTACCTTAAAATTAACATTCTTTATAAAGTATCACATTCAATGTGAAATATATTCGTTAGTTATTCAGATGTTTATGAAAATATAATTCTTTGGAAAATGAGTTACACCCCAAAAACTCAAAAATTTATATTTATATTTAACAAAGCTATCCGTTGGCAATATAGAAAACAAGAGATCGAGGACCAGTAAAATTTAACAAAGTAACGACTTTTATAAAGCATTTTTATTGAATTGTCTACGTACCTTAAACTATCAATAAAATAATTCCTTAATCAATGGTTTATACAGATGAACAAAATAAAAAAGTTGATTGAGCAATGGATCAAACTATGATATTCCTATGTATTTGTACGCCAGGACATTCGGATATCGCTCACTTTACAAAATTACATATAACATATCTTCATACGCCAAAGCCAAAAATATTATTTAATCAATTGATAGGTTTTTTTAAAGAGAAACCGTTATATTTAGATAAATATCAAAATGAATTTTGTAGTACATGGCTTGTGCTCTGTAGTACCACTAACCAAATAATTTAGAAAATAATTAATCAAAAAAATACAGGGAAGAAAACAATTAAATGCTAATAAATTAACAGTAATTTTTCGATGTCATTGATAACTGAATAACAAAATTTCTTTTATTATGGAAACGAAATTTTCTATGAAACTAATACTCATCTTCGGTTTGTTACTTTGATCAGAATAACTGTAATTAGAACTTTACACTCGATACTCTTGTCTGAACAAAACCGTATGTTACTACTGAAACAAGTTTCCCGCGTCCAGAATCATTAAAAGAGCCGCGAAATAAAATGTAGAGGGAAGATATCGCAAGAGTTTCACTTTAACTGTATACAGTTCACACTCAACGCGAAGATTAAATTTACCTCCCTATTCGCGGTATTTTCCGTATCTATTCCCGAACTTGAAATACTTTCGCTCGCTCTCGAAGCGAGATTTAAAAGCAAAATTAAATTCCTCCCCGCGAACCAGGTATATATATATATACACATACGTGCACATGGGACACGAGCAAAATAGATACACACACACACACATACATATATACATACAAAGTATAGAAGGTATGTATCGGTATTGTGTAGTCGTACTGTACATGGGAGGAGGGGGGACGAAGGGGTGTACTGTGCTGCCTGGGTTGCATTTTCGCAAATTAGTAAGCCGATCGCGTTGCGCTCACGCGCGCTAGAGAGAGAGAGAGAGAGCGAGTCGCTTATTATTCCCGGCAATCGTCGAGTGTCCGTTGCGTCCCAGTGAATTTCGATACTGCCTGGTCGCCCAACACGGCTACACAACGAAGATATTCGCTCTCTCTCTCTCTCTTGCTCTCTATATCCACGTATATATATACACGGACACGTACATACCTGTGAGTATGTATATAGATATATACAAATAATAGTAGGAATAAAAATGCGGCGGTAGAGCGAGGATTTTTCTTGAAAATTTAATCTGGCGCGGTCACGTACGCGCTGATGCACGAGTTCTGATTGAAATTTTCAGGCATATCTCTGATTCTCTATCTCTCGTACGCGAACACACTATACGTGTGTGTGTGTGTGTGTATGTGGGCTCGCACGCTACGGCGTTTTTTCTGATCGAGGTAATTTAGTGTACGTGCGCGATACCGGGAAAAAAGAGAGGGAGGAAAAGAGAGAGAGAGAGAGGAAGAGTCACGTGACCGTGTTTTTTTGCAGCTAAACGAGGATTAATCTGTAAAAAATTCGTTTGCCTTCGGGATTCGGGGATGTTTGGCGGCGGATAAAAGCGAGTTAGAACGTTGATGTGCAGTTTTTGATGGAGCTATTTTGATTGTCTTTTTTTCTCCGTGTCTCGTTTTGGATCGAGACTCTTTTTTATGGGACAATTGTTGCGAGATAAATGATGATTAAGAGACAGTTTTATATTGGAAAAGGGATAGTTATTTCATAGGCTAACGATATAGTAATCCGATATTTAGCCTTTCTAAGCCATATGTGAAGCTTTTAGTTTTGTTTTTTTTCTATCTAAAATATTATCAGAAGCACTTCAAAAATAAAAAAATGCATTGATGATTATATAGTGGTCTTATAGTGTAAGTTATATTTTAAAAATTTTTCACGTTTTACAAACTATTATTTCGAAAATATTTTGTATGTGAAACAATTTTATGTAGTAACATAAACTGCGAACATAACAGTTTTTGTTTTTCTTTTTTAAACAACAACGAAAGAAAATCCAATGTTTATGATTGAAGACAAAATATAAGTTCATACTTCACTCAGTTTCAGGATATCATCGATATTGAGCGATATATAAACAAAAGAGGCCGAATGACCTCGAAAAGTTAACGGTCGATATGAAAAAAGTTAAAAAAAAAGGAGAGAAGGAGGGTAGCATATAATGCAGGTGCAGCTATAATTCACATGTGACGCACTTATATAAAAACGCGTAACGCGCTCGCGAATCTGCGCTTCGGGGGGTTGAAAAAATAGACGAGCACAAAATAAAAAAAAAAGAAGAAAAAAAATTCGGCGCACACGTGAAACGAACGCTAACAAGCGATAAAGCAATCAGCTCTCCCTTTTTCCCCGATTTTCGACAGTAAATTCCGACGTCTCGCGAAACGTGCAAAAGGGAGCGAGAAAGCGAGAGAGAGAGAGGGAGTACAAGAGGAAGGGAGGGTGGAGCGAACAGACAACTTTATAAAATATTTGAAAAAAAAAAAGGAAAAATCTCTTTTTTCCACTGCTGTTGCGCCTGTTGTTGTTGTTCGAAGACCGACAGTGCAGTTTGTGCGACAGGCTGGCGCACGTGCGCGCGAGCACGGCTGTAAATGAAAATTTGTAAATGGGAATGGGAGAAGAACGGCCGGGGCAAAGTGACGGGGAGTGTGTGGTGGAAAGAGCGGAAGAGGGAGAGAGAGAATATCAGTGAGAGAGCGAGAGAGAGAGAGAGAGAGAGAAAGAGAAAAGACAAAAACAAGCGAAAAGAGATGGAGAGGAAGAGAAAGAGAGGGAGAGATAAGCGCTCGCGGTGGTAGTAGTGGTGGTAGTAGTGTACGAGATAAACGCGTGCACGTGCGGTATGAAAAGATAGGGTGGATGGAAAGGGACAAAGGTGCGCGACGCGTGTATACACGAGACAAACGGAGAAGAGGCTAGCTCTCTGTCTCTCTCGCACTATATACACGCATATACATACATATACTATCCACCCACATATACGCACAGAGAAATAGATATGTATGTATTCTCACGGGCGCGCGCGTACGAGAGAGAGAGAGAGAAAGAGTTTTCGATCGATAGGTGAAAACGCCCAGAGCTCGCGAGTGCTGGAGGGATAAAGAGAGGGTTTTCAAAAGCAAATCGACCATACACATACGTATACATATATATATATATATACACTCGCACGTACCCCGTCGCTAATGCTTTTGAATCATTAATGTTATCCGCCGAGAAAATCCGTATATTTCATTCTTTGTCGCCCTCTCTCTCATCCTCCTCGCTTTATTTTTTACTCGTCGTCGTCGCATAAAACGCGAAAGGGATTGTTTGCGTTATGGTATATTGCAGGGATATAACGTGTTTCAAGGATTTTAATGCCCTTAATCGGGGGGGGGGGGGGATAAAAAGGGGGGATGGGAAAATTATTGGCGGTATTTTTTCGCGAGGTCAGCAAAGCGCGCACGCGCCTGTGCAGTCTGTAAATCAATGGACCAAGCTTTTCGCTATTTTCGGGTATTTTCAGTCTGTTTTAAATTCTGCTTAATTTGTTCGTATCCGTACACTGATTTTGGAATTAGATGTTTATTCATGACTCTTTTTGGTCAGCTGATTTATCGCTGGAATACTGAAAAAAAAAAGAAATACGAAACATTTGTTTTGTTAAATCTTTTTGTTATACCAATTTTACAAATCAAATCGAAAAAAGAGTATTTTTGGGTTGAACAATTCAACATTCTTTTCGAAAATGTGGGGATTTTTATTGAAAATAGAATGAAAAAAAAATTCATGCGACGTTATTTTATAAAACGTATTTGGAACTGACATTTCTGTAACTGATCTATTTAAAAGGTATCTTATCATCCCTGCCAATTTCAAAAGCAGCCATGACAGTCTTCCATCGCAAACTGATCATGCTCCGCTTTCATATTATGATGGATAGCTATCGCGCCGACGAATCTTTGCCATTCAACTTTATTTTGATTTTTGGGATAAAAAATGTCATACCATCAAGCTTGATAAATACCCTTAATCCGCTATAAATGAATTCCTTTTGTATAGGAAAATAGAAATGGAATATATATACATATATATGTTTTATACAAGTTTTAATTTAAGTGGAAATAAAGATAGACACGGCGTCGAATGCAATAATATATTTTTTAAAATGCTGTTTCAATTTCTGGATTCCTTCATGAAAAGCTTAAACGAGAATATTTTATTTATCACGAACGTTATATCGAAACGCATCAGCATTAGATGTATATTTAAATTTTCGATGACATTAATTTTATGAACCGCGCGTACAGCGTTTTAACATCAAGATAATTTAATTACCGATAGGATCAGTTCATAATTGCATTTTCCCCGATTAAATCATTTGATTTGTAATATTTCTTCCTGCATTACCTTGTTATTTTGCTTGCGTATAAGCTTTATAAATATCGATAAAGTTTAATCAAGGTTATATGCTGTTTTAATTATCGAATGCTATATTAAGTTAAAAAATATGCCTTGCAAGTATCGACTTATCCATGATGCTTATAATATTAAAATCTCTTGTCGATTATTGCTTTAAAATACTGCTTTTATTAGACGATAGAAATAACATAAATTATATCAGACAAGAAAAAAATTACGTTCATGACATTTTTAAAAAAAAGAAAATTCAGACCGTTTATGAGCACGTTACAATGCGCAATGTCAAACGAACTGAACGACGTATTCGCCTGTACGATTTTCTTGACACTAACTCGACACCTTATTGCGAATACGCGCAGCATCCGCGTGGAGACGGTAAGCGAACGTCTGCATGGAATATTTCCGAACATATAATAAAGATTTTTAGAAAAAGTCCGTGGATCCGCTTCTCTCGAAGAAATATTCATGTTCGAAAGTCTTCCGGAGGGGGAGAAAAAGTAAAGCATAAAAAAAAAAGAAAAAATAAACTCAAAACTTGTTTCGCAAATTCACCCCCCCCCCCCCCCCCGAAACTTCGTAAACGCTCGCTAAAGCTAACAAGATCCCTCAAGGATCATCGCATTATCAGGCAATAACGCGTCCTGAATAACCGGCATGCCTCCTCCAAACAGAACTTCACAAAAGCTTCTCCCCTTCTCTCCCTCATCCTCCTCAGCGATCGCCATTCACTGCCTCGTCCACTCTCTCTCTCTCTCTCTCTCGATAAACCGTCTTCCTTGAATTTGCATTCAGAAGCACGCTCTCACTCTCCTCGCTCACCCTTCTCGTCCTTAAAACGGACGCGTACGTTCTGATTTTCGTTACGAGAAGTCTGGGTTGCTGCTGCTGCTGCTGCTACCGCTGCATTGTCCTCGTCGGCGAGCACTCGAGGATTCTTTTACCGGTCCATTCGAGGCTGCTGGAAAAAGGAAGTCGTCGGTCCCACGAGGGAGACGTGGATGACGATGGTATACAAGAGCGTGGACGGGGGATATGAGCCGTGACGCGCGAGAGTGAGCGTACGCGTGTAGAGAAAAGTAGGGAGAGAGAGAGAGAAGAGTGTAGGGAAAAGAGTAGAGGAGCTCGCTGGAGTAAGGAGGGTATATATAGCCAAGGAAAATTGAAACGTAGAACACTGGGCAGCGATAACGCGATAAGGAAATGTGGACGAGGTGAAGAGAGAAAGCGAGACAGAATGTGAGGAGAAGGTGCATGGAAAAAGGTCACTGCATAAATCAGTGGGAACACGTTGCTTTAATTTTTGTATTTTGAAAGCGATGTCGTTGCTAAGATATTTTTTCTTTTGTTTTTTATAGAAGAGTTTTGTTGTTGCAAGAAATAACAGTGTGTATACTAGTTTATTTTGTTTTGATTCACGAAAAAGCTCGTTTCGTTTGAAATAAATGATATCAGATACATCTTTTAAATATGAATTGATATTATTGTACTGCGACTAAATATTTTTGGCTATTCCAAATATTGTGATGCTGATATAGTTGATTAAGAAATAGCTAGCTATAATTGTATTCGTAAAAAATATAGACTTACTTGTTAGACAGAAAATATAGATTAATTTCGAAAATGAATTGTTCTTCTGCCTTCCAACAGATTATTTTTATTATCTTATTCTTAAAAATGGATGCTTTGAAGTTTAAGGTTACGTTGATAAAAAGTTACGTCGATATCATATGCAATTATAATTAAATTTATCATTGTCCTGGTAGAAAAGCATTTACTATAACCCTATTAGAGATATTTCGAAAACTGTCTTTTAGTCATTATTTTCTGCCTCTCTCACTCTTCTCCAATATAACTAGACTTTTGCTACCTATTTTGAAATTAAAACATTGTTCAACTTCAAAACCTCTTAAATAGATAAGTACTAGCTTGTGCCAATCTACGCAAACTCATTCTTTTTTTCAATCTAGAAAATGGTCAAATAACAGGAGAAAAAGCTATTTTATACCTATCACCAAAATAAATACTTATTGTCAGTTATTAGCTATAAAATGTTTTGAATTTCCACCAGCGTGTCTAGTAAATCTTTTAAAAAATTTTGTATCTTGTCTTACAGAATTTCTAGGTCATTATTTGTACTAAATTTAGAATATGAACTAATCATTAAATTGACAAATAAATTTACAGTGCACAATAGAATAATCTTCTCATATTCTTTGTAATATTATGTAACATAACACAGCGTTATTGAGATTAGAATTTAATCATACATGTGAACTTTTTAGATCAAAGTATTCTATCCCGACAAAGATTACTTCAGAACACTTAACTTTAAAGTTCGAGTGATTTTCTTCAATTTTCAAGTAATAATTACATAAAGATAATATATACAAATTTATATAAAAAATTTGAAATACTTTCCACTTTCAAAACCTTAAAAATTCGAAAAATTCGCTTAAACCACACTTCCACCTAATTCATTGTTTCAAATTTCAAAAAGAGCCGAGGGTATTCACTCCGCGAGACCGAACCCAACATCGATATCGAACGAATGATTCACGACCATTAAGTATCGATAATACGTGCAGTCGAACATGGAAATACCCGCGTAAAGTCGCCGCGTGAGCGAGCGGGTGAGGGGGGGGAGGTAGGTGAGGCGAGCAATTTCAAAAAAGGATAAATCAGGAAGTCCACGCTCGCGCGTTTTCTGCTCGATAATTTAGCACAATAGCACATAGAGCGCGTGAGTCAGCAGACTGCTAACATGTCGAAAAATTTCCGCTCTGGCCATTTTTGCGAAGACGCAGTAATGGTGGTGGTGGTGGTCGCACACAGTGAGGAATTAATATCGTTACAGTCGTGCGCGCGTGCACAGTCTTAACTTTTATCGTTCCTTAATGCCGCTATATTCGCTTTGGTCTTTTATATATATATATATACTTTCGTCTCTCTCTCTACCCGCGAGGTCTTTAAAACGGGTGATTCATGAGGACTCTTTTATGGTGAGTAAATGTGACCGAGTTGCTTCTGTTGAGTTGAAATTAGTATTTGGGAATTAAATTTCTCACTTATTAACGATTGCGTATAAAGTGATGGTTTAAGGAGACGATGAAATACAAGCTCTTTGATAGAGAGTTCGTAACATTTTTTAAAACTAAATTTTGCGTAATTTATTGTAAAAGATAGATTATAAATTCTGTTAGAGAAAAAAAAATGTGTCACGCAAGGTTCGCGAAAATAAAGATATTTTATATTTATTCGCAGATTCTGTAAAATTCAAGCTAGCAATCTACATGAAGCCTCCTTCCCTTCCAGTGCGCACTATAAACTTCGTTCCGTTTCATTTTCCATTTATGCCGCACTTATAATTGAAAAATTCCGCGTTTCTCATATCTAACACGACACTTGCCAGCCTCACCCTTTTCTCTCTCTCTCTCTCTTTCTCCGCCCCCTCATCGAGGGGCCTTTTACTTCGTACTTTCGTTTAACTTTTACTTTCTCGTTCCCCCTTGCTCTAGCTACTACTACTACCGCCCCACCCTTTCTTCCCACCTCAAGACGCGCGTTCAACTACTTATTTCACCGCTTCCCTACACCTCTCTTTCTCTCTTTCTCTTCATCCCAACTTCGTATGCCATAACTTTTCATCTCTCTTCTTTAAGCTCTTCCCTGCTTTCTCTTTTATTGCTTTTCCGTTTTTTTAAAAGACTCTTTACGTCTTTCAGTTTTTTATTATGGTTATCCCTCCGCTTATTATGTTTCCCTCTTTTCCCCCCTCTACTCTCTCTCTCTCTCTCTCTCTTTCTCTTTCTTTCGTAGCCTTTTCTCTCTCTATCTTTCTCGCGCGTGCACCAACGTAACTTTTGAAGCATTTTCAGTGGCAATCTCATCTTCTATACTTCACTTGCTGTGCCGCCACCGCCACGGCTGCCGCTAGTGCATTTCGCTGGGCAGCAGCAGCAGCAGCAGTAGCGCTTTTTACCCCTTACACAAGTTTTTCCTGGCGCGAGCTTTCGCATCGACTACTCGCATTTCATATTTACGCCGGGGGAGACGGAGATGGTGGAAAACAGAAAAGCGAAAAGGGAAAAGTATGGTCTGCCCAGAGCAAAAGAGAGATGGAGAGATAGTAGGCGAATGTTTATGTTGGATGGGCCATTAAAATTTTAGGTATGAATGTATTTCCGTTCTTTTTGCGCCATGCTTTTTTGATGAATTTGTGTCAACGCGAATTACCATCACTCTTTTGTTCCTCTAGTATTGCCTTCTCTGCTATTGTTTTTGTATAAAGTTTACTTCACTGTTTTAATGGAAAATCAACTTTTATTATCAAATATTTTTAAATTGAATATAGGAATAAGTTTAGTATGACGATTATTAAAATAACGTTTCGCCGTTCTTTTAACAAGAAAAAATAATTCTGCTATGAATATCGACATATGTGATATAGAAATTATATAGACAAAAAACTATCGGATTTTATAAAATATTTATATATTGCCACGGGCTCAACTACTCGACTGTATACATCCGAGCCCTGCGACGCGTCAGCATGATGATAAGAATAAGATGCGAGCGAGGCCTTCAAGTAAGCCTCGCGACATTATAGCTCCGTTGGTAGAGTGCTGGATTAGAATCCGCGGGTCCGTATGTTCGAATCCCGGTTGCCGCATGTTTTTTACGCTACTTTTATTCATTTCCCATTCATTCCGTCTTCTTCATATACGTAACAATATGTAACTATATATTTCATAAAAAAAAACACTGGATTGAAAAATAAAAATATCTATTACTATTAGTTATAGATCGACAAAAAAACATTAAATTAAAATTCAAAATTCTTTAAAAAGTTGCCGCAATGTTCGGATCTAACACGTACATTAAAAAATTACCAAGCTATTATTTAATTATCATTACAACTATCAATGATTAAAAAACTACCGGTAATAATCAACAAAGCAACATGCATCTCTTCTATAGAAAATGTTCAACGAATAAAAAAAAAGCACTTGAACCACGATAAGCCATTTCACGTATGAAAAAGAGGTAAGTGCATTTGCGTAGCAGTGTATGTACATTCATTATTCGCTCCTCAGTTTCATCTTCATCGCCCCCCCCCCCCCCGCACAGTCGCGCATAATACACTTCATGCGCATTTTGAAGTGCATTAACTACGCGATAACTCTCAAGAACACACACATATATATATATAACCCAGCGCATCCTACAACTCTCTCTCCTCGTACTCGAAATGGCACGTACCACACACGTGTGTGTGTGTGTTCCTCTCACATACTCGATACATAATAATTCTCTAGCAAAGCCGCTGCTGCCCTCTTATTTAATAAACAATCCGCTCCATTCACATTATACACACATATTATATAAAATACACATACTGCAAGCAAAGAAGCCTAACGCATACGCATATCTGTCTTTGTATATAATATATTATACTATACTCAAACTTCCTCTATATATATATATGCAAGGCGAGACCGAGACAACCGTAGTGTGGGGTGGGACAAAGAGCGAAGGCGCGCAGCAGCAGCAGCAAGTGGGTAACTCGCCGAAATTGTCAGCGACGTACTTAAGGGCTATTCGGCCGGGCCGTCTAATGGATGCTCTATACCCATTGCCATCGTCGCGACCGGAGGTGCCATATTGTGACCTACAACCCTATCTCTCTCTCTCTTACCATCTCTGCATCTATATATCTTCGCGCGCGTTATAATTGCGAGATCAAACAGCGAGCTTGCGACTATTGTGTTTTCGCGAAGAGTACTTGGGGCGATGGCGCGTATACCTTTGAGAACGAGCATTCGACCGGGAGAAGCTTTAAAATTGCTTCGAGCGAGTGCAACCGAATAGCCGATGCGCTATACGCGTGAGTATATAAGTTGGTGAAGAGAGACACTGCAGACACGTCCTTCGCTGTCGTAAAGTGTAAGGAAGGAGGGAGGGGATGTGAAGTCTCGATGGGTTATATGTACCGAAAGGATGTTACTCGGTTGTTCTATGTGTGTGTGTATATATATATATATATATATGTATGAACGCTGGAAGACGTTTTATGGATTAGTGAATGTACGGTTGGTGTACCGAAGAGGGTTTTGTAACTGTGTAGTATGGGGGGGGGGGGGGGAGGAGATACGCCGGTTGTTGAAGATGTTGATGGGGAGGGTAAGATAAAGTGATATTGCGGTTGAAAATTTGAACAGCTTATGTTAGAGTTGTTTGGTCGTCATCTCTAGTGCCAGGGTTATGCTACACTCCTATATATACATGCGACGATCATTTGAGCGTTGAACGTTATACCCGAGGCTATTTTCGCTTTTGCATCTGTGCCGGTGCTGGAATGACTATATTAAAGTGCAATTAAAGATTCGTTTGATATTTTCTCGTGATATAATAATTTTAATCGAAACTCAAACATACTCGATATATATTTATTTTAAGTGTGAATTTTTACAATCGTAAGCATATAGCGAGGATTTTCATTTGGATATTTTAAATATATATATATATATATATATATATATATTT
>JAWWEQ010000001.1:28134055-28152421 GCA_035583055.1 Torymus tubicola | reverse complement strand
TATCTGAAAAAGCAATGTCAAAATACACAAACATCAAAATTCCCTCAATAACAAAGATAACGATCGCTTATTAACGATAAAATTACCCTATGTACATACATATACATTCGCATTAAAATCGAAAATTGCAAACAAAAACAAATAACCCCCAGTAGGGGATGTTGCCGCACAAGCGACATCGCGAACATCATGAAATTCGCGCACAACTCACGCGTATACGTGTCCCCTCGAGCTCCATCAGGGTTGGGAAAATTGGCCACGAAAAAGCCTTCGTCCCCGTCTCCCTTTTCGATTTAATATCGCCCAATATATCCATCCGAAGCTTTCCCTCTTTCTCACTCCTCTCTCTCTCTCTCTCTCTCTCTCTCTCTCTTACTCGTTCGTGCGCGCGAGGGTGTGATAAATAGCGCGGATAGGCGCGCGGCGAAAAAATTCACTCCGCTTTAAAGTAATTTGCACGGTCCACGTGAGAGCGGGTCGCCTGCGCCCATCGAAACCCATCGTTTACACTCTTCCGAACTTGGTTGCACGCGCACACACACACATACATATATATATACATACATACATATATATATATATATATACACACACCGGGCATGTAACGAATTTCTTCCCTCTCACTCGCGCTCGCGCGCGAAAGCTCGTTCAGCTATAAAGCCACCCTACGCCGCTGACCGACGATCGAGAGCGAACTCGTTCGCTCTTTCTCTATTTCTATTTACTCGCTCGCATCACGCTTTCTCTCTCTTTCTCTCTCTCTTTCTCTCTCTCTCTCTCTTTGGGATCAAGTTCACTGTTGCTAGGCTTACTTTTTTCGTGGCTAACTCGTGTTTTTCATCGCATATCGGTTACAATATTGTTATTCGTTCGTATAGTTTTCTCCTGGATATGGAAAATACCTATGTTATTGTGAATAAGTTTAATCCATAAAAACCAGGGCAAATATTTTTACATCCTGCAATTTTACACACTAACTGGAGAGCTCGCAAAAAAATAATTTTCATTTATTTATTCTTTCAAACATATATACTTCGCCACCATATTAATTCGAAATCCTCGTTCCCAAGCAAATAAATTTTTTTATTATTTTCGATCGTGCAATTTAAATTAAAAAAAAAATAAAAATTCTTCTCTTCGTTCCCTGAAATTGCAGGGGTATACAAATAATTTCATTATTCACCGGATTACACGTTCGAGCTTACATTCACGCTCGCGCACGCCATTTCGGCGCAGATAAATATTTTTTTCGTCCACACGCGCAGAGAGGGGCGAGGGGGGAATTAAATTGATAAAACTCTTGTTGTTAGCGCGGGCGCGTGAAATAATACATCGCGTGACGAAATCGCGTATCGTTTGTGGAAGAGGACGACGCGCGCACGCGCATCACCGCAGAATCAGAAAAGCGAGCAGCAGCAGCGTTGATCCGCGGTCGCGTATATATATTTATGAAAATGGAAAACGAACGGATAGAGAGTGAAGTGGAGGACGCGCGGGGTGTGGAGGTAAAACGTCAGCTACAGACTTTGGCACGAACGGTTCTGTACGCATACTGTCTCTGTCGCGTATATATGAGTGCGTCAACCTTTCGCCTCTTTTGTATAATATATATAAGCTTTATTTTTTATTATACGCGTGTACTCGCGTTTCCGTGCGAATTGTAAAGTTGCAGTAGCAACAGCAACTCTTTTACTATTAAGTGAATTAAAAGAAACAGATATATTTCTTGTTATATCATTCTTGGAAAATAATTTACAATTTATTTATACAGAGAGAAATTCTATATCTAACGAGTTAATTTGTCGTATTTGTTTGCAAATATTTGAAACTACGTGTTTACTGTCTTTATTTGCACTTGCTTAACAAATGGTCGTAATAATAAATATTTTATTGTATTATAAAAGAAAAGTTACATATAAAGTTTAAAATTTTATATCCCAAAGGATATTGAATTATTTAATAAATTTTACTTTATAGAATAAAGCATGCTATTTTATGTATATTGTAATATTCTATTTTTAGATTTCAATTAGTAATTGTAGTATTTCATTGTATAAATTAATTTGAGCAATTGAATTTCTCGTTATAATATGAAAAAAACAGAAAAAGAATTTCATAGAAATATCGCTTTACACATGATCAATTTATTTTATTTTATACCGGGTAAACATAATTTTCTTCTTTTTTAAAAACAATACTATTATCTCACAAAGCAAACTGCAATTCAAACGTTAATTAAATTTCGAAATGCAAGTCTAAATTTATTTATGTGAAGTGAACCGCGAATTCTTTAATTTCGCTAAAACAGCTCTCTCTCAGTTTCCTCGTCAGATTTCGACGCCTCTGTTTTGAAAGTAAATATTTATCATCTCGTTAATTGCTCTCAACACAACTAGTATCTCTCTACCCCTCTCTCTCTCTCTCTCTTCCCCCTTTCCTACTCTTCCGCTATCTCTAACCACTATTCACTCCCCCCCCCCCTCCAACGTGTACAACGATATCATCATGGGAAGACAGACAGAATGCTCTCTGCACACATACTATGTATAACATTTGGCGTGTACATTATACTCCACATTGTATATATACCGCGTTGCCCAGTCGAACAAACGGATTTTATACCAACAATTATACAAAACTCATTCGCAAAATGGAAGCAAACGCAAAATACGCGATTGCCCTGTGTGTGTGCACGCAGAAACGTGTAACTGGATCGAAATCCATTTAGCAGAGGAGCGTGCACACGTTATACTCGCGCGAATATATTATTGATTTCGAAGGGAAGAGAGAGAGAGCTTTGCTAGCCAGCACCGACGAGAGAGAGAGCATTATATGCGCGAGTGAAACTTGCCTTTCACGTTGGAATTATTCTCTTCTTTGCGTTTTCCCCCTGCTCTCTCTCTCTCGATATATATTGGATTGTAGCAGCAGCAGTAGCAGCAGCAACAGCCTTTGACGTGTCAGTCTGCGCATAAATTTTTCCTGGGCGAATGAACACGCAGCGGTCGCGTGGTGACTGCGAAATGTCATATTCCACTCTTAACAAACCGCTCGCGCGTACAATATAATGCGAGGAAAAAGAAGATAAATATATACATATAACTAAAAGTATTTGAGGTGTACAGTTAATTATTACGCCTCGGTTGATAATTATTATCTTTCGAGCATTGATTAGCTGCCACGTGCACCACGTATAATTGGACTGTTTTATTAAAACGTGCGTGCATATACGTATGAATAAGAATAATTAAAAATGTAATTATCGAGCGCGTGGAATAGTCTTAATAACTCATGGGTAATATATATACTTATTGGTTTTTCTTTGAAGAAATATGAAAATGAACGTATCAAAACACGGATATATAATTTTTCTAGATAAATTATCGTAAAATTTGCGGAAAAAAAATAACCAATAACGGCATTTCTTTTGCTACTTTTCAGATGCACGCTATTTTGCACATGGTGGTCTGTTTTTGACAATTTCTAGCTGAAATTAAAGCTCTTTTCTTGTAATTAATATAAAATATTTGTGCATTGGGTTAGACTACTATACTCTCATATATTTTAACCTGTTGGGTTTGTGTTATTATTCACTAAAATCCAAAAATCAAAATATAGAAATATTTTTTTCTTCTAACACTTTAAAATACAAATTGTAATTTTAATATTTCAACGCGACCACTACAACCTGAAAATCAATTCAAACTCATTTCTTCTGTATTTCAGTATCCAAGAATAATTCTACACCAACAAAAACATTCGAAATAGCCATGCATCTCGGGCAACAAAGCTACCACACCAAAACATTCGACGATCGCATTTACCTTATACCTCGATCTGCAATATACACAAACGGCACTTCCTCTTGCTAACTCACCGGTAAGGGAATCTCCATCGGTTAGCCAAAGTCTCGCCAAGACTGCGGTATTTTGCCATCGCATAATTCCCAAAATACCAGTACCATATTGCGTCTACGCCCTGATAAACCTCTCTCTCTCTCACTCTCCCTCTCTCTCTCTGTAGCCAGTTATAATCGAACACAAGAAATTAGCCAGTGCGAGAGGGAATGAGAGCGAGCGAGAGGCTATATATCTCCTGAGGAATTTGATGCTCGTGTACTCCACCTCCGCCCAAAGATACGTCACAGCTCGCGCGCTCCTTGCACATCTATATACATTATATCCTCTCTCTCAGCTCGTACTGTTCAGCGAATAATATGTACATCGTCGAGTAATTATCCCTCAAGCGTTGTGCTCTCTCTCTCTCTCTCTCTCTCTCTATCCTCGGATGACGACGATGACGCGAAGAGGAGAGCAATCGAGTTATACATGTATCCTTCTCGTAGCCCTTCTCGCTCTCCCCTTTCTTAGAGAAGACGTGTACCATTACGCAGATTGCAGGCGCTTGCGCCGAGACTACTCAGTCGCTATACGCGCTTCTCCTCGGGCTCCACTCCTCTCTCTCTCTCTCTCTTCATTTATTAGGCGTTGCTCTCGTTCTCTCTCTCTCTCTCTCTTGCACGCGCGCGTGCGATATTCTCTCATTGGGATAATGCACGGCTAAGAGGATGTTGCGCGCCGGTATACGCGCGTCGTGTTGCCTGGGCTCTACATTCCTGCCTATCGATCTCTCTATCTCTCTCTCTCTCTCTCCCTCTCTCGTGCAGATGCTCGTGCCGCCGCTGCTGCTGCTGCTGCACGTGGATGAAGGAGGAATGCCAAGAGAGATGAGGAGAGAGAGAGAGGGATGGTGTATATAGTACACGAGAGCGTATACACGCGCGCGCGCCTCAAGTTACGGAAGAGAAAGGGGGACGGATAAATAGGCGGATAGACAAACAGCTCGAACGCGCGTGCGTATATATACGGGGTGAAGCGAGATAGCTAGCTATATAGGAAGCGAGAGAGAGAGAGAGTGAGATGGAGATGGATTGATTGATTGATTGGTTGATTAATAGTTCGCCGCGGTGGCGGCGGCGGCAGCGACGGCGAGACGCGCGAGAGAGAGAGAGAGGAGTCGAGGAGCGCAAGCGAGCGACGTTTTGGTTGCGACGCTGCTGCTATACGTGAGGCTGAATGGATGATAATGCACGTATATATACGAGGAGAGAGAGAGAGAGAGAGAGAGAGAGAGACAGAGGCGATGGAACCCAAGGGATGTCATGTCTGCTGCGTTGCGCCGATAATTGAGATGACTCGTAGAGGCGAATACTATAGCGATGTAACGCTTTTTTCGAGCCGCCGCATTGTGATTGCCTAATGGCGATGAAAACAGATGGGGTGTGGATATATGTGCGTGTGTATATATGTATGTGTAACGCATAGGGAGTTATGGATGGGCGCGAGAAATGTTGGCTTTTTTCTTTATTCTGGTTGATATGTGTTGATTGTTGGTTTTAGGTGGGGGATAAATGGGTAGATATAAAGGAAAATGTTAGATTGCCGTGCGATTGAAATGCAGTGTGACCTATGGGATACTTAGAGCTAATAACTTTGGTTTGTGAATGGCTGCGGATATGTATGAATAATCTATTCTCTAAGTTTAAATTAATGGTGTGTTTATTATGACTGGAAAGTAGTGTGTAAAGTGATGCATATATTTACTGACTGAAATTTTAAAGCAGGCATATCAAAGATTTGACAAACAAAAAATTTATTATGAAAAAACGGATTATTACTGAAAGTAATTATTTCTTTGTTTGAAAACACATCTATTTCAACATGATCAGTTTGAAAACTTCGAAAATCCATCAAATTCAGGATCTACCCCATTCAATCTTTACTACTTCTCCGAAAAGCCGAACCGTAATTGAGAGAAAAGTATACAAAACATTTATCAGGATCTTCGAATCAAAAAATTGTTATGACTAATAATTTTACATAAAAAATTCCTCTTTCCCATCACCACCTCGTGTCTCCTATTTTTAAACCCTCTACAGTCCATTTTGCACTGTACATCAGCAATAGCAGTAGCAGACTTGCGCATACGCGACTGCAAGGATTGAATTTCGTTAATGGGTTTAGAACGCGCGCTCGCTGTCGGCAAATTTACAACTCTACGAGTTCTCTCTCTCTCTCTCTCTCTATCAACCTGCGTGTATGTTTTTTTTCCAGTTTTCGGAAAAGCGTGTGTATATACGTAGAGAAAGAGGAGACAGAGGGTGAATCGAGCGTAAATCAGCCATACACTCACGCACGCTCTCGCAGTACTGAAATGGGAGATGCACGAAGGACACGCTCTATTTGAGCTGGCTTTCTATATTATGTTCGTTTCATCGCTTGTTCAGTTCAGCTGTAAATGTATCGCTAACGCCTATCAATTTCGCAATACCATTGCGCGTTTCTCCTCCTCTCTCTCTCCCTTCGGTTTAAATTGACTTTAATTACGATGGGTGTAGAGGGACAGCCAGGGAATTATATATATATATACGTATGCACATATACGATTGCCCTTCAACGAAGATTCGTTGTAACTGACACGAGAACTCCGCGTTTTAAAATAGTGCGGCGTTGCATATATATATATACGCATGCAGTTACTCGATCTGGTATATGGTGTACGATAAATTACACAAATTGATGTTTAATATTGTGACAGGGGTATGTATGTATGTATGTGTGTATGGGTGTATACTATACACGCAGCGCTTTGTCACAATTAATCAGTTAATTAATACAGCAGAGCGCGCACACCGCGTCGCTCAGCGTTCTGATCAACGGAAGTTAATCTGTTAGTTATATGTAAATATCAATAATGTATAATGCGCGACGCGCGTTAATATGTATAATATTATTTACAGAATTGGGAAATCGTAAATTCAATTACCATGATATTCGTTGCTCGTATTGTATAAAGCTTGCTTTTCAATTACAATTTAGACTATATATATGGGTAAATATAATTAAACCATCAATGAAGGTTTCGTCAACAATGACAAAATATTCATTATTGCCGGTGATGTGTGCATTTTATGACGTGAATTTTTTATTGTGATATTAATAAAAAAAGAAAGAAAAAAGAAGGAGAAGAAGGACGATAAAACTGAAAGATCGGTGCAAGCTCATCCGTAATATCGAACGATGCGGTGGTATGAATATAAGACCGCTCTCCTATGTGAAAGGCAAGAGAGAAGGGGGGAAGCGAAGGAAACGGAGAAACACACCGTAAGGAAGACGGATTGGTAAATTGATGCGTAGATGGCTACATAGACGGATTGATACACAGGGAGTTGCGAAGTGCAGGGCGGAGCATGAAAAATAGAACGAAATCATATATGGAAGAGAGAGAGAGAGAGAGTTTTTGGTAAGGCGAGAGTGAGGGGGACAAGTGCTGAAAGACATGTGAAAAATTTGCAATAAGGGAAAAATCGTTGACGGATCGCCGATGACTATGTGGCTCTGTATATATATATATATATACATGCGAAAGAGCCATTTCGGTTATTAGTTGTGTATGGCAAGTACTGACGAAATAAAATGTATCACTATTAGCTTTTAGATTTGGATATTGTCCAGTTTGAGTGGTGGGGGAAAAAAAGTGATGGACTATTTTTCTTAGCCGAGGGGAAGAAACTTTTAGCTCTTAGTTCGTTATTTTTTATACTATGGGACAAAGTCGAGGGATCAGGAATCAACCTGATTGGATAATTTCTTAAAGTATTAGAAGAGAAACGATAATTGGGTTTAACGAAAATACACACGAATATCAACCATTGCGTAATAAGCTACATTCGTATACTTTTACAAGGCGGTAACTGTATATCTCTTTGACGAACGTGTAATAAAAGAATTTAGCGCGAGCTAATTTACGACAAGGGCATTTTTAAAATCAACCCGGCGGAGCGAAATTTCATTCCTGCGCTTATTAGGCAAAGAGCGGGAAAATTTAATGGCATCTCTTTTAAAACGAATCCACATGTATAAGCCACACACACACACACATGTACATTCGCACACGTAAAAATGTTAATAGCCAAGTTCACTCGAGCCTTTCAATTACCCTTTCAGATATTATTTAAATGAAGTATGCACTTAAAAATTCTCCTTTATAAAGCGGCCCTCCGCGAAAAAAAAGAGAAACATGACACGTATACACATACACGCATACTATATACTGCCACTGTCCGAAATTACTTTTTCCCTCTGCATCTCTGTTGCGAAATATACGTCCCCCACCTACACACGCGTAAAAGTTCGCATCATAAAGCGGCATGGGCACACCGAGACAGCGTGAAATAATGGTATCACCACCAGCTCCTATATATATATATATATACACACGTGCGTTCACAGAGAAAGGGAGAGAGAGAGAGAGAGAGCAGGTATAGAGGACGAATTACGCGAAATTAGCGAACGACGATATCTGTCGCTCATTACGCTGCTATTAACGTCTGCCGAATTTTCACGCGTATCACATGCGTATGCATGTACAGCAGTGCATTATATACATTGGCCGGGAGGGGGGAGGGGCGCTATATATGCCATCGTTCGCGCCCTATACGTTATACAGACGCGATTTCGCAATTACGCCGTATTATCGAGATTATATTCTTGATTTATCCGAGAGGAGGAGGAGGCGCGTTGTGCGAATGCGCGCGCACACACGCGTGCGTGAACGTTTCCGCAGGGTCATTATTTATTATTTCAGTTTTGCAGGTGATTTTACGCGCGTGCGAGCGAGCAGTCGTGTGACCGATAAGCCCGGAATAATCGTCGATTGGTTTATTTAGTTTTCACGCTGACTTATTGCGTAAACAAGATAACGCGATGAGCGTCGCAGCAGTAAGTTTTTAACGGTCGCGCTCGTGCGATATAGAGGGTGTGAGGTTGGTGGGCCGAGCTATGCGTGTGTATAGTATATGTATATAGGGCGTGATGCTCTGTAACGGTAATTAACGCGATGTAAAATAACGTCAATATTTATCGAGTGGAGGGTTAATGACGTTAGCGAAATATAATAATGATTGCAGGCTCGAGGTGCTGGTGGATAAGGGCGAGTTCGACGAGGATTTTCATTAAAAGTGCGGTACGTGTTGTGTAAATGGGGAAAACGGCGGATTTTCAAATGCAAATATACGTGTTTATTAATAAACATAATGAATGGCCTTGGCTGTATATTTATCATATAACTTCGGGAGATTATGTGCTGACGTAAATAAATTTATTTTTGAATAATATACGCGCAACGGTGTGGGTTTGAAGTTATATGCAGTTTCGTTAAATGTATATGGTACAATGGTATTAAAAAAGGATAAGGATATAGCGAAGTAATTAGTTCTATGAAGTTAGAAAGTTGGATTCTTTGTTCTTTAGTCAAATTCTGTTGTTTATATTAGAGATTTAATATTACTGAGCGATAATTGCGAAAGTGTATAAAAAATAAATGATATTTAGTTGACAGATTTACTAGTTAAAAACATTTTTTATGATATACACGGAACGTTCGATAGAATTAATAATATATTTTATCATGGAAATATTTACAATGCAAATAACTGATTATGATATGATTTTGAAAAGTGACTTTTTATCATTTGTGTTGGATTTATAATGATTTTTTTATTATTAGATCATAAATACAACTAAAAAAATAAAGGATTCTAGTAAGAATGAAAAAATTTAAAGCAATATTACGTAAACAGTATTCAACAATATTTTTTTTCACCTATTTAATTACAAGATTGCTATATGGAAATCGTTAATTAAGAAGAACCTAATTACTTCTCATAATTATACCACGGAAAAACGCAAATTACAGTGTTCTTTACAAGACCGAAAACAATAAAATACTCGAGCGCTCGCGCGCTTTCAGAAACGCATAAAACAAAACCAAAATCAGATTTTACACCGCAGGCATGCGCGCAGTCTCTCGGAAAAGTATATTGCAACATACTCCCACGCATGTAATACAATATCTCAGATTTCACGCGTGGAAATTTTCACCTTTCTTCCACCTCCTCCTTCTCCTCTTTCACCATCGTCTTCTCGCGCCTCATATGCATATACATACATGCAAACCTGAGAACATTACTTTCAATATTTCAGAGCGACGGGGCATAAAAGAAGCTTCCGAGTGAGAGGAAAAATGATATGTCATACCTTCTCTCTCTCTCTCTTTCTCCCTCTGCGTATTCTAATCTCCTTTTTTTACATGCGTCGACACGTACGGCCCTACGTGCGTGTGCAGATAAAATTTCCAAAAGTCATTACGTTCTGTGATTTCTGCATCTGAGAAAGAAAGAGAGAGAGAGAGAGAGATGGATAGTGATAGCAGTAGTAAGAGAGAGATGGAGAGAGTAGGCGAGAAAGAGAGTGAGCCCCGCATAAGAATTCACGAGACGTTGGGCTTTACGGCCTCGTAAAAACGGCGTGCACATACGTATATATATAGAAGCCTAGTGCGTATCTATATATATATATAGGGCCAAGCGTGTGCGATAATGACGAGCCGGTGCGCGTTGTGTGCCAAAGAGGAGAGAAGAAGTAAGGCGCAGGCAAGCAGCTTTGTCAGTCGCGCGAACCGAGAGGAAACCATTATCGCGCTGCTGCTCCTGGGTATATGCGAGAGAAGAAAGAAAGTGAGTGAGAAGGGGAGGATCATCGCTGACCGGCGCGAGTCTATTGAGGCGTAGTGCTCTACTTTTTTAGATTCTTCTTCTTTCTTCGAAGAGACGCTCACTCACTCTATATATGACGATCTCGCTTTTCTCTAACGTGAGCGCTGATTTGTCTTGGATATAATTGCGGTCGAAGGACGTATATATAGAAGAGCCGATCGTTGCTTTAACGATGGCCGTAAACATTTACTTTTCGCCGAGTGCGCAGCACGCATAAGGAAGTTATTTCGTAAAGGAATTAGTGTAGTGCGCGGCGCGCTATTATTTCCGCGTTATTTTCCGCGCTATGGGTAAGCGCGGAGCAATGAGAAAACTTCTTTTCTTCTATATACATTGTTTTTTTTCTTTCTCAGCCAAGTATGTGAACTGGAATTATTATTTCATTCGTTTGTTATTGCGAGTATACGGGATATTCTGTGGTTGGATGACGAAAATGTAGTTCAGCGTTGCGAGTATTTTCGCAGAGAGCGGAATTGCTCTTGATTGTCGCAAATTAGTACTGATTTTGTGAAATGATAATTAGATACAATTTACGGGTACCACGCGGATGGCTGGGTTGCCTTGCGTAACAGAATTTGTCGGCACTTGTTAAGGTTTGAGTGACATTATTTAACTAATTTTCTGGGTACACAGTTCTTGGTTTTCAGAAATTGTAAAAATATTCGGTATTATAATATGCGGATTGAGGAATAATGAGCGGGAGTGGTATAATAAAGCCGGATGAAAGGTAATGTAATGAGTTCATTCGCCGTGGAAAATCAAATTAAAAAATAGTATTTTATTATTATAAAATTATAGTGATGACAATATGTTGCTTATTAAACATTACAATAATAATACATCTTGTGAGATTGGAATGTATATATATAATACTATACAGTAGTAACGTCGAATGCAAAAATTTGAGCAATTATCTTAAACGGTTGTTTTATTTACAATTATGCTTAATAATATGCTTAGAAGAAAATATGTGTAGGTAATACATAAGACGTAAAAGTTATATAACAATTTTTTTTTGTTGAATAATCATTTTAAATGTTTGTTATTGAATAGTATACTTTTGACTGACGAAAAATTTAAACAACTAATTATTGTGTGCATACGGGCGTCAGAAGTAAAATGGAATGACGAAAATGATATAATTAAATATTAAATCGAAAAAAGGAAACATTAAATAAAGTTAAAAGTATACATACATGTAAAGTAAATACATATAATTACACTAAGATTCACTTCATTGGCGCTACTAAATTCTCCTCTAGTGTATGTATAGTGCTGGTCAAAAATAAATGGCATTAAACCAACACTTCCTTGTAAGTATCTCGAGTATTTTAGCGTGACGTAAAAACACTAAAAAGGAAATTCACGACAAACAATTTTAGACACGCAATCTCGTAAGAAGCATGTACAGCGTCAAGACTCATCTAAATTTTCCTTTCCTTTTCGTATTTCACGCGAGTTATATTTAGACTTACATGAAAACTTCGTGGAAAAATTTGAATGCAATACGTGTATTTATTTCAAAATGTTTGCAACTCTACGCTTATATTCGTCATTTTTTATTTTCATTAATAATTACATTAATAAATTCTGAAGTATTTCTTCGTTTCGCTCGAAATTTTTCCAACTTAAGAATTGAGAACTTTGGCATAAAGATACTAATTTATGTTAGGAAAAATATTTTCACGATTTAATTTTGCCAATTCAACGAAATTCAACTTAACGTTAAATGCAGAATTAGTTATTTTCTTATCACATATACCGAATACATTTGGTTTTTCTTGCACGATTCTCTACATATATAAAATCTACACTAAAAAGAATGCTCGCCTTAATTGAATACAAAAAAAAGAAATCTTAACAACAGCAACAAAACTTCAGTTCGTTTCGGCAAGAATTTACTCGCTGCTCCCTCTTAAAAATCCTCCCTAACTCACGTATCAGGCGCATTAACTCGACGCGAAAGGCATTTTCACGCCAAGTGAAATTTAGAGAGTACCAATAAACAGAGAGTTTTTATTTCGAAATAAAAATAACTGTCCAGCTTCTAGTGAGCTCAAGCTTGTATATATAGATAGATATATATATATACAACACACATACACACATGAACGAGATATGGGTAGAAGGCGTTCACTCGCTCGCTACATCGATCGCTGGGTGGCGTGCCAGCAGCAGTAGCAGTAGCAGCAGCAACAGCAGCAGTAGCAGTAGTAGCAGCTACAGTAGCAACGCTCTCTTCTCCTCTTCTTCTCTTGGATGCACGCGGGGGGAGGGTTCACGGGTCGCGGCACTAATAGCGATGCTTCGATTCACTTATCGTCGTCTGCGGCTTCTCCAGCAGCGAACTCTTCTTTCCGCGCAGCTCCATTTGAATCTCTTCCAAGCTCTTGCCCTCGGTCTCCGGGACAAACAAGTAGATTAAGAGCCACAGGAACGAAGTTATTGCTGTGAAGCACCAGAACGGCGCGTACAAGCCGAAAGAATCTCGCAGCACCTAAACGCGAGACGGCAACAAGAGTGAGATAGATATAGGAGAGAGAGAGAGAGAGAAAGAGGGAGAATAGCGTGAGACAGCGAGAGGAGGGAAAGATATATAGGACGCGTGTAACGCAATCATGGCAATTGCTATCGCTTCTATTTGAAAATCGTTCAAAGAGAGGTCGCTCTATTTTCCGAAATTTAAAACGCGAACAGAGCTGAGAGAAAAAGAGAGAGAGAGTGATTGAATTTTACGGGCGATTTGATAGTGAAAAGGTTGATTCGAGATAGATTTCATTTAAACCTCGTTAATCCCGTTTTTGCTTTAAATAATGGATGTTTTGAGAATCAAATATAATGGGTTTTTTTACGCAATTCAAAGAGGAAAAAGAGGAAAAATTTAGGAAAAGATAATGTGTATGATATATATAATGTTAAGATTATAATACCTGATAAAGTTCAACAACCAACAGCGTCCCAATAGCGTAGATCACCGAGCAATAAAGAGCCGCGGGCACTTTAACGTCCATGGGAAAGACCTCACTGATGTAACTCAACGGCAACGGGTTGAGAGCAATACCATAAGCCAGGGAATAAGTCATGATGAACACGGTTGGCACCCAGTTGACACTCGACACATCCACGCCCAAAGACATCAGGGTGAAGAAGGTCGCCACAATGGCAAGGCTCAACACGGTAATCGGCGCGGCGTATAACAGTAACGTCCTCTTGCCCGTACGTTTAACCACGATAACGCAAGCTAAGCCAGCCACGACGATGGCCATACCCGAGCCGAGGACACTAATATTCGTGGAGATGCCGAGACCGGCTTGCTCGAAGGTGTAGGTCTGGTAGGCAAGGATAGGCGCAGCACCGGAGAATATCATGGCGCTTAACAGGATGCCGACAATACCGAAAGCTTTGCGGCTCTCGATTCTAACCACCGACTCGACCAGTGAGCTCCAGAACGACATTTTGCCGGACTCCTCGCAGGCAACTATCCTCTTGATCTCCTCCAGCTCTTCCTCCACGTTGTCTCTGCCCAGTGACCACTTGAGCACTCTCTCGGCCTTACCAAGTCGGTTCTTCTTGGCTAGGAACACGGCGCTTTTGGGTAACCACATGAAGCTCATGAGGAACAGCAGTGGTACTATCACGGCGATCAAGGAAGTGGTGACACGGGACGTCCACAATCCAATGGCGTAGATCAACAGGTTACCTACGTTGATCCACACAGCTAGAGAGGCGCTTAATGGTCCTCGTGTCCTTTTCGTACTGACCTCGCCCACGTACATAGGGATGACGCAGTAGGTGACACCGGTACCGATACCTGCCAGCAATCTACCGATGTAAAAAGCTAGGTAATCCTGTGCGCATGCGTAGATAATCCAGCTGCTGATCTTGGGTATCGTGGCTATCAGTAAAGTCCACTTGCGGCCAACTCGGTCCATCAGCAGTAGCGGTATCAGGGAACCAAAACCAACGCCTATGTACATCAGGTTGATGATCCAAGCGCCCTGTTCGGAAGTCACTCGTACCACTGGATCGTCGTGCTCCAGTTTTGGGATCATTGGCGTGCTCCATCCTTCGTGAAAGCCGCTGTCGATGATCAGCAGATTACCTGTGCCGATGGATAGAGTCGAGACGAGGAGGTTTTAGAAGAGCGCACAGGTGGAAAGGAGAATTCGAGGTCGAATTAGTCGAGAAGCCGCGGTACGTGCATGTATATATGGATATATGTGTGGATGTATAGCGGCATGTATAAGCAGACGACCAATTAGATTTCCAGCCGGGACGTGGTTAGTACTCCGATCGCCGTTTTTGATTAGTAATGGATTTGGGATGATTGCAGGAGAGGAATATCGAACGGTTACCAAGCTTCGGAGTGGCTCAGCGGAAAATTAGTATTAATTAAGGATGCAATTGTGGTAATGGCCTGGTCTCATTTGAGAACTCTGCCGCGTATATATAGGGGGATCGATCTTGGATTGTTCTATTATTTTAATAGCGTGATAAATTTGAAGATGGAATTGAAACTGTGGATGTTAAAGTAGATTAGCATACGGATGCAAAAATTGACGATGGAGATAAATTTATTAGGAAGGAATTAAGTTTTCAATGTATTTTTCATCGTTTTATTCATTCATAGACGGTTTAATTGTTATTCAACAGTTGCGTAAAGTTGTTAAAAGATAGATCAACGTTTTTTTATTATATTGTATCTGCAATCCAATTAAGATTTCGATTAAACATGCTTTTTTATAACAATAGTACACTAAGTTATTGTCCAACGGTATATCTAAAAATAGGATAAAATATTTTTAGCAGTAACAATATATATGGAATGTATGTTCAATTCCAGATGTAAAAGTCAATCAAAGCGTTAAATGAGATTTAACGGTTAGTTATTGTTAGCCACTATTAATTTGTTTCTATTCATCTATTTATTCCAGATGAAAAAAAAAACGAGGATTAATTTAGCTCAAGTCCATTGGTTAGTAATAAAAGAAAGAACCTCTCTGCGTATAGCTAACGCAATCGTGTATGTATATAGGCCTTGCGAAAGCAATTTTGCAAAACAAAAGCCCGAGTAAATACGAAATATTTTTCAATAACTAAAATAAAACATGCAGTCGTATAACGTAAGTCAACAGCGAAAAGCACTCCGCGAAAAAAAATTTTAATTGAAATATAAATAGAAAACTCACGCACGCACGGCTGTTATTTATGTATATAATATACGAAGAGAGCCTCGACAGCTAGTAAAAAATGCAATTTGAAACGCGCGCATTGTTTACAGCGCGACATTCAATAAAAGAAACAAATAATTGTCACTTTTACAGTTTATATACCATATGCGCTACTAGCATGTGTGCGACGCACGCGATCCTATAGATGATAGCGTGCAATCGACGACGTGAGAAAAGAAACGTACGTTTTGACTTTGTCACCGCTCGTAATATAATTCACCTCTAATCGATTCCCGGCCGATAGGTACTTCCTTCGCGTAGCGCGCCCGTTAGCTTTTATTGTTATGCCCGATCGTTTTCTCCGATCTGTTTCTTATACGCCCGTAGATTTTTCGACTTTTCGTGGTGTGTGGATCCTCGAATTCACCCACGGCACGTATATATATATATATACACTCTAACTTGCCTTCGTCGCTTCATTCGAGTGCAAATGAAATTTACTCGTGCTTCCTGTTTTGCATTTTATCTCTTTTTCCTTCACCGTCCGCTCACGCACGGGTAACTTTGCCTTTTTGCTTGTATGTATGTGTGTGTGAGTGAGTGAGAGCGCAAGATCGCCACTGCGGGTGTGTATATATGTACTTACAGACGACGCCGATCAGCACTTGACGCATAAGCGAGTAATCTTTTTTTTCGGCCATTGTGTGTGTGTCTGTCTGTGTTTTTTTTTTGCTTTCTTTTTGCTCTTTTTTTTGCGTTCTCTTCCTTCGTTCTCAGCCGCGCGCTCTCATTTCAAGCTGTTGACCTCTGCGCTGCGGAAAACGAGTGAATTCCAGCTGAATAATATAAAACGAAAGTTAAATAAAATTATGTAAATGAGGAATGATTAAAGCGCTGCGCAATGAGATGGAGTTTGTTGTAAAATATGTTTACTTTCGGTCGTTACGCCGCAGCGATGCATCGTTATCATGGTCAATTTTATTAATGAGTATGCGGTGAAAAAAAAAATATAGCAAATATAATATAAAGAAATTAAGGGTCATTAAAATTCATATTATTCATATTATTATTTTGACGAAAACAGGATGTAAATGCTTTTGTCGTTTCTAGTTTATAGTAGAACAAATATCTAGTGACTATGTGTTCGCAATTATAATATAGTATTATCAATGATTAAATGGAATATTGTAATTGACAAAGCAAATCTCGTATTTTACTGTTTTGAATGGGACTTTGTTTATGAAATATCGTACAATGCTATTATCCATTTTCATTTAATCAGAGATTGGCTGAATATGACACAAAAAAATATATAAATCATACAGTGTCATTTCTGGACGTTACACACACCGTACATTTGGTTTCAATTCTATCGTCATTTATAGTTAATTATTGTCCACCCCTAACACGTAATATGAGCATTTAATAATGTGTAAACTTGGTAATATTCTAAAATTAATTGCTATTTGTAATACTATTCACAATACGAATAAAAAACTGAAATCAGTTTTGCTATGATCAAAATATCAAGTGTACTACCGTCACAGGATCCAAGTAAATTAAAAAACAATCGATTAATTGTCACTCATCAATCAAAACCATCATTCATACATTTATTCTTTTGCACAACAATGTATCAAATTTCCTTCGTACGACCTCGCCGATATTAAAAACCACGTTCATTCCACTATCAAACCTTCATTTCCCGTCCGCATTTAATTTATTTTCACGCCTAATTATATAACCACGCAAAACCAATTAACCGCTATCCAACGTTAGCACAGTCTGGCATCAGAATAAAAAAAAAAGAAAGAAAAAATACGAATCACGAATTCGATCGCGCGCACCCCACCACACACAATCACACCCTGCACGACCGAGTATACTCATGCAGACGCGCTCGCGCCAAATGTGCGAAACAACGCAGTTTCCAATAATGCAACTTTAAAGGCCGCACGGCGCGGACGCAACCGAGGGATGAAACTAATTAAATCCCACCGACAAATATTTCAACTACAAACGTATATATATATGCGCGCGCATGCATTGCGTTATCGCGCGCACAGTTCGCACAAAACAAAGGCACTTAGCACTCGGCAGTGGTTGAAAGAGGGGGAGGGGAGCAAAAGGGAGGGACGCTTCAATTTACGCCGGGGCACTAAATTCGCGCGGAAAAAGCACTCGAAAGCGATCATGGCATCGCAAAAGCCGCGCCCGCGAATTCTGTTCCCTGCATTCGGCCTCATCGAAAATAGAAAATAACGCCGTCCACGCGTATATATATATATATATACACACATACAACGTAGCTGCTGCTGCCAGCAGTATACAGCGCTTCATAAAATCCAGGAACGAGAAGGGTATATATACATATGGGATGGAGAGTTGGTTGGTCGGCATCAGATGGGCAGCCCGATGTCCGGGCGAAATTTCCGGTGGCGCTTAACTATCAATAACCGGTTCGTTTACCCCTCAAGTGCCCCCCCCCCCCCCCCCCCGACTATATGCAGCGTGAGTTTGCTCGCGTATACATATATACGCATGCCTATCTATGTAACGTATTGTATATATATATATATA
>JAWWEQ010000001.1:27998473-28133955 GCA_035583055.1 Torymus tubicola | reverse complement strand
AGATGTATATGTACATGTATATGTGGGTGAGGATGCACATATACACCGCGTGTGTGTGAACGTCAATTGTATATGCGCGTATAAACTTAAGCGTGTTGATGGAGGGAGAGTATAGAGGAGAGAGGGCCTGTGTGGGGATGCATTGTGTAATCGCGCGAACGAGCGAGTTGCACAGAGAGTAGAAAAACGCACTAGCGATCCGCAAACATAATACGCGCGAGTGGAAATGCGAGAGCGAGAGAGAGAGAGAGTTTTAGAAAGCTCGTAGTATATGCTATGCGACTCGGGTTTTGTATTTGCGATTAAAAGCGATGTATACCTTTCAGGAGATTTTACATTTTTTTTTTGTTCACGTGTATTATTTACAATGGCACGTTTGTATATATATATATATATATATATTGTCGATGTAAAAGGGGCGATATTTATATATGGTGTTTTAAGGTTTGATCATATGCATTTGATGATTATTAATAAATAGAGGGGCTTATATACGGTGTGTTGTAAAAAATAAAATAAATCAATGACGAAGATGAGGCAAATAAAAAATGTATAGGAAAAAATCTGCATATTTATTCGCGTTTATTCAAATATTCATTTACGCTGAAATATATGCATGTGCAAAATTGTTATATACAAGTGTACATGTATATTTAAAAGTATTCTATTTGTGTCGTATCGTTGCAAAAAAAGCCTAGATTTTATGAAATAAAACTGTTAATTTTTTTTTATTCTACATAGCATAGATAAATATTAGCGACATAAAAACTGGTTCAAGTATTACGTTTGTAAATAAAAGCTATAGAAAGCAGCATATGTCACTTAAACCCATAATATATACAATTTTAAAATTACATCGTATCAACGTAACGAGTATGTATTTTTATCATTATCGTATCTAGTAACTATAATTAGTTTCAACGTAACTGATATGGAGTAATCGGAACGATGTCGTAGACGGGTCGGCGACAATTTCATTTCGAAATTCCACTAACCTCAAGATCTCGTATTCATTAAAAATAAAAGCTAAACTTTACTACAACATCAGTAACTAACTACATAACATTATCAATCTTAACAAATCACAACCCTTCGCATTCCCAAATCATCATCGACAACACTCAATCCTCCCCCATAATTGCAAGCGCGCCCATAATTGAAACCTACTCGAAAAACTGAACAGCTAGCACCTACATTACCACTAATTGCCACCAAAATCATACCAATCTACCTCGCAAACAACGCAATTATTATCCTTCCTCCCAGCCTCTTTTTTTTTCATACCACACGCGCGTGAGCAAACACTATATATACAACGACTACGGGCCAACTTTAATTGGTCTAGCTCACCGGGACGTCGTCGTCGTCGTCGCAGCTCCCTAACGATTCCATTATGCGCACTACGCGCGGAAATCCTGATGCCTTCTCAAGAGCCGACGGCAACGCGCGAGGTGGATACCTCAGCTTCACCTCGGCGTGTACACGCGATTAATCAAGACAGAGGGGGGGTCGACAATCGGCCAGATTGCCGCAGCGCGGCGAAGGACATAAATGTCGGCTCTCTGTCTCGAGATAGCTAGAGAGAGAGAGAGAGAGAGTCGAAGCTCACCTCTCTCTCTTGCTGTCGCCTGCGCGAAGTGCACCCTTGAGTGCGTGTGTACGTATATATATATACACGTACATACGTATACACGTATACTCACATATACACACATATATATATACACCTTGGAGTCTGATATGGAACGCGTCGCGCATCGCTGCGGGAGATATGTGGCTTGGAATCTGACTGGGAGATATCCGGCCAGGGCTTAGCGCGCGCTCGCCTGCCTGCCTGCCTACCCGCGCGTGGGTGTAGCGTGCCACGGGGGCTGTTGCGAATTTGCCGGAGAGGGCTCTACATCTATGTATGTGTATATATATGTGTGTATACGTATATATATATATAGGTATATAACGTGGGTATATACAACACGCCCGCGCGTTACTCGTGCGTTCTGGTGTACCTGCAGTACCTATACGCGGGCAAGTGTATATGTATGTGTATGTGTGTACCTATGCGGTGCGTCTTGATGAGCCCTCGCGAGATTGCGCCTGAGAAGTATAGTCAGTTTCGGCGAGTATTGTTTACGTGAGCGGTTATGGTGGCTTGTCGGATTGTCCCTTGAATTAATTTCACCCGAAACTCCTGACAGGTGTTATCGATCAGTTAATTGGTGATGGTAAGTTATATATATAGGTGTAATAGAATATTTTTTTTTATTACTGATACTTGGATTTATAGAGGGTTTGGTAATGTTAGATTAGACAAACGTAATGTTTAAAACTAACATATAATTATCCTTATCGGTTATACGAGATTTAAAAAAAAGCAGAATGTTTATGATGTTGAATGACGCGTGGAATGTATATATGTAGTGTTTAAAAACGAGATATGGATTGAAGTAGTAATTGAAAACGATTTCCCTTACACGTGTGGTGCATACATGCGATCACCTCTACGATTAACCGAAACATTTTATCCTGTAATCTTTTGCATTTATAATTGACATTGATTCGATAATGAAGACTGAGAGCGATGAAAAAAAAGCTCCGGCTGCAAACGAATTGAAATTCAAATGGTTCAATTTGAAATGCTAAATTCATAACTCTTGATGAGTACTTAGTGTATATATATATGTATAGTTTGGCTGAAATCGCGCAAAACTCAGAGGATTAATAATTCATAACAAAAACACGATCATTTTTTAATTATTGACATCGCACGTGAGGCATCAATTAATAACGGAACGTATCCGGTAAAGTTTACTTATATCCCATGTCATTTCAAGCTTTCAATTTCAATTTAAATATTTAAAGTACGTTTATTCTTACATTTTTTATGAAATTTCAAGTGCACATCTCCATTTATAAAATAGCGTCGAATGAATAACAAAGATCGTCCAGCAAACAATACAGCTATATAAGAAAATAAAAATATAAAACTAAAAAATGAATTATCCGTAAAATATCCTATACCCAACGACAACAACAACAACAACAGAAAATCGCAGTATTTATAAACCCCATAATAATCACAATACGCAATACCACCTTTATTCTTCGCGTATATATATATATATATAGGTACCCGCATACACATTCGTATATACGAGTCATCCTCAATTTTTACTGCTCCACAAACAGACGCGGTAACGACGCGATTGACAACGCGCGCACTTAATCCCAATTGTCGCTATACTATATATACCTGCCTCGCATCGTCGTTTTCCAATTCGCCATACCCGCACGTATATATATACATATAACGCACACGTATCTCGTCGCGACAAATCAATACACGCATACACGCTTTAGAAGAAAGAAAGAACCCAGCCGCTTTACTGCTATACGTGGTCGAAAATAATCTGCACGTTTTTATATATAAAACATCCTATACCCAACGGTACTGGTATACATAAATCCTCACGCATATTCTTCTCTATATACCTACACATCACGCGCAGCATGGAATGATCTATCGGCCGTTTGCTCGTGGCATTGTGTTACGCGACACTATACCGCGTGGCTTTTCTATATGTATATATATATACGTCGCGGAAGTCGATTGGTTTTTCCCGTTGCTACTGCTGCTGTTACTACTACTATAGTATACTAGTACAGCAACGTTAGCGTTTCCTCCTCTCGTTCCTCGGCATTGACCGCAAGCGCGCGAGCGAAACAAATGTTTGGCGGCGACGCGAGAGAAGCCGCGCTTATGGCCCGCGTCGACCGGTTACCCGTAAAACGCGCGTATATATATGTACGTCGATGCAAGCTACACGTATATATATATATATATATATATATATATAGAGAGAGAGAGAGAGGGAGAGTATTGTTCGGACGCGACACTTTGATTGTGAGCGAGAGTCGCCGCGTATATAGTGAGAGTATGGGAGCACGAAGCCGTGACTTGATTTTGGGGCCGATGCGGTGTTATATACGGTCTGTGTGTGTGTGTGTGCTCGACTTGATCTGTTTTTTAGAGCGTGGCCTTTTAGCACTTTGTAAAAAGAGAGAGAGAGAGAGAGGGATATGTGCAGTGCCCCGTGGTGGTGGTGTGCGCTCGCAACAAGTTGAGTATCGATCGTAAAGCGAAGAGGGTGTTTCGTAAACAGAATTCTTTTTTCTTCTTTTTTTTTGTCGTCGGTGAGGGGATATGTGGGTTTGATGCTGTTGATGGGTGAAGTAAAATGTATATGGGAGAATGGGTATATAGGAAGAGATTCGTAATTTTTGGGTTGTGTAATAATTGTGGTATTTGGTATATGTAGGAAGTCAATTTTGTGTATATAAAAGTAACAAGGAAATTGAGGTATATATTAATGTGATAATTAATAGAGCATAATGGTCGCTAAAATTTATTGTCCTTCGGTTGATCGTAAACTACCGTTTGCTAAAAAATGGAATGGTTGGAATTAGAACAAAGTTTTTAGTGGCAGTGTCTTGTACAAGTGGAGATAGATCACTAATACATAAAATATAAAACTCAATAATTTAAACTCGAAGTTGATATTATTAAGAACGCGCGGGGATATTATTTATGGACATGTTAAATTTAACCAATTATCGATAATTTGAATTTGTATGTAAATTTTAATGAATTTTGTATTGCTTCTTAATCTTTTTATTATGTTGTTAATAATGTTGTTAATAAATTAAACAATTTAACACATGTATAAAATCTATAAATATTTCCATAAACATTTAATTTTCAAGTTCATCATTAACTTTTATTTATTAATCAATATATAAATGACCATATTTTTAGTAATTTCAAATACACGTCTCAATTATCAAGTCACGATACGTCACGAGCCTACAAGTAATCATATATCTCTCACTGTGTACACGAAAACACGAGGAAAGAGTGGAAAATAATAATACACAACGGAGAGTCTATCGACCTCGCAAACTTGGAAAATCCACGGATGTTTGCTCTATAGTAATAGATATATAACATCCTGATCTTAGCCTATAGCGCATAATAATAGACTATATTTTTGTTCCGTTGTGTCACGGATATTTCCCGCGATGCAGTTCAACACTACACACGTCGTCGCACAGGTTACTTATCAATTCGCTGACTCGTCATCGCTCGGACATTATTATACCTGCGCACATTGCGGGAGATATCCGTGACAGTTGCGAGCTGTCGTCTGACCTCTCACACGTATATATATATATAGAGTGAGATGTGTCGTAGCCTTCTTCGACGACAGCAAATACGTTACATCAATTTAATTCAATTATTACTGTTATTTCTTTTTTTCTTCTATATCAAACGAAACCGTATTCGTCTATATAGTCAACTACATCATCGTTATTATCGTCTCATGTTTAATCAGATTCAAAGCGAAGCTCTCTATAATCAATACGTGTACAGAGTTATAGTAACAACACGTGTGTAATTTATATCATCCGTCATCCAACGGTAGCTGATATGCACTACTATACGGCAATTTAATCTTCGTCAAGACTATATGAATATTTATATACATATACGTGTGTCTGTATGTCGGCAGGACTGCATTATTATACCTCCGTTAAAAGGAAAAACATACTGGAAAATCTAGTAATCATTCGCCACGACACACCTCCATACACCTAACAATAAACTCCATGCGCGCGCGTGTATACTATTTATCGATAAAAAAAAATCACTATTATTCATGCCCAACGCTGTGTCATAAAACACACGCTCGCAAACTCTTGTCCCTTCGCATACGCGTATATATGTATGTGTCATCGAAAAAAAAAACGCTTTTTACGCGTATATATAACACGTATACGCGCGCTTTTCACGAGCCTTTTAACGTGATTTTTCACTCTATAAACGTACGCTGGATTATTAGGCGCGCGCGGGCATACGACAATGTCGAGCCGTTACGAAGCTATTTGCCAGCTTGCCCGACAAAGCGTATTTAATTAGCGCTAGAGAGAGAGAGAGAGAGAGAGAAGCATAGAGAGGCAGAGGCTATAAATGGAATTTCCCTGCATTACCGCGATTTTGCCAGGTGCAAGCGTGTACGCCCTCCCACCTCCCTCCCCTCTCTCTTCCAATACACGCGCATACCAATGCTCTCTCTCTCTCACTATTGCGCGTACGGCTCAATTTCTCGATGAAGCCGTCGCGCTCTAAACCCCTCTCCCCCTCTTGTCGGCCGTAATTTCATCTAAAATTCCGGTTATGATTAACGCGTAATAAGATAAGTACATTCGGAGTAATGGAAACGGCCGGTGTGACGCCGGCGGCAGCGACGGCGACGGTGATGGTACTATATATAGAGAGAGAGAGAGAGCACGCGACAATGGTAATAGCTCAAAACGGATGATTCTCAGTTTGATTAAAAATTAAAATGGTTGTGTTTTGGACGTTTAATTCGGATCCTTTAGAATGGGCGCGGTTTTTCGTTTGCAATGGTATCAGATTAGTTTAAATGGTTACTTGCTGTCTTTGACGCGTGATATAGGCAATTATAATCAACCGCGAGAGATAATTAATGTTTACGTGCATTAAAATATATCGAAGGTCACGAACGCCGGCTATAATGCTGCACTGGTGGTTTTTATTTGATTGTGTGGTTTTTTTTTTCATAAAATCGATGATGTTAACCGTTGTTGAATAAAATATTTAATAATTAATTAGTGGTATATATGTGAAAGATTTTGAAAGTATTTGTACATCGTCGGGTACGAGATTTTCAAGATTTTAATTTATTAATTACTCAACCACATATAGAATAATAAAATTCTATAATAAATTTTCTTTTATAATTAATAGAATAAATAATTTGAATAAAATAAAACTTTTCATTTCAGAAATAGCAGTATGTATACATAAATAAAAGTAATAATATTTATCGTGGGTGTGGATATATATATATATATTTTTTTTTGCTACTCTCCTCGCGAGACTTATCTATGCAGAGAAGTTTATGCTCGCAAAAGGAAATGAATGAAACATGCCACGTGAGTGACCGCAATGAAAAATATATGTGTTTCATGCATAAAACAGGTTTTATGATGATGCACCTCGAAGTAGCCCGACAAGTTAATTTTTAAGTATTTCCCGCGCACGTATACATACTAGAGCCGCGACCACCTCTCCTCTTTCCTTATATTAAAAATCACCTTAATCAAATACACCTAAAGTACTCTTAAAACATCGTAAAAGAAAACATATATATCGCGCATCATTTGCGAATACTTTGCTATATATACAAAAGCGCTGCTGTCGATGCGCTGCACGCGCGTAATAAACATGCTCTCCTCTTATACGTGCATTATATTCTTCACGCGGGAAAATCAAACCTTAGAATCTAAAATATTCAGATTAAAAATGTATATCATATCGACGCGCCGCCGCGCCCGACAGACCGCGAGGCATTCCATGATCAATTCTCTTTATTTTTTTTTCTTTTTCTTTTTCTTTTTTACTAGCGCTTGCTTCGCACGAGAATTCTATAATACTTTTTCATCGATTGTGCAACGTACATAAACACACACAAGCGTATACAGCTCTCTTTCTCTCTCTCTCGCTTATATATCCTTTTTCTCGCTCGATTGATCGCGTACCGATCAATTAACGCCCGCACGCATAAAGTCAATGTCGGGCTAGATAAAACCTTGGCAAGCGAGAAGAGATAGTCTATACATATATCTCTTACAACTGCAACGTTCCTCTCACTCATTCAGCTGCGCTTTATAGACATTGCGGCAGAGGTCGGAGTACCCGCGGCGCGCAACCGATTCGAACTGAATTCAAGGCCGGCGGAACTGGCTTTTAACCGGCGCGCCAAAAATTCGCTAGAGGGATAATATATAGCTGCAGCAGCAGCAGCGTTCAATTTGTCATGATCCGGTTTTCGAAGAGCTGGTTGTTGAACTGTTTCGACGCGACTTTGAGAAATTCTTTGCGCGCGCGTTTTGCGTTGTGTTTACGCACGCGCGTGATGCAGAAAACGATGTATAGGGAGAAAGGAAGAAAAAGTATAGAATCCTCTTTATATTTATTGCGTCTGTTTGTGGCGAATGGGGGGATTTTTGAATGATATGCAAAATTTTAACGCGAACACGCGTCAAACCGCAGTTGAATTTTGCGAAGAGCGAATTCATCAGCTGACCTACTGAATTGTTATCGAATCTGTTGAATAATTTATATATATATGTGTGTGTACGTATGGTTTTTAAAAATTGTTGTGAAAAATTTTATTAAGTGTGTATTACGTTATGAATTCTCCGACGCGGCGTAAATTGGGAAGAATTTTTAATATTTTGAATTTATTTCAAAATTATTTGCATATTAATGTCGACTTGTTTCGTAACGAGACGCATTCACCCAAAAAATTCGAGGTGTTGAAAGTTGGCAAAATAGAAGAAAAAGGGAACTTTAATACAGTCAGAATTCATTATAGTATTGAACAAGTTTATATCTGCCGTCACTTTAACGTCTTATTCAATATGTTACCCATGAATAATGAATTAGATAATTGATTCTATTAGTGATTTAGTATTTATTAGACACTTGATCGATTGCTCTCTATAGCATATTCATATAAGAATTCACCGTGAAAATTTCAAGAACTAAAGTCATTTCCCGAATCACCATTGCCATATATCGAGTTAACTTCCTTCTCGACAAAACTTAAACAAACAAAAAAAAAACTATCGACAATATAACGACATCGCTTATTAGCAATAAATAAATATTATCGAGCGAAACTGGTACACTTGGCGCGTCATTAAAATATTTTACCGACTTCAGTTTCTCCTCCTGCACTCTCGATTTTGTTTTGTTCTGTCGCAAACGCAACTCCGACCACCATAAAAATACTTTACACGAGCAATAAACCTGTCAAGCCGCATAATTTCTAAAACCTTTCTTAATACCTCGCACTAAATTATCACACGCGTATATATATATATATAGATAAAAACCAATAAACCGCGACGCTTGTAGATGATTTTTCGGCACACGATATAACAATGATATAATCGAAGGTATGAGCCACGAAACAACACACACTCTTAACTCACCACAATTTTTAAAATTTTCTTTCTTTACAGCGCTCGTCTTCAATTATCGAGCAAGTGCGTATATCAGACTACTAATCCTGTATGAAGAACTATTTTCCTATATTATCACAGAAATCCTGTCAGCTCCACTGTCAACTGCGTTCAATCACAGTTGCGTTCGTCGGATCGCACTTGAGTTTTCCCGCGGAACCGGCGACGCGCTCTCGCGTGCTCGCGCACTTATTGGCTTGCGCGCGGCAGGACACCAGAGATTATATAAAAAGGTGAGAGAGAGAGAGAGAGAGAGACACGGGCCTTCCCTCCCACTCCTACTCTGGCCGTGAAATACACAGAGCGCTCGCGTAGAGAGAGAGAGAGAAAGATGACTTTTCCTCGCGTGCGTTCGCGCGCTAATGCCCGCGTGTGTATAATAGAGTCTAAGGTGCTCGTTGAAAGATATATAGAGAATTGAGAGAGGTTCCCCACTTCTAGCAACTGTGCGGCTACGCGGAGCGCGACTTTGTAGAGGGGAACCCGGACCCGACTGTATGTAGCAGCTGTGCAGTTTCGGGACTCTGGGACTGAGAGAAAGAGAGAGAGAGAGAGAGAGAGAGAAAATTGTTGGGCTTTGATTTGCTCGTCGGTATAATGTAATGGGGTAATTGAAGGTGGTTCGGTAGTGCGAGGCAATTTTCGTATATTCTTTTCTTGTTTACCATATGGTGGGGGAAGGGAAGTGTAGAGCAGTTTTTGTGGTTTTATAATAGAGTTGATTGCCGTTGATTGTGATTTATTCGAGATTTTATATATATATATACAAGTGTAATTGTTCCGAAATGGTTCAATTTTGTTTGTTGTTCTCCAATTCCTTTTAATTTGCATGACTGACGTTTCAATCGTCTTATGTAAGGTGTGCAGACGGTAACGGTAGGATAATTTTTAAATAAAAAGTTATTTCTTTCTTTTTTATTACTAAATGGTTTCCTGATGAAAAAAAAAATTAATTATTATACAGTGATTAAAATTTAATTTTAATAAATTTAATTTAAAAAATAAATTTTATTTATTAAAAACTTAAGCAATTTCTTCTTATTCTATTAATATCAATTTTTTTTGGTGATCCTGTTATAGCAATATTAAATTAATATTATGAAATTTCAATCATTAGAAAAGTATTCGAATAATTTTTATTAATTGTACAATACAGATTGTAGCATAAAAGTGACATCGCAGTAATTTACTAATGCCATATTTGTATATAGATATAGCAATCAAAATATCGTTCAATCTATTTAATTTAATTTATAATATATTTATTTGATATACAATTTCGGCATAGCAGAGGCTCACAGAAAACATTATTTCATTTATTGAAAAGTATATCTACGAATATGGAATTAGTAATTTTATTAACTCATCAATTAAAATAAAATACAAAACATTCTAAAAATATTTTAAGGTTTCGTATAGTATTAGATGCAAAATAAGTCAAGTCTTAGAAGTTTTCCAAACGACCATTACTATATTGCCGTCCAACTCTTATCGAAACTTTCTCGGTTTTATATAGTTTTATCGGTTTAACAAAAACCACTTTTGAAACTCATAATTGCATAAATCACATCCCATTAAGTTTGATACTGCCGAAACGAAACAATAAATCTTCAAATACGTCAATTTCACGCAATACCCCAAAGAAGCATACAACTGGAAGCCCTAAATTTTTCGGTACACATCTCTCTCTCTCTCTCTCTCTCTCTCTCTTGGGGTCCCCAAAGAAACCCTTATAAGCTTCGCGCGCCACTGCAGCTTCGCCCGTCGATTCTACTCCTTTCCAATTTGTCTCTTTCCCTCTGCAGCAGCAGCAGTAGCAGTGACGCTTTCCCCTTGCTCTGCGCTACGGAGTTATCTTCGTTAAAGTTTATCCAGGATTCCCGTCCATCCACGAACCGACGTCTCTTCTCTCTCTCTTTCTCTCTTCGTTCGATCGCTTTATACACGCTGCAGCGCTTCGGCTTCGCTCCGTCCTTTTAATAAATAAATGAAATTATACGCCCACGCTCGGCACTCCGACTGATTGCGATGTTTAAGGCGACGCGACTCCGTCATCGGTCGCTACGCTCTATACACGCCTCTATACTCTTCCCCCCCCCCCACCGCACCTTTTACGCTCGCTAGGGGAATATACGAGCGCGCGGTTTAGTTTGTTCGGTGATTCGTAGATTAAACGAGAGGTAGAACGTACTACTATATGGGGATTTGCATTAGTGGAAATTTCGCGCGTTAATTTTTCGGCTGGTTAATATAGTGAATTGGGAGCAAGGTATATAATGTATATATATATAGTTTAACGATCGGTACGTGCGTATATAATAGAGAAAAACTGTTCTTGGAATATTATATTAGTTACTTTGCAGGGCTTTGTATAAAAACACTGGGAAAACAACTTTCCGCATGAAAAACATTTTTCATTTGTATATATTGATATTTCTCGGTGTATACACGATGATGATAACATTTTAGCTTCTCAGAAAAAGTATAAATACAATATTTTACGGTTATACACTCTGCTTTTCATATATAATAAAATTTCCTAGAAATTCATCTACCTGGCGGCCCGAAAGTTATCCGAATAAGTTAATATAGGGTAAACCGTTTAACACGCGACCGATCAAAGCTAATGAGTTTAATCCCGTCACACAAATTCTTTCGCATTCAGCATCGTCAACAGATTATAACTAATAGCTCTCTTAATTCTTCATTACGTTCCACACAGAGCGACTATATATTCGATCCAATCAAATCCTATATGCCTCTCTTTAACAAAAAAAAAAGAACCTCTCCTCTCATTCAGCCAATCCGACATCGCTCATCACTCGCAGCCACAAATCAAATCACAAGAGTTCGGTACGCTCTCTTTGGCTCCAACTACACAGTTCACTTACTTCATACCGCAAAAACCAGCGCGCAACGATCATCATCCGTCCAATTACAATCGTTATACCTCACCCTCTCTTGATTATCTCGGTCCACCTCACTCACTCACTCTCTCTCTTTCTCTCTCATTTCTTTTCTACCACCATCCATCGCCGTCGCAGTGCGACGACTACGCCCCGCGCGCGTCTATCGGGAAAATACTCCTGGGAGCATGAGCGTGCAGTCTCGAAATGTAGCCTAGATAGCGCACGCAAGCGACGCCCCGGCTCTGCCGGTCCCTAAAGTATATTTGCATTTGCATTCGGTAATTAAACTCCTTCCCAATTCCCGTGCAATATCGTCGCCATTTTGCGCGAGCTCGCGAGCGAGCGTTCTACCCTGGTCTTATCGAAGTTCCGTGTGGCAGAGGAAGAGAGAGAGAGAGAGGGAGAGCGGAAGGTGTACAGCGCTTTGCAGTGTTCCGGTGGTTCTCTCTCTCTCTCTCTCCCCTGCTGTGAACGTATATAGAGTTGGTCCCCCGTAATCATACCGCGGTTGTTTCGCTTACGCGGGGGGTGGGGGGAGACAGTAGGAGGGGAAGTTTTACAAAGGACAGCGATGAGGAGAGCTTTGTCTCCGGATGGCAGAACGTGTCCTGTATCTTACTATCCCCCCTCCCCTTCTTTCACCGCGTGTCATTTTGTCTTGAGGTGCACATGATGCGTTCGGGCGGTTTGACAAAATTGCGCTTTGTATATATTAGGTTGGTTTTTTTGTAAGAAAAAATTCTTTTATGAGGTATACTCGAAAAAAATTAATTTACAATGTAATCGCATATATAGACACAAGGAGAACGACATTTATTCTACCTTTTGGATTGAAATTATTATTTTTGTCCTAATAGCCGCAATGTTATTATGCTCTACACGTGTTAATACCAAACTTGGAAGTATGCAATCATATTTTTGCATTACAGGTTAAAATATAAATCAGTTCCTTTCTCTCTGTATCCTTCCTTTTAAAACCCTGAGATAATTATTTCTAGAATATTTTATAAATGCCTGTACAAGAAAAATATAATTCATATTTTAATGTACATTGAAATATCGATTATTTTTTTCATTTATTATATCTTCGGTAGTAAATATCAGATTGATGTAATATATGAGAAAATTTTTAATTTTACATATTCAGAAAAATTAAAATATAAAAAGTCCAAATATACATACGACTTTACAAGTATTCACTTCAATAAATAAATGTACTGTATATTAACATTGTTTCTACATTGCACAGGCACATCCAGAAATAAAGATATTCATTAAAATTATTATTATATTCTATAAAATGTACTGCCGATGTTCAAGGACTTTTTATGTAAAATCATTTTCTCGTGCAAAGAAGTTATTATGCAACATTATTTCAAATGAAATTTTCCATTTTGCGTTCGGTGCTTATACGGATCGAAAAAAGTTAATTGAGAAGCAGCTCAAGCGTAAACATCGATTATTACCTCTTATTCCGTGAAAAAATTATTGCATTTTCTACATTTTCTGACTCGTTACTACCTTAAATATAGCTGCCACTTCCACAAAGTATATATCGTTCAAATACATATTATATATTCCACGTCATCAACCGCAGAGCGCAAAAGAAATTTCCTTTCACGAATATATCGCGCTCTCTGACGAGAGCTCATCATCCAACGCGCCCTTTGATTCACCAAAAAGATGGGGGGAGGGGGGGGGCAAGAGGGGAAGAGCGAGAGCAGCATGTAATAACGCTCCTGCTATCCGGCCAAAGTTCATTCTTACAAAGTGCATCGATTAATCACTAGCCGTCCCCCCTCGACGCGTCGCCGTTATAATTAAACGCCGAGATTATGTATGTAATATGCATCGAAAAATATATATATATACACACACACGTAAGGCCTGTAATTACCTTCGTATTTGTTTATAATGATGTCGCTGTGATGTTTTTCATTGACACGGCCACGCCGATTTATCATTCTGCTGGTGTTCATCGGTTTTTTTCGTGCGCGTTCGCTCGTGTATGTTGTAGTATATGCGTGTATACTTTCACTGGTGATTTTCGGCCTTAGCCTCTACAGTAGAAGGTTTCGAGTTTATTTATTCATGTCTCGTGCATGAGTTCAGCCTCGAACTTCAGTTTTGAATTGTTCTCGGGATTCAATTTCCTTATTAAAGAGCGAAGGTGAGAGTGAATGACACTTCCTTTCGTCGAAATATGGGACATGGGGTCGATGCACGGTTAACGCACTTCTGTTTGGCAATTATAGTGTGTTTTGCAACTCGTGACTGGCATTCTCGTCGATTCTTTCAAGTCAAGGGAATGAATTTCATTTGTTTTGCGCACTGTCATGAGTATAGACTGTGCGAAAAACCATGATTCGAATGCTTATCGAAATTACATCATTTACATTGTGATATAAGTGTCTCTTTGTGTGAAATATCTATAGATATATATTTATTTATTTTGAGAACTTCTAAAGCCAGTGAATACTGGAAAAGTAGCGGCGAAGCGAGCAACTGCAATTGCAAGTATTATCTAGTTGAAGCAATCAAGTTTGCGAGCAATTTACTTATTTATGAAATAACCTTATTAGACCCCATTTTGCAGTGTATACTTTGTGTAACAACATTTTAGTTATTTAATATTATAACATCTTTGAAGTTAAATGACTAACATTAGAATTCCTATCACGATTGAATTAAAAAACCATTCATAATTTTTCTTATCTAAAGTTACGTATATTATACACATTCTATCTTACTATTTGCGTGGAATAGTAAAAACTATTTGAATTTAATAAGATTCATAATTGTTTTTATCAAAAAAATTAGTAACATCTTTTAAAGCAAAAGCCAAAGCAAAGTAGCTAATTTGACGGGCGTTTAACTCAGAATTTTGACATTTAGAGGAGACCGAGGCTAGTTGGCATGCGTGGTTGGTTGGCCGATGGCAAATATCTCGTTACTAAAACAATAGATCGTGCTGTGATTAGTATAAGTGATGTAGAATAACAAAAGAAATGTTTGTCTTGAGTTTCAGTCGGATCGCACAGTTCATAGAGGAAAGACATAAGTTTGAATTTCTCTCGACTTTTTTTTTTAATTTATATTATTTTATGAAATGTATAATATCTTATTGTAAATTAATTTTTTTCACATAGAAAATAAAAGTAGCACACAATGCAACTTTTGTACAAAAAATGCTTTTTTTACATCTTCACGATTTTTTTTGTTGTTTTTATTCGGCTATCTCTAATGCCACAATAGAGTTTGGAAACTTATCTGTACCATAAAAGCGTATTGGATAACTTTTTCTGGGGCTAATTGGCCGATCTAAAACTTAGAGTTTTGACAAATAAATCACTTTTACAGATCAAAATGGTGCGTAATTACAAAAGAAAAACCGATAGAGCGTCTTTATCAAAGGTTGAAGCAATGCGAGATGCTTACGCGATCAAATTCCTGTGCACAGTCTCTCGATGTACTGCTCTAAAATCAGTAATGTGAAGAGAACAAAGAAATTGTGATTAACAACAAATGGTTCTGCCTAGTTTATGAAGAACCATACAGTGAAACTCTTCATCAATAATGATTGCAATGTATAACATGCAAAAATTGGGCGCATGAATCATTTTTATTTGTTGTAACTGCGAATGATTTGTTTTTCATATTTATTTATTTATCTATTCATGTTGCTCATTTAATTTTTCTCTTGTTTACAATTTTCGCTGTTGTATATTCTTCTGAATTAACGCGACCGACTTTATTGCGTTTTTGTGTTTCCAATTTATTTATTTTCGTTTATAATTCTTTCAAAAGATTTCTACAATATACTGTATTTTTTGCGTCAAAAGGAAATTAAAAATAAAAACAGGTTTATTTTTTACAATTTGATAAAAATTCATTGTCGGCCAACTTGCCCCAGACGCGTGTAAGAAAATTGTCCCTAATGTTTTTGGATGACGTTTGATCTCTATGAAAAAATTCGTGGATGCTCTGTGGATGGAGTACCTTGAGATAATACTTTGACTTTATCGATTGAATTCGTAGTTATTTGGAAAAAAAAAATAAAATTTAAAAAGTTGGCCAACAAGCCCCGGTCTTCCCTACAATGCATGCCACCTGATTCCAATCAAACTAAGCAAATACATAATAAAAAAGTTTTGGTACCCTGGCAAATGGAAAATTTTCAACTTTTACATATACAATATCGCTTCCTCCTTCACCTTATAAATTAAAACGTTACCTTCATCCACCCAACAACATACATAATTCAATAAGCAGTTAACCATCAATTACACTTTTCTCCCAGCATCCTTAAATAACCACAACAATTTTTCATACCTTTCTCTCTTCACTCGCGGTCAGTCATGTTATACAAACGAGTTTATTTTCACACACACACATATATACAAAAAACTAAATACACATTCGCCTTCTTTTTATCCACCAACGAACCATTTAAAAACCTCGTTTGCCATCAGTTATATACCTTTCTCTCTTAACTTCCGACACATCTACCCCTTCCATTCTACCACTCGCGTGAAAGCTGTACCAGCATCGCTTACACTATATACACCCGCACACCTTCGCGAATCTCAGTAGCGGCACGGGTCGTACGATTAATCACGTTGTCGCGCCTGCCAAGAGTGAGAGAGAAAGAGAGAGAGAGAGAGTGGAAGCTTCGGGTATTTAACGGTAATTGAACATCTATGACTCGCCCGCGTGTACGGGTATAGCAAAACTTTATATATAGCTATCTATATATAGAATTCGCGGTACTGTATATCGTCCAGCCTCCCATCGTGCCTGAGAAATTCAAGGGAGAGTGAGAGAGAGAGAGAGATATGTACTTAGCGCCAGAGGCAGCAAGAGACGGGTGCGATATTAACGAGCGCAAAACGCGCGCGTATACGCATACAGAAGACTGAGAGAGCAAGTCTCATGCCAAGTCGCTCGTTCTCTCTCTCTCTCTCTCTCTCTCTCTCTCTCTCTCTTATACGCCTTCCGTCCTTTTCTCGTGATTATCATCGTCTCGCGAGTTTTCTCTCGTTCTCACTTATCGCGCGCGCGTTTCGTCTTCATCTCGTACCTACTATACTCTCTGCCAGCAGGCAGCGTGAGTACCAGAGTAAAGAGGGATAGAGTTGGGAGGAGTAAGTATAAAGTTCTTGTGTGATTTTGGAAAGGCGATAATGGCTAGGGGTGGAGGAGGAGGAGGAGAAGGGGATATTGTGCGTGTGTGTGTGTGTGTGTGTGAAGTTGTGCAGCCTGTGCGATGATTTTTCGCGATTGCGCACGTCTTTGATCTTTCTGAATGCATGTGCATTGCACAGTCTAGGGACGTTCTGAATGTAATCAGATGAAATGCGAAAAGATAAATACATCGCAGTTTCGCGCTATTTTATTAATTATATGTTTTTGTTTAAATTGAACTTTGATCGTTAAATTAAAGTATGTTAATTGTATAATTTGAATACTTTAATTTTTTTAATTGCTTGAATTCCCAATTTATAATTTCCAGGTTTTCAAAAATTTTCTATAAAAAAACTAATCAATTATTGAAAAAAGTAATTGATCGTTTTGTCAATTAGATATTTCGATTTTTCCCTGGAATTGAAAAAAAAACTTTTGAACGACTTCTATATCTTTTGACCAGAAATTTCGTGAATTTTGCATAAATGTAAGTACATACAATGATTGAATACAGATATTATCGATGCAATGCACTATTCCGCGTACGGTATCAGGGAAAATCCGTATCAAACTTGTATTCCATTCACGGAGCTAAATATAAAAAAAAAACAACCTGAAAAACGTGCACATTTTAATTAGAACATGAATAGGCGCTTCTGCTCGATGTACAAGTGCTGGTATCGCGTGCTACATTTACGCTTTTTTTTTTGCAAATCAATCAAATGGAACACGCATTGCACATGCCAGATACGTTTATATACGTATCCTTTCAGTGATTGATTTATTAGACTTTTGATTAAAAATAAATACTGAATCTGATTTTTTTTTTATTTTATACCAATATAAAATATAAATTCCTCTACATATCATATATATTTTTTATTTTCCCCAAAACGTTTTTTTCCCATTCACATCTATATGTTGTTTATAATTAAAACTTCAATCGCACTATATTACAGCAATGTTATATGAAAAAAACAAAATATTACTCAAAAAAAAAAAAAAAAAAAAAAAAAGAAAACCGCCTATCGCCATTCGTTCACAGTACCAAAACATCCCCTATATAGCCTGCCACCGCGAGCACGACAAATCCCGATAAAAATCTCGCTTCATTAATACATCTCCTATCCCTTACTCTCTCTCTCTCTCTCTCTCTCGTGTCTCGAGCGAGAGTTATCTGCGTTTTCGACCGCACGCGTATATACATACAGCCCGCAGCTTTCCACGCTTACGCCACGTAAATCGCATCCGCACGCAACACACACGAGTGAGGCGGAGAGAGAGAGAGAGAGATAGAGAGAGAGAAACTACTATCACCACTTCTCCTCCTCTCCGTCGCGCGTCCTCGCTCTGATTCATATTAATGGAAGGCGCTATTTTCTCGTTTAAGTCGCCGGAAACGCCGGTTAGCATTCGTCCCCGGGATCGCGCTTTGTCATCGGGCGTGGGTGGCAGTATGCTATGTGTATATGTATATATAGCTCTTGCTGAGAGTAGTATAGCGGCGATTTTTCGGCGATTCAATGCGGCCGCAGTATAAGGCAGCTCAGAGGTTGGGTAGGGGATGGGGGATTAATGGAAGCGAGCCGTACGCCGGTACGTTATTATATAATAAATCAGCCGGAGAGTTTTCATAAAAGCGCCTCATTAATCTCGCACAAGCTCACATACACTAGGGTGTTATATATATATATACATGCGCGCGAATGTTTCGTGTACTTTCGGACCCGTTTGTGTGGTATTATTGCACGGATCTTTGGTATTTCCGGTGTCGTTTCGCAGCGCGCGATATTCAATGGCGATGTCGCAATGACGCATGACGATCTACAACATGCTGCTCATTGTCGCATCATGCGTATATATGTGTGTTTTGTATACGAGAGTGTATCGGATAATTTGTTGGATAAATAAATATATGTGAGCGGTCGCAGCGCTTTGTTATTTTTGCACGCGTAAAGGGAAAGGAATTGCACGCGGTGTGCGAAGAGTAAATAAATGTTTATATAGGTATATATATTCTATTTTAACGTGCGTGCAAACGCGTCAATGAAGATAATTCCTGAGAACGAGATAAGTATGAAGTTAAACAACGAAACGAGAACGAAATGCATTTAGAAAGAATGCAACAACGAGTATATATATGTATATATATATGTATCCGGCGCCCATCGCGCAAACTTTTGTAATCTAACGGTAATAATATAAAAAGTTACGACAACTCGTGTTTTCAAATAATTAACATGATTTAAACTTAATAGTTCGTTTGAAGTACTGTTTCCTCTCCTCACCACCCAATCCGGAAGTCGCGCGTAAACTTTAAAGTAGGAGAGAAGTTGAAAATTTCCATTTCGAAAACTTTTCGCATTTTCCTAAAAATATTAAAACTGTAATACGCATATAATTAAAATAAACTCGCTTCTATCTTCGCGCGATTTACACGGCGCTAACGCGAGAGAAAGAAGAAAAAAAAAGAAGAAGCGAGAGAGAGAGAAGAAAAGAGTTGTACCACAAAAGGGAGAAAAATTTAAGGCAAAGACGCAACTCTTATCCTTAGAAATTCGCACGTGTGCGCTAGACGCGCTTGGCACCGATTCGAAATAACGTAAAAACTGCAGCGCTCTCCTCGTTCTCTTCCGCGCAGGAACTTTTCAAATCTCCCGCCACTTTGGTACCTGCGAAAATTAACGAGCGGCCTATATTGCGAATAAATTACCCCTCCTCTCTCCTCTCTTTGCGACTCTATTCCTCGGCGAAGCTGCAACGCGCGCAGTTCATTCATTAACTCAAGACGATACGCAAGAGCATGCACCTTCTTCGGCGAGCACATATAACGCGAAATCACAATTTCCCCTTTGCCCTACAAACTGCCAAGCGGAAACTAACTTTAAGGGGGGTGAGGGTTGGAAAAGAGTGAAGAGAAGGGGGAGGGGGAAGGAAAAAATTTCCCTCGCCTCGTGTAAAAATCGATCTTAACTCCTCGCCGCCGCTGCCGCCCACGCGAAACTTCCGATCTGCCTCCCTGGATTTTTAACTTTATCTATACGCAAAAAAAAGTAAGTACTACGCGGTGGCGCAAAGAAAAAAACGACGACGAGGACGACGAAGAGACGTCCAATATCGCGCGCTGGAGTAAAAATTGCATATTCCAATCTTTCCGCTTTCATAAGGTAATTTTTTGCCTTCACCTTACCGACACGATGTATACATAGAGAGAGAGAGAGAGAGAGAGGGAGCGATGCTATACATACCGCGATGGTAGCCTCCGCATCACGTCTTCATCGCTCTACCGGGAATTCGCGGAAGGAAACAGCCGCGTGCACACAGCCATACGTCCGTGGCTTTAGTGCGCAATAATCGTTTGAGAGTCCAAGGGGGGCTACACGCAACTATAGCGGGAGAGAACGTCCGCGGTGTGTATTCCTATTTTTGCTCAAATCGCTCTCAGGCCGTCTTCTCTCTCTCTCTACGTGTCGTGCTCTGCTATACGAAAGTTGCCCGCGCGAGAGCCACTGAGACGCGCCAGTCGCGGATCGAAGTAAGAGAGAGAGAGAGAGTCGAGGTGAAAAAAGAGGAAGTATAAGCTGCCACCGTTGAGGTCGAGGCGAGACTCGTAAAAGATTTAGAAGGCTGTGAGAGAGGAGTGGAGAAAGAAAGAGATAGAGAGAGAGAGAGAGAGATAGAGAGAAGGAGAGGTTGTTAAGGAAAGAGTGTGGGGCCCAAGGAGGTGAATGGTATTCAGGCCCTTGGAGACTTGTTTACCCTTCGGAATGCCGAGGACAATGATTTTGGGTTAGATTTAAAAGATGGCCTGCTGGAATGGCTGCTCTATACGGTACGATGCTGGTACTTTTACTGATGCGAAAGTGGAGTACAGTGTAATATTTAATATCTATGGTGACCGAGCGTATAATACGTGGAAATTCTCGTTTTGAGTGAACAATAAAGTGTATATATTATTGAAGTGATAATTGTTATTTAGGACAATAGTTTTTTTGCAAATTATATTGTTTGCAGTGTTAAATATAATAGTTTTAATTAAAGCTGTAGGAGTAGATGAAAAAATAAGTTAGATTGATAAACTTACCTGAAATTATCATACTTGCCACGTCTTATTATAAACGCATAGTATAATAATCGTGTATACTGACTTCGTATAGTTATATATATATATGGATTTAGTATAAATACAAATAACAGTAAAGCATGCTATTGTTCGGATGAACTGTACGCTATACAGTAGCTTTAATTAAACTGATGAAACCTCTCTGCGTCTGTTTAGTCTCTTTGTAAAATGAAAGTGTTACAGTATATCGTTGTTTTGAGCGATAACGTTGGTAATTGAAATAGATCAGTACAACATAGTCCTTTAATAGCACTGATAACGTTACTTTGTAACAAAAATACCATAAACACACTATGTAACTATAATTATCAATCAATTATTTTCAAGTACAATATCTCATCTATAGAGCTGTTATAACACTATTAACAGAAGTTTATTTACGAACAGCTGCTAAATTTCGTGTATATAGCACGTCGGTCCTACCCCATATATAGGCTGTCCCGACGTCAATAACCCCCATAATCCCCCGCCGTCGTAAAAGGATAGGACCGCAATGGTAAAAGTTATAAAACGCGAAAATGCCAGTGGAACTAAATAGAGCAAGAGAAAGAGAGAGAGAGAGAGCGAAACACGAAGAGACGTCTTACTCTCTCTCTCTCTCATATATACTCTTCCGGCAATTTAAGAGGCAATGCACTCACACTCGAGGATAGTTGTAAAATAAGAAATGCGCACGGCGGATAGTGGCGAGCAATTTATTTATCTAAACCGCGTCGTATATATACCGAGCGACTATATATCTGTATATTAGTGTCGTTTCGAGCTATTTACGCGTTTAAATCGACACGCAGACGACACTATTAATTTAGCAGAATGCAAATCTTAATAAAACGATTAAAAAAATCCTGTTTTTTTTGTTCTTTTTGGAACGAAATGCACGATGATTTACGAGTCATTGTCTTTTAATAGGTTCTGTGGTACTCATTACTTAACACTTTTAATACGTAGGTATACGCGCGTAATCGAATTATATATTCATCATGCACACGCCTACACACACACGTCTATTACGAGATTTGTAAAGTAACAATAGACGTTATATTGCAGCGTTTAAATAGATAACATCGCCTTTCATTAATATGGAAGTAGTGTATTAGATTAAAGTCACTGAGATTTAAGAGAAAAATTTGTTATCTTGGAAACACGTATATATATATATATGTACCTGCTGACATTTTATAATAGAATCGCAGCAGTAGGTTACACGTGATACGCGATATATTTATTAAAAACCGATCTATATTTTATGAAACTGTTTTTCTTCCAATCGCCTATATCTATTACACTTGCTGCGTAAATATCACTACAAGGTCAGGATTACAGTAAAAATAGCTTTAAAATTAATTAGAATGTACGTATATATATATAATATATATAATACTCGCGGGGAAGTTGCGCAACAGACATGGGAAGATCCTTGAAAATATTATTCCAGAATATGATTATGCCATGTTATCACTCGTACAGTGCGCGTGTATAATTACCGTATCTCAATACAAATTTCTCATGTTGATTTATTTCATTCGGTAATATATACACATATATATATATATAGATATCGCGCATGCACGCGCTACTGTTTTCATTATACATATAGCGAAGGAAGCTCTCGTGTCATCTCCTCCTCGATAACCTAAATACCCGCGCGTCACATGACTCGAATAGCATCTTATAATACATATACATATACGCCTATTTATAAGCTAATTAAAACTTTCAAACATCCTCTTGCGATGTATATTTAAAACTCTCCTTTTAATTAGCTATAACCAACGTGCTGTAAAAGACATTTGAAGAAAAAAAAAGAAGAAAAAAATCACACGTCTCTCAATGCCTATAATAACAATAATTGAGATGTACGCAATATAGGCATTGCACATGATATAAGTATATACACATTATATAAGAAAAATAAAACTTACCGTCATGCGAATCGTAGAGGTAGATGATCTTCTTCCAACCGTAGTGTCGCACAGTGTCGATGATGGCTTGGTGGTAATCCGGCCGCATGCTTATGGCGAAGTCAACAAGGCCGGACGACGGCGTCAGGACCTGCGAACACAGGAACATCCCCTCAGCTCAACGTTCACTCTCTCTCTCTCTCACACCTCGCCATAATCTCTCTCTCTCTCTCACTCTTGCCTCTCCAGATTTTCCTCGTCGCTACGCCTAGTTTGCCCTAATCCCGCGTCCGCGCGCAAGTGAATACTAAACACCGCGCGCGTGTTTATTGCCCCTCTCTCTCTCTCTCTCTCTCTCTCCGCGTGCACGCGCTCACGGATAGATTAAGGAAGTTTGCGCGGGCGAGCGCTGCTGTAAGCGCAAGAATGAGATCGCGAAACGCCGCAAGATAAGCCTTTGTACGAGGGGATGCTGCGGGGAGGGGGGGGGGGGATTTCGGGGGTAGAGAGAAGAGGGAGGAGGATTAACGGAGCGATTTTCGCGACGATGTTGATGGGGCTGTTGGCGCGAGGATTGTCAGCTATACCGCGTGCTCTCCTGATGCTTCTGCTTCTGCTGCTGTTGCTGGTGTATAGCGTATGTATGTATATATATATATATAGAGTGGTAGTTTTGATTGATGGAGGGACGAGCGCCAGGCGACGCGACGCGTTGAGCTGTGATTTTTGGTAATGGAACGGTTTTATCTTGCCGTCGTTTGATTAAAAGAGGAGAGGGACGGAGAGATGCAAGGATATGCAGAATGTTCGTTCTCTTTCTCTCTCTCTCTCTCTCGGGTTTTTATTTTTCGATAAATCAAAATGGAATATTTGGATTCTTTATGCACGAGCGGAGTGTTACCGAATTGCGATCGGTAATCTGTCGAATTTTTTTTTTGACAGTACGCATGGATCAAATTTTTGTAATTCGTGGTTCGATGAGTGAAAAGATTCATTGTACCATTAGAGTGCAGTTAAATTTTTCTTTTTGATACACTTTTTTTGTGTAAATCCACATACTATCAAGTTTCGTAATATATATATATATATCTCGTCAATGTATTATTTTAATTAATATTTTTAATTAACATGTGATATAAAATAGATTGAAAACTATAACTCGTTTATTGTTAAACTTTTGCACACTGCCTGATGTACCAAAATGGAATCAAATTTTTCTATTTTACAGCCAAACAATAAATTGCAGTTTTAATTTTATTATCCAGTAGAGAACTATTTACAATGTGCGTATATAAAGTTAATCGAGTTATTCTGTCCAATAACGTAATTATTATTCTATAACAAAATCAACAAAAGTTGTGGACACTGTATACCATCATACTGGTACTATAAAAAGTTATTGAAAAACTGGAAAATAATATACTCAAAATTTTAATTGATTTTTATGGAAAAAGTTACACGAGAATTGATTAAATTTCATAAAAAAAAACTTTACAGACCATAAAGAACAGTAATGCAAATGTAATCATTTAATGGTTAATTCCACGCATCTGACCGTAAAACTACGCGTCTTTTGGTATACACTCAACGAACCTCGACAATAGCAATCCGGCATCTAAAAACGTACCCATAACCCACGACACAATCCTCCGATTTAAGCGATTCCGGTCGCGTTTGCATGATTGCGTTCACCGCCGCGGCAGCTGCTCGTCCCATCCCATAAACTTCGACAAACATGCGTACACACCGCCAGTGAAAATGTAAATGTTTCAGTCTTCCTCAAAATGTATTTCAAAGTATCATGGAAACGATTCAAAATTTACATTCTCCTAGGCGGCATAGTTTTTGTCTCTCTGCCCGGTCACTTAATAGCCGCACGCGATGTCACCCGCCTGAGGCTAAAGTGAAAGAGACCGCATGGCGTGTTCGCGGAAAAACGACTCGTCCTCGTCGTTGTTGTGCAATGGTATATATATTTCAGCAGCAGCAGCAGCAGAGCTATGTGTTCGCCTTATAAAATGATTTAACTGCACTTGTTATGCGACTTGCGCTGAATAATCGTGTTATGGATGTGGAAGCGCGTGCGGACTGATAGAGACGCAAGGTACACGCGGCGCATGACTAAACGACAATAAAGGATGATTTTTATGAGAGATTGTTATTTTCTTGCCTATCTGAAGTTAATTTGCTGTATAAATTTTCCTGTAATCCTGTTTTTTTCAAGCCTCTTCATATATAGCGAAGGCCTCGCGATTAAAAATGAGTCCGACATTTGTAATCTTTTTGATCGAATCATGGTCTATGAGTTTGCATTTCATGTGCTTTAATTAATCCGAGTTTTGATAGCGTTGTAAATACAAAAATGACATGTTTATAATTGAAACTTTATAGTCCAGTTTGAGATGATTATTAATTTATGTATATAGGTCATGCAAAGTGATCAAAATATCAGTCTGATTATACTGTTCTTCATAAAAAATCTTATGCCAATTAATAAATTCATAAATTCACGTAAGCATGTTATAAGTATTCTTGAATCGGTAATAAATTGCTTTGATTTTGAATGATGTGGAAGTTAAGTATTTTATTGAGTAGATTCTGACAACTTTTTTAACGATACATATAATAATTTTTATCGCAAAAAGTAACTACCTATAATTGATTAATCACTCAAAATTACTGTCAATCGTATTACGTATTTGAAAGTAACAACACGGTATCCTTGCATCATTTCCGCGAATAGATATATAATTAAAGTTTTTATTAGCCAAATTATCTTTTATAAACGGTACTTTTAATAAGTTTACTTGCCTTATTTTTTTATGGTGCAATTTCAGTTTCATGAACTGCATTAATAATAGCAAAAGTGATCTTAAGCTTTACTCAAAATGCAACCATATAATGGTAATTTTCCCGGTTATAAAAGAAAGAATGACGTCTATATAACCGGACGTGAAACTGTTATTCTTTTTGACAAGATTACGACATTCAAATGAGTACATAATACTTTACTATACGTACAATACGTTCATATATTAGATTATGTTAAAAAATTTGTTGATCTGATTATTTTTATAATGCTACATATTTTAATAATAATAATTTTTTTCATATTAAAGATAGAAATTTACGTAACAATAGAAACTATAATAAATTGCAACTCGTGGAAATGTAGCTTAAATTAAATTATTTCTATAAAATGAAGTAAATCAACTTGTGTACTTGACTAGCAATGTTCTCTAACAGTTTGTTAACAAGAAACTAAAACGTTCTTTAATTATTTAGATTACAAAATGTTTGTTATACGTTATGATGATTTTTATTCTTATTCAAAGTTTCAAAGACACAAAACTAAATACATGTCTGTATATCACTTCTCTCAAAAACAACTTCTTTTGTGTTGATGAAAACGCTGGCAAAGTTGTATGTTTTTAATTTTGTGACGATTAATTTTTAAAAAGCTCTAGTATTCTTGCTCCTTTCTTTGTTTCTGTTACTTTCACACGTATACATAGAGCGCTGGTAAATGTACAGAAGTTAAATTGCTATTCCCTATATAATTTTCAAAAAATTAAGCTTTGACAAATAAATTATTCTATTTTGTATACTTCTAGCGTGTAAAATTTTTTCTGTTACATATATTATAACATGTAAAACGAATGTATATACGAATTCCAGCCATCAGCGTTAATTAAAAAATATTTTGCAAATATTTAAAATTACGTACATACGGAAACAGTTAAACAAAACCATGGAAAAAAAGCGAATGATGAGTGATTTCTATTACCCATGCGTGTATTCAGCTAAACACGATGTTAACTACGCTATACATTGTAATATATCCAAGAATAGCATTTAACTGTAATTGGCGTCGACTCACTGTCAGCTACATAAGACGTTCCACAGAGGCCTAATTCACTGTCAATTACTATGGGTGCCATGCTGATGCGTAAGTTGCTGCCGATATTGTATCGAGTATCGTACGTATGCGCTAATTAATATTAAAGGCATGAAGTGCCATGTATAATTGTATTTCTTTTAAATTTTTCAGTGCACGGTAAATCATCTTAATTGCACATAAATAAACTAGATACTGCTAAAATTATGATCTTCGCTATTTTTGCACAGATGAGTACTTTACATTTAATCACTTTTAACAAGAATCTCTTATACAATTCTAATAAAATTTATAATAATCTCATTACAAAACATTTAAAATATTACTATCAAATCATAAGAAAAAGCGCATTATGATTCCAGATCCATCGTCCTTGAAACAATTACACATCGCGTCGCAGTTCACATTAAAAGAGCAATGCCCTTCCCATTCCCCTCTATACCATTCACCACGCAAATCTCAATGCAATCCAGTGTCTCGCAGTCTACAGTATAATATGAGTAATACAGACAAGTGCACTCACCTTCTCGGGGAACCACGGCGTGACGAAGGGTATCTGAAAGGTGTTGCTGTACGAGTGCAGAATGTCGAACGAGTCTGGATTGACGGCGCCGATCATGGAGAAAACTCCACTGGTGAAACGATTGCATACTGTAACAGAAAGAGAGAGAGAACAAAAAATGAGTCATACCTCGTTGTAAATCCTCTTCTTGGCAATTAAAAGTCTACATTCATACCCCTTGACTGTACGGTAAAGTAGATTCGTATACGTATATAGAACCACGCGCGTGAGAGATAAAAAAAAATGAAAGTACGGCGCGAGCTTGCCTGTATAAGGGTATATAAGAGCGAACAAGACACCACAGGGTAGAGGGCGGCTAAAATGCGTCGCAAATTAGCATGACAAAGGCGCGGCCGCGACTTCCATAAGCGAGTAAATTGCATCTCCGCGGCATAACTTTTCCTTTTTATCTCGCTACCTCTCTCTCTCTCTCTCTTTTGAGAGAGGCGTCTGCCCCTGCCTGCCCACCCACGCACATGGACACGCTGCTGCCGCGTTATACGCTACGTCCTCACTCTTTTTTTTCTATATCGTTTTTTTACGTCCTCGTTCTCTTCCTCTCTGCGTTTTGTTTTAGTCGGGCTCTTTTCTCCGTATATGTACCGGCGAAATACGTGTGCAGGAGTGCACCGAGGAGCGTAAACAACGCCTCGCGTATATAGCAAAGTGTCATGTGTCGAGACTACGTGCACGCGTATGTGTGCGTGTGTGTGTGTGCATACGCACTCAGGTTTCTATATATATGTATATACACATATATAGTAATGGTACACTGTATTTGTATACGTTTTGGGAACATCGGCTTTGCCCAGCAGACGCTTTCCCGGATTGTTTGCGAATTTGGGGTATTTATATCGTCTAGCGTGGAGTTGTATGCAACACGTTTGCTATATGTATAGGGAAGTGACGGCGTGTATATAATTTTTTTAATGTTTTATTGTGCTGATGACTGCGTATACCGCGTTAAAAAAAACTTCATTAAGCATTAGCGAGTGTCGAGGAACTTTTATATCGTACTTATGTAATTTTTAGTTGGAGCAACCAAAAAAAAGGCAAAGAAAAAACACTGGTAGTTAGCTGGTTTTACGCTTTGATTCGACTGTAATTGACTTTTGAGTGTCTCTGTAATTAAAATGTAATTAATATGATGTGCCATAATTGGTACGAGGAAGGTGCAGTAATTGCTTATGCATGCGCAGGCATTATTAAGTAATAACGTTAACTTTATATGAAACGATTTAATTAGGTAATGCCTATTTAAGACAGTTGGAGGAAAATTTCTAATAAAACTTCAATATGTTGGCTGTAATTGCAGTAATATAAAATTATTATAGCTCCTATTAATTTTGAATATAATATTGCTAATTATCGACAACCATTAATGAACTCAAAGGACAACATGATGAAATTAGACGAATGAGAAGACGGGTTTCACTTTGTGTAATATACAAGTATAAGTAAAGAAAGATAAATGATTTTGAAAAGCCACTCCACTGCGACAGTTAGGAAAAAGTAGGAAAACAGTTGTAACGAGAAAGTAAAAGAAAAGTTGGGCACAACTACACAACGAATAGCCGAGGAAATCTTACAAGAAAGGTATTCAGTCACCATAAGTAGCTCTGATTGCTCGGTTTCTTCGACCACTTCCTCTCTCTCTCACCCCCTCCCCCCTCACTCGCTCTTTTCTCCCACCCACGCTCTCATTGAATCCCTTTTTTAATTCAACTACTGCGATTTTATTTACTCCTCGGCGCTTAATAATGGCGGACGAGTCTTAACTGGCCCCGCGCGGGGCGTAAAAAAAAACTGAATTAGGCGCGATTCAATTAAGCTCGTGAAACTCCTTAACAAAATCAGACCGCTAACAACGAAGTAGCGTGCGAGAAAGCGACGGATAGAAAGAAGGAGAGAGAGAGAGAGAGAGAGAGAGAGAGCTAGAGCTACGCGGGCGCGAAAACTCATTTACCCGTCCCCTCGGAGACCCGAACGGAGGTATTTCTCGCCTTGTTCTCTCTCTCTCTCGCGCTCTCGCTGTCTCTCTTTCTCTTTTTCTCCCCCACCGCGCAAACTCCGGCAAACTAACGCAATAAACGTCGCGCGCGTCAGGAACGGCGAACAACGTGTGATCGAGGCGAATGCTTTTTGCGTCCGCGTTCGCTCGCGCGCGTTTCCCAGCAGCCGCGTGACGCTCCGAATTAATAAACGCGCCGGTCGAATGACATAAAGTACTCGGCGTACGAGAGTGAGAGAGAGAGAGAGAGAGAAAGTGCAATAAGGCCGTGAGACGAAGCGACTTGGTTGGCAGAGTTTGAAAAATCGTTGGATATACTGGTGACTTTTTTTTTCGTGCAGGTGCAGCGCGGGTCAGAATTTTACTTTTTTTTCCAAAAATATCGGAAACGGATTTAAAACGTAAGGCGCGAATGAGTTGTAAGGGTACAGTGGTGTAGGATTTTTTTTTTTTTTTTTTGAAGTAGTGGGCTGACAATGTGAAAGGCTGTAGTTTGGAATAGTATGTATAAGGATTTAGGTCGGATTGTCCGGTATATATTGTACAAATATTGGGAAAATCGTGTTTTTCGGTACGAGGGTCAATTGAAAGTTTTGAATTGAATAACTTTACGTGAATATCACAACCAGTATTATAAACTATTAATAGTAACCGATATGTAAAATAAATACTGTTTGAAATTAAAAGATTTTATTACGAAAATTCTTGTATGAATAAAACATATCTAATAATCTCAATATATATCTATATTCTTTTTTTCTGGGTTTTAAGAGAGTCGACCAACGACGTTTGTATATATACGCATTAAAATTTAATATCATGCTCGTCATTCAGAAAGTAAAATGTCATGAACACATTTTCCTTATAATTCTCTCCGTCATCGTGCAGAGGCCAAACATTTCAGCGAAGAACATTTTTTAATAAAGCGCGATGCATCATTTTTCCAGTGCGAACGGCTACGAAACGAAAAATGGAGCGCGAACCCCTGGCAAAATATGACAGAGCGCGGCGCGAAATGCAGCCAGGATTTTTGTTCGCGCATAATACTCCGAAAACCCGTTGCTAACTACTTTAACAGAAAGGTTCTCAAAAAAAAAGTTACAGTAGAAATTCTTTTTTTTTCGCATTCTTTGGTCGTGGGGATATTATTTTATTATGCAAAAATATGCATTAGAGTAAGATCCATTAATATTCATAAAACATCCTTTTTCTGGTATTTTTTTTATAAATAGTTCATAACATATGTTACAATGGCAACATTATTTCTACGAAAATGCTCTTACACGTTAAAAATAGTTTTAGAATATTATTGTTCAACAACATTCGTATCTAATGTAAATTTTTGTAAAAAATAATAATAAAAATTTAAACCAAAATAGCATATAAAAGTTTAAAAAAATATTTTATCATCATTCGAAACAGTAAAACGTCTGTAACATATTTCAATTTTTACTGCATAAATTTTTATATTATTCAGCTATTTGCTACTTTGACGAGATACTAAAAAAACGTAATATCATGTAATAACACGCCACATCGACTGAATTGAACACTCGAAAGCGAAACATTTCGTGAATTCACTCTGAGGCTTCAAAAACATTATCCATCCATTTTCCATCCACTTTTCACGTACATGATATTTTCAAAAAATAAATTCGAAAGGTTCAACATTGACAATTAAGCGTGAAGATTTCGCTTTCATTAACGTCATTTACGATCGAAAAAAGGTATACCTACTAACAACGTAAAAAAAAGCCATATAAAAAAAAATAAGTTTGTACATTCTACTTACGTATGGTTTTAACGAACAGGAACATACCGTGATGCAAGGCAACATTTTTGAAAAAAACAGCCTGTAAACGCTCGACGCACTCCATCAGCGTTCCCCTCCGGCAAAAAGGAAAATACGCATATAGGCAGCTAGCAGTAGCAACACAGCAACGGCACACACGCACTCTCGCTTCCACACCCATCTTCCTCACTCTCTCTCTCTCTCTCTCACCAGCCCTTCCCTGCAAAGTGCAATCAACGCTACTTGACGCAGCAACAGCGTCGACGTCGTCGTCGTCCTCCTCCTCGTCGGGACGTATAAGGCAATTATCTGAAAAGCAGATGGCTGCGGCTTCTACTGCTCGCTCGATATTTTTCGCTTTGACTCTCTCCCTCTCTCTTGTTCATGGTGTGCACAGCCTTCTCTCTCTCTTTCCCTCTCGTTTTCCCGGTTGCCCGATCCCATTTGCCCCCACCTTCTACCTCCAGCCCGCTGCCTCAGAAATCCTCTTTTCTCCTAAAGGGGATTCTTCCCGCTCGCACGCTGCCAATATCATTTCGTTGCTTCTGCTGCTGCTGCTGCTGTGCCTTTCCCTGTGTGTATACGGGACACACCGCAGGAAAAGGGAGAGAGAGAGGAATATAGCGTTGGACTCGCGAGCGGAATCACGCGGAAAATTCAAATCCGGAAAAAGCCTTTTCTCTTAATGTTCGGGGGCTTTTATTTCGATTTTCCGGGCCACGCGAGAGAAGAGGTCGCCGGAAATGGTGGGAAAATGAAAGGTTGTCGGGTGTTTGGTACGATGGGATGAGGAATTTAACTGTGAAAAGTTCATCAAGAATGACAGCTGATGTATAATCAGTGTTTTAATATTTATATACATATGTATACAGATGAATGATATAATAATTTATAATATTTTTTATTATATAAAATCAACGTTATTCAATGATGATCAAAAAGAAAATTTAAAAAAAATAGCTATATTGAAACAGACGAAACAAAAGACATGGGGACGCTTCATTATTCAATACCATAAATGAAAACTCGATGACATCGCGCGATCGCCACTTAATTAAAAATTTACTGCGCAAGCAGCGCGCTTAATGCTCTTACGCCTATATATATATATATACAGCGACGCGAAATGCCCACAATACTATATATATATATATATATATATATTCTCGGATAACTCCCATCCCCTCCATTCCACCCAAATACTCTAAAATTCAATTCACTTTCCACTTCTGCACTCGCACACGCACGACCGCGCAAATCGAAAAAAACTCGACCACCACAATCGGCGTCGTTTCTGTGTCTCCTATATATATATATATATATATATATCGCGTATAGTACCAACTGCCGCAAGAATTTCGCTCTCTCTCTCTCTCTCTCTCTCTCTCTCTCTCTGTCTCTCTCTCCCAACGCTATAACGTTTATGCAAATGCACTTTGCCCCATAGCAGCCGCAGTATACCGCGCGGACTCGCAATTTTCATACTACACACATACAAACGAGATAATCGACGTCTACGCTGGAAAAGACGGGTAATGCGCGCGTACCCAGAAAGGATGAGAGAGAGAGAGAGAGGCGCGCGCGCTTATTAACTCGTTTCGCTTGATCGTTAATTGAGAGCCGCGCCGCAGCGAAAATTGCTCTTGTTCTCGTTTCTCTCTCTCTCTCTCTCTCTCTCTCTTTGCAGAGTTTCTCCTCCCGCGAGCGGCTTTTCTCGTCTTCCTTCGTCTATTCTTTTGCGAGAGCGTAATATACGCACGATTTGAAAGAATATTCGCGCCCGAGCGCTACGTGCGGTCGTTAACGCTCGATTCCTTTGTGAAATTACCTCATATTATGAGGTAATGCCGTGGCTTTGTGGTATATGTAAAGTGGCTAAGCTTGCGGGATCCTTTTCTTGTCGATGTCTCGTCTCGGAGCTGAGGGAAAAATTATCTTTTAAGTCCGAAATATATAATCTATGGTGAAACGTATATTTGGTTTATCTATATTGGAAATAATAAAAAGGAGAATAATTGCTATTACGTAGAAACATTGAACGTCAGAATGTATGTCTCAAAAGATATCAGTTTATTTATTTTTTTAAATTACTAACCTAGCCATGTTTGCCTCGAATAAGGTAAAAATAAATATAATCGGAATGATTCTGTTATTTATTCAGTAAAGCATGAAGCAAAGCCGCACACAAACAGATAAAGGCAGAGCCAAGTTAGAAATCAAATATCCAGTGAAATGGCTACATTAATTGCATTTAAACTGATTATTTTTACGCTTAAACTGATGTTATGGATTTAAAAAATTATACATATGTTCATCAAATTTATATATCTATATTTTGTTCTCGGAAATTAAAAATTTCATATAGAACCAAAATTTTAACAATTTTTCAGCTCTAATAAACTTTACAAGTTAATTAACACAAGCAAACTATAACAACATTGATCTCTTTCCCTGTTCCCTTCAATTATCTTCCCCATCTTTCTTTTCGTCTCATCTACGCTTCTCTCTCTCTCACTCACTTCGTAACTTTTACTACCCCCTAATCATTCATCCACGCACTTTGCATCCGCATCAAAGGTCACTTCACACGTGGTCAAAGCCTCTCCTCTCTCTGTCTCTCTCTCTCAGCCACCCTCGCACATAACGACGTAGTCCGACAAACTCACTCTCTCTCTCTCTCTCTCTCTCTCTTGCCCATCCACGTACGCTCTCCTGGGCAAAGCAGCAGCAGCAGCAACGGTGCAGTGGTAACAGCAGGGCGCTACCACCACTACCACCACCAACAGCAGCAACAGCAGCAGCAGCCGTCGTGGTATTTATCGCGACTTCTCTCTCACTCTCTCTCTCTCTCTCACGCCCTGTACTCTCCTCCCCGCGGGGCCGCGTTTATATTCATAAGCATAATGGGGAAGAGAGGAGGGGGGGCGGTGAGCTTCGCCGACGCCGTTAGGGCCGATGATGTATACGCCCGGCGTGCACGCGCGCGTTCGCCCGGTCAAGGTACACGCCCTTTGCTCGCTCTCGCGCGAGCCTCTCTCTCTCTCTCTCTCGTCATTATTAATCCTGACTGTGCGCGCATTCCACACTCTAGTACCGTATGGGTTATACATATATACGCACGCCTGTGTGTTATACTCACTCCTACTACCACCTATACAGCATCTGAAATTTATCGCGCGTCAACTCTTCGTCTTTGTGTTGTCGTCGTCGTCGTCGTCATCGTTGTCGAGCTATACATATATACACGGGGTTGTTATTTCGAGTGAATATACGTATATATAGATAGTCGCGGTTTCCGATGATGCCTACGTGGAATTTTTCGGTAAACCGCGCGATATTTATACAAACGTATGAAGAAGCTATATTCTATAACAGCAAGGGATAATTAAGGAGAGAAGCTGTTATCGGGAAATCGAGCGTTTTACGACGCTTATATGGAGAATGCGTATAATATTAATTAGGCTCGTTTGCAGGCGGGTCGAGTTGCCGGGTCATTGTGTTTACTGTTTATCGGATGCTTCGGGTTTCGGAAGAAGAGGGGTTACGATGTGTATATATATATGTGTATATATATATATATACACCCACCAAGCGTAAGAGGGAGGACGAACCATCGTTTCTTCTTTTTTTCTTTTATTACTCTGCGTGCTATGTATATGTGTATGTATGTATGTAGACGTGCACGTCAGCGAAGCGGATTTAATTATACGTCGAGGCAGGAAGTTGTTGCGTGATGTGTTCGTTATTATAGGGTTGATGAAATTAGACCGCGAATATTAGAGACGCGTGAGCTGCTTTTACTCGTTCGTATATTAGTTTTCGACGGTTTTAACTGGTAAACAATTAGAACGCGTTAGCATGATAATAATACATCATATCTATTTTTTTTCATTTCCTTAAACTTTTTTCAATTGTACAGTTTTGATTGAGAAAAAATTGAGGTGAAAAAACATATATATAGGTACCAGTTGGGAGAGAATTTTTCTTTCATTCGAATAAGCGTTCAATTTAAGTTTAACATGTTCCATTAGCACGTATAATTCATGATTAAAATGTTCAAAGATTTTTCTCTCGTTTAGGACTGAAAGGCCTGCACCCAGTGAGCGGTAGTAGTAGGCAAAAAAAAAAAAAAATTCGTCTGGCACTCATTTAGCTCGATCGAAACCAAAGATAACCGCACACCTATATACATTCACGAGCGAGGTGCAACGCGTTTTCCCAGAGAAGCAGTTAGCACTTCATCCCGTTGGCTGGTCCCGCATTTGCCTATATACATATATTCTCTATCTATATCTATCTCACGCTCTCTCTCTCTTTTCTCGTGAAAAAAGCCGACTACGTACTAATGGCTTGGTTTTTTTTTCGATTCTGAAATACATCTCGCTATCCGTCTGTCGGTCTGTCTGCGCGCGCGTACGCATGCGCAAATGAATGGAGTGCAGATTTATATGTGGGTAAAAGAGGGAGGGAGAGTGAGGAAATTGCTCGTGAAAAAAAATTATGCTGCAGGAGGAAAAGTTCGTTATCGGAATCAAATCCTATATAGGAGATTAGTATTAACGGGGTTATTTGAATTAGCAAAGTAGAATTTTTCTATATACGTTGATCTTATATGCATAATTTTAGTATTCTTTTATAACTTAAAGGAAAAGAAATATTGAGTAATAATATATTAGTAAGTGAATGAATTAACTAATTCAGTAGAAAAAGTTCCCATATACTAAACGAGTAAGTATTCTATCTAGATCTATACTACTACTGTATGATGTATATCATTACTCGAAATGCCAACAATCATTTTTCAAACTAAACCTTACAACTTTTATCTTCATATAGCAGTTAAAATATACTACATATTAAAATTCAATCCCCGCCAAAACACCGAAAAACTGATTTTTCCTCAACATATTTTATATACCATCACCAATGTACCACTATACCACTACCACCCAATTTCATTATAAACGCAGCACGCGCGCGTCCCCTCGACCACCGAAATTTCTTGGAAACACGAAGTGCACACATACACGTATATATCCCACCCATCGTATATATACCTGCAGCCGCAAACGCAACCGCCAAGTGCACCGCGGCCATCCATAACCGTATGACGTACAAACACAGTGTCGAGAGAGCGAGAGAGAGAGAGAGAGAGAGAGAGCTACATCGTGGGTAGTGGTGGTAGTAGTGGCGGCATGCACGACGGAACACGCGAAGGAGAATATAGACCCAATCACACAATTACGCGAACGCTCGCCCACCGGCCATCTCCTTATCTCCGTCCCAAATATTGGCCTACACACAAACATCTTGGCCCTGCTGACCACTACTACCATCACCACACGCGTATATATACATATATATATATATAGATACGTATACGCATAAACATAGTACACACGCTGGTAAACGAAGGAGACCTTCCGCGAAATCCGTCCCCGGCGTATAGATCGCAGCTGTTGCAAGTTGTACTCGAAGCTATGGTACGAGGAGGAGAGAGAGTGTACTACCCTCGAAGTAAGTAAGGCAGCGCGGGCGTCGTGCGCGACCCCAGCCATCTGCTACGCGCGCGCGCGCGTGGTCCGGAGTTATCGACTCCATATCGGGGTACTAACTAAACAAGTTATCGTTCCGTTATTATATCGGTCGGTACGCGCGAGCGCCCACGCGCATATATATATAGAGAGAGAGAGAGTCCGGACCACTCGCTCTCTCTATCTTCGTCGCGCGAAAACGCGGGCAACAGCAACAGCAGCAGCAGCTTCTGGCGCTCGCCCTCTGGCCTCTCTCTCACTTCCTATATATCGAATGAGGACGCGCGCACGTTCGCTCGCCGTGCTAATGATGCCGGCGAAGTTTGCACAGTGTCGTAGACAGGCGTTATATCTCTCTCTCTTGCTTTCTCTCTCACTCCTGGCGTACACGATAATAACCGTACACCGGGCGATATTGATCTTCGAAAGAGGAGAGAGAGAGAGAGAGAGAGAGAACGACGGTAATGGCAGCGTAGATAAATAGGTGGCAAGAGAGGAAGAGAGAGAGAGTAATTTCCTTTTCCCTCGAAAATTTCAAAGGGCAGAGAGGAGGTGCGATGGTGAAGTTCTCAAAATTGAGAGAAAGAGAGCTACGCTGGCTGGTGGCAGAAGTCAAAGGGATGGAGTGATGTGCCACATTGATTAGATGGAGTGAGTGAGAGACACACAGAGAGAAAGAGAAAGAGAGAGGAAGGTCGAAGTGGCGCGTGTAGAGATGGCGAAGGAAGTACGCGAGTGCGCAGCTCTTCTCGGTGGCGTAAGCGGATTTTTACATTCGCGGCAGAGGAAATACCCTCTTAATGATCTTGATGTCGATGTAAGAGGATCGGTTTCTTCGACCAATACTCGCGTGGGCTCTCTCTTTCTCTCTCTCTCTCTCTCTTTCTTTCTCTCATTCTCTCGTCTTCGAGAGTAAGAGATGCTACTATATATACGTATACGTACTTTCTACCTTTGGCTCTCTGTGTGAGCCATCACTTCGAAGGCAAACATAGAGCGAACGCGAACATCTTCCTCTTCTCGCGGCGGCTTTCCTCGTTCATTCCCTTTTCGCCTTTCTATTTCAATGTCATTTTGCTGCTGGTTTTAGTCGTACCTGTCTATCTCGCTCTATACGTGTATATCTATATCTATAAATACAAACAGCTCATTCCCCTTTTGTTGCGTAATTTTTTTTCTACCAAGCTTTTTCCACTTCCTGAAATTACCTTTTTACTTTATCCCCAAACTGTCTTCCATTTGGATTTCATATCTCTCTCTCTCTCTCTCTCTCTTATGCCTTTCATTTTTAAAGACTTGCTTCGCTTATCTTCAATTTTTCCAACTTTTACTCTCCATTCTATACGCCATTTTGCCTCTACAGAATTTTTAAATTAAAAAAAAAAATTAACCATTTAAATATTCACGTTCGCTTTAAAGTACCAACATTTTCTCCATATTTATTTTTCATCATCACGCATACAATGTAACTCTATATAATCCCCCGTCTTACATCTCAATTCTTCCAAATATACACACATACACACACATACTTTACCACACACGAACCTCCGCAATTTCACGAAAGACGATTCGCGAACCTCTCTCTCTCTCTCTCTCCTTCTATACATACCGCACCTCACCTTGGCAAAGAAGAGGCGCGCTCGCATAAAGGGCGCGCGCAGAAGGGAGAGAGAGAGAGAGGCGCCGGACGCAGAGCTAAGTGCGCGCCGGCGAACGTCGTTAGCCCAGCCGCAGTGGCGGCGTCGGCGGTGGTGGCGGCAACGGTGGTGGTGGTGGATGCACTATCCCGCTGAATTATTGATTACTCCTGCGTGAGCAGCAGCAGCGCAGCCGCCGCCGCGCTGCGTTTTCGATATCGGAGGATAGGGAGAGAGAGAGAGAGAGAAGAAGAAGGAGGAGGGAAAAGGGAGTTGTAGGACTTTTATTAAGCGGCTTTGCAGCCGACGGTTCTTTTCTTTTCCTTGTTCTCGGTCTACCTTCTCGCTCTCTTACGCTCTCTCTCGCTCTCTCTCTCTTTGCGCTAGCACGTATTGGCTTTTATGAGGCATACGATTTTATTAGCGGACCGAATCTCGGCACATTCGCCGCGAGGTAGAGAGAGAGAGAGAGAGACAGAGAGAGAGAGAGTGAAAGAGAGAGAGATAGGAAGAATAGATGGTGCTCCGTTGGCATTCTTCGGGATGATATATAGGTATGTATTAAATTGCGTCGGAAAAGTCGTAAAGCTTTTTCTGTCCGGGTACTTATAATAATATCCTCGATAATTGTTGTTAAGGTACCGCTTATTTTAAATGATCCAAGTGCGTCCTGTTAAAATGAGATATGGCAGGACGCGCTCGAATTGTGGAAGATAAAATAAGACTTTAGAAAATATTTAGAATTGAAAGAAATGGTCTGATCCAACTCATCCTTTACCTACTTACTTATCTAGTAATCCATTTTTAAATTTCTTTAAAACATCTATTTTCACCTAATTAAATAAAAACTTACCTCAACCAACATCCTTTCATTACATTCCACAACCGTCGCTTGAATAAACCTATCACCCACTTTATCAAACACCCATATACCCATGACTCAAACCTCTCTCTCTCTCTCTTTGACGCTACATCCTCTTATTTATACTCATATACCTCACTGTATATATATACACGACGAAATGCGATTTTCATTTCACCATAATTGAAGCTCCGGCGGCGAAAGAGACCGAGAGAGGGAGACAGAGGAATCGGAAGCTCACAGTTGAGCTCTGACCATCTCTGACGAGGGAACGTGCGCTAACAAGCTCTCCCTCTCTCTCTCTCTTCTTAACTTTAACGCATTAGACACTGGGAGCACCGCGCAATCGCGCCGCAAGAAAGGAACGACGCGTTTGCGAGCAACGGTGGCATGGTATATATCGCGGGGAGGGGGGGGTGGAGGGGAAACAACTAATTCCAACTATAACGTCCCCGGACCATTTAACTTGCGCCCGCGGCTAACTTGCCCCGTCACGCGCGCACCTATTTATCCCTTTCGCACGCGCGCGCGCGTCTGTATATATTATACATGCATGCGCCATGTATATATGCATGCATATATGTATATAGATGTATGTGTGGATTTAACAGTGAGGATATGCATACATATATACGTGTAAAGAGGATGAGTATGTGTCTGTGTATAATACTACACTGCTCACGTTTGTCCGTCTGGCACTACGTGTGCGACGTCCCTCTGCGTATATATCGAGATCTTCGATGTTACTGTGTTTCCCTGTTCTACTATATCTGAGGAAAATATAACGTGAGTTTGTTTACGCATGTTTACGCATATATACGCAACGATTTCGTGAGGTATTATTCGTAAAATTTATTTAGTTTATTTTGGTACGTAAGGAAATCCCCTTTGTGTGGACATATATACATATAGAAACCCATCGGACAAGCGCTGAACGTCACCAAGGCCAAATCTTTTTATCGTCGGTATTTACTCGTGATCTCTTCATGCTTTCCGCCAGGCCGACTATAAGCTGTTTTGAATTCAAATTGCTTTTATACGAGTACATATATTATCACAGCGGCGGCGCTTGTATATATTTTCTATATACCACGTGTGCGCGCGCGCTCGGACCTACCTTTATTTCGAATACAAAGAAAAAATATAACGTGAGCTCGTATATGACGCGATACGTATAATACAGGTCAACATTAATTCTGATTCCGTTTTTTTTTTCTGGGTCAGATAAAGGACGTACGTGCGATACTATAACGGGCGCGCGATCGTAAATTAGGTAATAAAAATTATTTTTTTTCTTCTTTTATCGGGGATTGCTTCTCATTTCTCTTTAACCTCATATGCGGGGTACCTTTTATAGATAAACGTCGAAAGTCGAAATGAAAAATTTTACCGTTTTTGTAACGATTAAGGTTATATAATAACGATACATCTTTAATTTTTGATTTAACATTATAATCAAATATCAAACGCTTACAACGTAGGTATAGATAGACGACAAATTATATCACACATTTTTATTCTACCATCTATTTACACGAAATTTAGCGCACTACCATTTTCTTCCCGCGTTTCCCTCGCGTTTTGCGCACATTTCCGCCACATTATATCTCTCTCTCTCTCTCTCTCGCTCTCTCCCTTCGTGTTCTACTCTTGCCTTTGTGCCTCGCTTAGTATGTTACTCCATGCCCTCACTCTCTCTCTCTCTCTACACAGCGTGTGCTCGCGCGCGCGCGTGTTCCAAGTTCGTGTGTAGCGTGTAGCCGAGGTTCGGGGCTTATCAGTTTATCGGCGCGAGCGAGCGAGCGAGCGGACCGCGGCTCGGTTGCGCCAAGTTCATAATGACCTAAGTTTCGCCGATCGGCTGATTATCCCGATTACGTCTTGTGCTTTGTCATATATTCAGCCGAGCGTCTCTGTGTTTGCGCGTTATATGCCGTCGCTCCCTCCCCCACCCCCCTGCACCGTTGGATCTTTAACGGTCTCTCGGCCAAAAATTACCGTTTGTGAGCGCGCGTGTGCATACAGGGAGTATAATATATATATATATATAGCGTTGGAAACGAGAGAGTATATATAGGTAGTTTGCCGGAGGTATTGAGTATCGGATATGACGCTGGTATGGGGCTGTTTGTCGCTGGAGTGGTTGTTAATGGGTATTTTGGTATATATTTTGAATAAATAAACGCGGAGATCAATTAGTTAGTTACATGTAAAAGATGTATTTTCAAGTAACTGCTTATATATAGTTCTACATTTTATTTTTCTTAAACACAATTAAATAATGTAAATCAAGTTATTTTGTTAATTTATACATTTATTTCGATAAACAAATATTATATGCGGAATAAAAATTTCAGCCGTCGGAATTCTATTTAAAGCTAAACTTTCCTCAAACAACTTTCCGTGTTTGCACTGTTGCGTTCGTCGAAAATTGCTTCGCGGCTATAAGACATAAAGTAGACTGACGTCAGTTGAGGAACTCATATTCCAAGGAAAACAGACACGACGTTGCATTAGTTTCAGATAAAACCGTAAAGAGAAACGTTCATTTCCATTACTCCGTCTTCTATAATTTTGGCTGTTTGAACAAGAGCGCAAAATTTATATACGCAAAATTGTGGTCTCTCTCTCTCCCCTTTCACTCATTTTCTTTTCACGTCGTATAATAGGCAAACTTACTCGAAAATAAAAATTTCTCTCGTACAACGAAAGCCATTAAAAATGTATTAAACCTTAAAAATCTCTTTTTATCTAAAAGAAAAAGTAAAAATATCCAAATATCGCTGCGACCCTCCTTGAAAAAAAAAATTCAAATTTTGCTAGTCACCATCCTCATAAAATATCCTAGCACGCTATAGGCATGTCAAATAACTAGCGAGAAATAAGCAGATGCATAATTCATTCTCCCTCTCTCTCTCTCTCACTTCCAATCTCCGCGAACGCACGGCGCCTACTTCTATCCGCCTCTCATCCACTCACCGTGTATATATATACGTGGGCGACCCGAAAAATTTGACGAAAGTTACATTAATATTTTAGCGCTCTACTATACCAACGCGGAAATCCCCGACGGGATTGTGCAACCATTTATTTGGATGCGACCACGAGATTTCACTTTCGTCGGCGCATGTGTATGTGTGTCGGCGCATTTTTATAACTCACGCGCTCGCGCACGTAGGAGACGAAGACGAGACACGCACACGTATATAGGACATGCCTAGCGTCCCGTGGGAAAGTTTTCATCCGGTAGTGTGCCGCACGAGCCCCGGGAAAAAGTCCCGGGCCATTATTCTTACCGGGCGCGATATAAGCGTCGCGCGTAATAATATCCTCGAGCGCGCGCGATCTACGTTCCAGGGTACACTGCACTTCGCCTATTCTGACTCGCTCGACGTTTATCTTTTCTTTTTCTTGCGCCTTTCCCTTGGCATTTTTCAATTTCCCGGCTTCTATCTTGTTTAGTTTTTGTTTCGGCTCTATTTTTAGCTCTGCAATTTTTGAAATTTTACGTGACTTTGGTCGATAAGTTTGTAATTACTTGGCGTCAGACAAGAATTTTTCGTATTTAAGGGCTTATTTTCTTTGCTTCCATATATTTACTATTATCTATTGCTTACATTTTTAGTAGTTAAATTACAGTAGTATACAAAACAAGAATTAGATTTTAAATAATTTTCAATTTAGTTTTAGTATACGACATGGAATTGACTATTTGTATAAAATTTATTTTTCTGTAAATAATAAAAGAAAATTTATCGACATTTTTATATTAAGAAATTCAGATTATCACTATTAAGGTAGTGGAAAAAATCCAAAATAAATATAAACCAGAGAAATTTATTTGTGAATAAATTCAGTTATCTGTAGGTAACGAATAGATTTGGATTTGACGATATTCATATGTGATTTAATTAGTGTTATCGATTTTCAATTGATAAATAAAGTGCTACAGATGCTTTCTAGAGGATACAAATAGTTTCAATTTATTAAAAATATATTCAATAAAATTCAATAATTAAACATTGTTTTCATTTTATTGTACGATTTATAATTATATCTTAATTAAGTAAAATTAAGACATATGATATTCATACGACAATGTACAAATGTTTGAATAACGCAAGGAATTCAATGACTTCCAAGGTAACTCATTCATTTTAATAAATAAAGTCATATCATATACAAACCTCAATCGATCATTAATTAACTATCATCAATAAAAAAATCCTTATTTTCATATTCAATCTACAATTTGCCGAATGATTGCATTAAAAGATGCATTTTCCATCATTTTTCAACGAACGCGGACAGGTAGGTACTAGTAGGCAACTACATTTTTATTTATTCTTTTTTTTTTTATGTTGTCCGTCATACAAAATGGCATGCATTCAACGAGAACTTGAAAACGCGCAAGTGCCTATTCAAGTATTCGATATCGGCGAAATTGAATTCCTGTATAATTACGGGCTGTGCTTCTACTCTCGTTTAGCCCGGCATCAATACCAGACATAGGGAAACAAGAGGGCATCGACGGGACAAAAGAAATTTTCACCATAGATCTCTGCATCGGCGCGCAGAGGCTTTCGAAAAACTGCGCTATGGCTCTTACACCATCAAAAGCTGATTTCCGCGAAGCTATCGATTGAAAATGTGAACGGGACGTGAGAGAGTTGGGGACACGCTTTGATTTGAATTTCCGTCTCGATGAACAACGAATTTAATCTGGACAAAGGTCGTGTTCGGAGTAGTTGGAGCTTCTAATCAAGCGTTTTCTATGTAGTTACGGCTTTGGGTGATTAGTAAGAAGTTTAAATTTTAAATCAATTATTTTAATTATAATTTTTAATATATTTTACGTACAATAAAGTAACATAATTAACTACGGCATTGTTTTGATTATTTAACTATATAAGAATTTTAATTGCTTTATATAATATTTTTGGTTATTTGAATTTAAAAAGTTCCATTTAATCAATTAGAACTCAAACTAACGTTTGATACATTTAACAGTTTTTCTGCATCAGTGTAATTTCCTATTCTCTTAGTTAAACTATTATATGATTTATGCTGTAGTGGTTGTCAAATATAAAATGCGATAGATATATTTTTGTTATAAAAAACAACTACTGACGTATTTTTTTTGTACAGCTATTAGATATAATTATTACAGAAAAAATTTGTATACTTTTTTTCTTATTCCCATCTTGTTTAATTATTGAAAATCTTTTTTCACTCTAAACGCGATAATAAGATGGAAGCTTAATTTCGTTTTACATTACAGAAAAAGAAAATACAAGTTTAATAAAAATAATGATTTTACCCGGAATAAAGAATGTTAACCACAAACAATTATTGTGGTATGTTTCCTCTGTAAACGACGATAGGAAAAATTTTCAACATTTTTCTTAAAAATACCTTTTTCCATCTGTATATATCCCAAAGCTTTCTGTATACGAGAAAGCAAAACAAACTATTATCAACGTTCTGTAAAACAATCACGGCTTCCCGATACCTCTCCATCGATCAGACCGATACTACAAATTATTTTCGAGTTTTTCAACTTCCAAGCTTTCTCTCTCGCTCTCTCTTCCATACACACAAACATACCACCTATTCCTCTCGAAAATTCCAATTTGTCGTTTACACGCGCACCTGCTCTCTTTTTTTTTACCTTTCCACCTACACACTCGTCTTCTCAATCACTAGTTTTTTTTCTTTCATCATCAATGACAAGGCAGCCGGTGTATATACATACATATATATATAGGCTTTGTACATCGAAGTTTTCACGACGCACGCAAGCTTCACGGTCAAAAGCCTGCCGGCGCATGGTGTGATTCGATGTGCCAACCGCCAGCGGCAGCTCAATCTCACGCGGCTATATACTGCTGCTGTGCGTATACTCTCTCTCTCTCTCTCTCTCCCAGTATAACGTATAATTCGATATGTGGCCGCAGACTGCGTCTGCACGCGCAGTCGCTATATAGGCGTCTGGTTCCGCGGACACGGATTGATGGAATCTGCCCCGACGGGTTAATCTAATTATGAGAATCGACAGTTCAAGAGAGAGAGAGAGAGTGAGAGACGATCGCTTTTTATATATTTGATTATTCCATTAAACTTTTTCCAATTTGTATAGGTGTCGTTTATTTTCTCAACGTCGAAATTGGCTTGCATGTATTTTGAATTATGTAAATAAAACGTCATGCGTGTGTATGTGTATATATTATAATGTTGTATGTCATTATGAATATTGTAATTTTGCAATCAACAATTTTATTGCTGACACAGTACTGCTATGTAAATATATAAACCTTTTAAAATAAACAATATATTTTTCAATATTTTCAAAAAAAGATGTATGTAACAGTAAAAAAATTGCACGAGTCCAGTACCTCGAACACTTTTAATTAAAAATTTTCCCCTTAACTGCTCGAAGCAACAACCTCAACAAAATTCTCATCCAAAATCAAGACAAGATCCTTGCCCCCCTTCCCCCGTAATTGGAATTTCATCGATACGTCTTTGCGGGCGAGGAGCGTGTATAATACCAAACTTGGCCGAAGAAGTTCAATCATACCACGATTATTTCTCTCAAGTATTGTTAAAGTAATTACTCAACTTGTATCCTATACATATCCGTCGAAGAGAAGCCGCCAGATACCGCCGTGGAGGAGTCGTACGCGACGTCGGCGGCCGGCGAAGTAGAAGGAGGATGAGAAGGAGTATAGTTGGCCGCACACGCGCGCGCACGGCTACTCTTCCTCTCTCTCTCCTTTTGCTTCAATACACCCTCGCAGCACATCGGTTTTGCCCCCGGAGAGAGAGGGAGAGAGAGGTTGGATCGATTCTCCGTAGAAAATCTCGTTAAATTCATACCGCGCTTCTACTCTCTCTCTCTCTCCTTCTCTCTTCGCTACGAAACTTTCTCTAAATAGATCTCGCTCGAAATTTATTTGCTATTGTTTTGCGAATATCAGGTTGATGGAGGTGTGTGCGAGTACGCGTGTATATATATGTATATACATATAAATATATATATATATATATAGCACGCCCTGCGAAAACGAAGTTTGTGTGCAAGTTCATCTCACTCTACGAAGCGCATCGATATCGAGCCGCGTGCGCCGATTGAATTAAACAACAATGGTGTAGGAGGGAAGAGAGGGCGTTCCTATCGCGTAATTGATGTGCAATATGCTCTCTCGATGGATCGTTTCGAAGTTATGCAATTTGCTTACGAGAGAAAAATCGTGAAAGTGTTGTGAGAACAATGTTATGTTCTCTTTCTGTATATAGCAACCGGATGGGAAAATATCTTTTTCCTGGTATAACGATGGAATTTGTTTTACGAATTTTGCTTCGACGCGATAATACCTAGATAGTTTATTTTTGCTGTCCTTCATTTTTATATTCTACAATTACATCGATACAATGGTACAATTTTTCTTGGATATGTATATAGATATAAGCAGGCAGTTGTAGTTTTCACGCAAATTACGGTGCAGTATTTAATGTTGTTTGCGCGAAAGAAACGACGAAGGTCAGAATCTTATAAGGATGCTGTTAACGTTAAACACGCTTTTGAATAGATCGTAATAACGACATAAACGAATTCTTAGAATGTATAATATGAAAAAATGTAACTTACGTAAATAGTATATAGATATATGAGAATAGATATTACACTGAAATGCTTTTAATGTGAATTAACAAATATACCCTTTTCTTCACCTTCTAAATAGAAACTTATTTCAACGTAAATTACGCTTAGAAAATACTCTCTGCAGAGTTATTGCATTTCTATTAAAGGCGCCACAGCGCATTAGAGTTTAACAAAGCTTGACTTCATTTCCTTCGGGACTAATTTACATGAAATAAGAGGTACAAGGCACCACGACAGTGGAAACTAATGTGAAATCTAGGAGTCCCCAAATTCAGCAACATTATTATTCTCTCTTTGCTTACTATTAAATCATGAGCACAGAAGTGAAAATGAGAATTTCTAATTGTGGTTAGGGCCTAAGAAATAGAAAATCTTTTCAGAGAAATACATCTAATAACTGTAGATGTACAAGTGTAGTGTTTATTAAGAGCTCTTATAAAAATAACAATTTTATACTAAATCCGAAGTTACCGAAGAAAATTAGGTCACTATACGAATTAACAAATAATCAAGCCACTTCTATATTTATTTTATTCTTTTTAAAATATTTTAAGAATGAACTACCTACACCGAATGAATGTATAAGAATAAACGAAAGTTATTAAGGATAAATGTAAAAAAAATCTTTTCCCTTTTATATTTTACAACTACATTTAAATTACTAAACAATGTAATACACTTTGCCCCGAAAATTCAGCATATTTACATTACCCCTGAAACCGTTTTACAAGTGCAGTATATAACAACAATCATCATACCCTCAACGAGGCCAACAACTAGAAAGTCCTCGTCGCGCGTCCCTCGCGCACACTTTTGCCCCACAATCAAGTCACACAAAAAAGAATCAAGAAAATAAAAGCCCGGAGCAGCGAACTACTACTACTACTACCACCACCACCACCGAAATTATGCACACGCGGGCGTGATAACGCCACGGCCCAAAACTAGTGCGGAGGTGCACTAGGTGGGCCGTATATAGCAGCAGCGCCTCGGCTTGAAAAATTTAAAATCCAGCGCGTTGGTATATAAGCGTCGACTACGACTACGACGACGACGACGACACGAGTGAAACCGGGTCGATCCGAGATTCACGAGGCCGCTGACGTCGCGCTACGTTAACGAGCGCGGCGCACTTGCCAAATGTCGTCGACTTTCCCCGAGGAAAATTAAAGCGCGTCGTTAAGCGAGAGCGCACTGGGGGTGGCCGGAGGAGGAGGAGAAGGAGGAGGGAGTGAGGTTGGGGTGGTAGAGAGAGAGAGAGAGAGAGAAGCACGAGCGCCGGCTGTGTGAGCTAGGGAGGTATTACGGAACGAAAATGGGAGGATGAGGCCTGGGGAAGAGGGACAAAGAGAAGAGCGAGACTGTGTGTGTTGGAGAGAGCGAGAGAGAGAGAGAGACAGGCAGGTGACTGTGAAGGTAAATAAATTATTGATGTGCTGGCGGTTGAAAGTGGGATATCGAGGAGTTCCGATGAATGAGATGGGTCATGATTAAAGCTGAGTACGATGCAGCTTTAAAGGAATAGATATACCGTGAAGTATATATCGAAAAACTAATTTACTTCGGGTACATATTGGTTATGTATTAACACCGGTGTGGAGATTAAAATTGTTTTGACGTGAAAAGGAAGAAAAATATTTTGAAGTATTAGACGATCTTGAACTATTTGCAATTACGTCTATGTATTTATTATCAAAACATAATTTGTGTTGATATAATTTGCAATTTACTCGATATGTATTAGTTATTGATCTAAGTTTCTAGAACCTATCATAATATTGAATAATTCATAGTTCTAATAGAATAAATTATAATCTACTCATAATGTTTTTTGCTATTTATCATAGACTATTTTACTTTATCATAAGTACTATTTTACAATCAATCGAATTAATTTATTTAAGTAATAAGTGGATACCTAAGTAAAATGTATTTTCGTTTGGAATTTCGATGTTATAATTATAGCAGGAAACCAATATAACGTATTAATAACTCTAAAATACATTTCCCTCTTGCACACGATTATTAGAAATGCGTAATAGAATGTGATAACAGTAGTAAACCCTGATTACTTTACAAAAACCTTACACTTAAGTGTCTTACCTATATATGAATAATAAACGTTTTATCATCGTTAATAAGGAAACTTTCTGCATTCGTGAAATTATTTTGATAATTAGTCAATCAATATACACAATTTTTGTTTTTCTCGACTATACAAACAATAAACTGGAAGTCAACGACAAACTTAAAGCTGGCGCACAAATGCCGAGACAGTTTTCCGAGAAAAGCTACAAGAAACGTCGAATGGAGACAGGCATCACCATTCGAATCTCTTCCAGCGAGCTCTTCCGCAAAAAAGCCTCAGGACGATAAGGAAGATAAACCTCGGCAAGAAAAATCGAGCGCCAGTGCCGCGATGAAGAAGAAGAAAGAATAAAAAAAAAAGCCACACCGCCGGCATCACAGGCTAGAAAAAGACGAAGTATCTTCCCGCTATGATAATAAAGATGACGCAGATAACAACGCTCTCTCTCTCTCTCTCTTCTCCTTCTCTCCTTACCGTATAGCCCGCGTAAAATAAAGAGGTGGAGATTGCCAAGTTTCATTCATCAGCGTAAAAAACTTCTGAAAGTACGCCGGCGCGCGCGTGCAAGCGGCGAGGTTAAGTCCGCTTGCTGCGTGCTTGTGTCGTAAACAAGTGCACAGGAGAGAAAGAGAGAAATAAAGAGAGAGAGAGAGAGGAGAAGGCGAGGAATTAATTACCCCCCGGCACCTTGTCCCCGCAGCTTATATAACGCAACACTTATCGCTCGAGACAAATGGTCCGCGCTCTTTAAACTGCCGGCGGCTGCTGCTGTAGCGTGTGACGGCTATCGCGTACTCTCTCTCTCTCTCTCTCTCTCTCCGTAGTCGAGGAGAAGAGCTAGCTTCTTGTTTTACCTCGACGATGCGCGGGACCGACGGAGATGTGTGTACTTCGCTACTTATGTACTCTGTCTTATGCTTCTACGGTTACAGCTAGCACGTGACTGTTGCTGTTCGATGGTATAAGGCAAGTCTCTTATATATAGGGTATTTTGTTGGATGGAAACAAGTTAGTTAGTGTTTACCATTTTTTGAGGAATTTCTTCCTGGGTGGCTGCGGTGTAATGGCTTTTGGTGATATTTTAGTAGAAATCGGTGGAAAAGTATGGTAGAGGTAACATTGTCGAAGATGATTTGATGCGGTTGAAGGAAAATTAAAAAAAAAAGAGTTTGCATAAATTCATTGTTAATAAATGATTTTTTGTTTGCAATTTGTAATCGTTTAATATAACTGTGATAACAGTGTTAAAAAAAACATGTAAGTTCCTATTTTTGTTTTATTTTTAATCAATAACTCTACCAATTCTTAACATGTACATTTACTATACGTAACTTCTCTATAATTTGAGAATCAAATTTCAACCTTTATTCAATCTAAATGCGTATACTCCATATTTTACAAAAAAATGAATGTGAATTTCGATACTCTCAAAACTGATCTTTTTTCATCTTTTTGCATTGAAATTTCAACTCCGAGCTATTGGCATAAAAGTCAATATGATCGTACGCAGAAAAAAAATCCACATTCTGCAAAATCAACACTGGCTTACAGTTCTCTCTCTCTCTCTTTCTCTCGCACGCGCTGCACACACTCCGAATGCCATCCTCTCTCGCGAATTGGATTTTCTCGTTTCGCTCATATTTGTTTCTCGATCTTTGAAGAGCGGCTCGCTCGCGTATACGCGTATATATATGCAGCAACGTGTGTACATATATATACATTCGCATCTCCCTTCCTCTCCCTACAGATTCCACCTCTCGCGTTCTTGTCTCTCCCCCCCCCCCCTCTCACTCTCTCCAAGAAGAATTCCCCGAGGACGAAATTGGATTTGTAAGTTTGGAGGCGCGCGCGTGCAAGAGCGAGCGCATACGGGAGTGCGGGCCAGTCTGTTTTACATGTTTGGGGATCTCCAGTGCGCGGATGGACTTAAAGAAGTGAGTTTTCTTCGCTTGACCTCGACAGTTTCTCGAGTGGGACAGAGAAAAAGAGAGAGAGAGAGAGAAAGAGGAAGAGGGGAATTCCCTCGCTGGGTCGAAAAGGAAGGTAAACAAAGTTGAAGGAGACAGATATAGAGATGTATATAGGTAGGCGAGTAAGAGGAGAGAAACAGAGAGGGAAAATGGGTGGAGGAGAAGATAAGCCGGGAGAAGAGAGAGGAGAGAGAGAGAGACACGGATTGACTAATCGATCCATTGAGTCATCTATTTTCGCCACCAAGTTCGCGCAGGGATGGAGAGAGGAAAGTCAGGGTCGAGTGATAAGGTTAAGCGATGTATACGCGTGATGCATCGATGAAATGGATTATATATGTATATACGTGTAATGATCGTGTAATTTCCTTCAAGTCGAGACAAATTAATGCAAAGAGAATGATATGGTACTTGAACAAGATGAGATGTTTATAAATATTTCATCGTCGTTTGGAAATATCAGTTGAAACAAAAATGAAAAGTAAAAACGACTATTAATCTTTAAATATTTTTTCCTCTCAATTTAAATAACACACAATTTATTCTGAAATTCCGAGGAGTTAAAATTTCTTTTATTTGTAATGAACCATGATAAGTTTGTATTATTCATTGTAAATAGATCAAGTTTCCGTACCTTCCACGTATTTCATTTACCATTGTTACTTTAAAGCTACAACTAACAAACACAAACAAGCAAGATCTCTTTGAGATAATTACCTAGAAAAAGCATTCGATGCCAAGACAATAACGAGATAACGTATACATCCATGTGCGCTCGCGCAGGAGAGAAAAAAAATAATTAAGTGACAGCGGTAATGGAAATGATAGATAAATAGGTTTGCCTCTGGAGATAGAGAGAAAGAGAGAGAGTGAAAGAGGGAGAAGTACGCCGCGAGGAAAAATACTAAGAGATGGAGGAGAAGATCGAGAGTTTGCGTGTACAAATGGAGACGGATGGCTCTCCCGGCGCGGCATAACGACATCACTCGCCGCTACATGTTTCACCTGCATCCACTTCAATTTCGATTCGATTTATCGCGAACATTCGTATGCGTACAGCATCCCTCTTCTTCTTCAACCTATATATACACATACATACGAGAGAGAACGCTCGTACGCTTCCGCCTCTTCGCGTTTCCGCAACTTTTCCTCTTTTCCTTCCCTTTCTGCGGGTACATACATACATACATACACACGGACGTGGTTCTATTTACCAAGGTATGGAAAGATATTTAAAATAAATAGACGGATGATAGAGTCTCGCGATCGATTGGCTTGCCATACAGCAATGCTTGATGCGTGAACGATTACAACGTCGGTAATATTATATTATAGATATGATATTGATATAATTTCTTTTAGTATGCTGTCTCTGTTCTTTTTTTGGTAATTTATTTATTTTTTTAAGAAATAATATTACATTACGATGGGAAGTTAAGCAAAACATCGTACAAATATATTATGCGAGAAGAACGCATGGATTGAATCCAAGAAGTACGCAGGAATTATTGAGATTACATTTTCTTGAAAAAGTTACTTCGAATCGAAGCCAAAACTTCATTTTATATATGTAAGTGTGTGTTTGTGTGTGTGTGCTACATGCAAGAACTCTCAGAACCTGCATCTTTAAATTCCAAGTTGCAAACTTCATTGCGCATTAAAGTCAATCGTCGTTACAAATGGCAACTCGGGAATAAGTACCGAGGACTTCCATAACTGTAATACTTGGCTGTTACTTCAAATTATATTTTTTATTCGATTTACTCTTTAAACCCCTAATCGTGTGAAAAAATTGCAACATATTGTTATCCCCATTAAAACGTATAATGATCCTCCCATCATTCGTTCCGACCACCACCACTACTTTTTCCCCCATACGATTACACGACCTCTTCTATAAACTACTATATATATCTTTCCATCTTTTAACCTACTCTCCTTACTCCTCATCCCTATATATACGAGTCTCGTGCTCATACACGCGAAGAGTGTCGCGTACGCCCTCTTACCTTTCAAGACACGTTTCGCGCAAACGCCGCGCGCGTGTATCTCTCTATGTATTCCGATCGAAAATGCGCGTCTTCTCTCTCTCTCTCTCTTACTCTTTCCCTCTTTCTTTCTCATTTTCCATGCGGCGACGCCATCGCGCGCGAAGAATCGCTCATCGCTTTCCGATCGGGTAGCGTCGTCTACTCCCTGCTCTCTCTCTCTCTCTCTTTCCCCTTTCGAAGATACATATACGTATATAAACACGTGTGATCCGCTGTATATATACGCGCGTATACACAAACGCGTGTATTCGCGACGGAAAGAGGAAAAGAGAAAGAGAGAGAGCAAGAGAGAGAATAAAAATCCACGCGAACGTTCGACGCATCGTTCGATACTATATATATATATACACGGAAGCGCGCGATTTCATCGGCTCGGCGCGCGTATAATTTTATTGGCCGGCTTTTCCCTCTTTTTTTCCTCTCTTTCTGTCTCTCGCTCGCTTTGCTCTTTTTTCTCTCTTTTCTACCTGAATTAGATGTATTTTTGTGCGGGTGCATTTTATCGCGTAACCGAGAGACAGAAAGAGAGAGAGAGAAAGGTCAGCTCGTGTACTGCTATACTGCTGGGAAAATTGTAAATCGACGCGAACGCAAGAGGGAGAATGGAGGGAAAATTGGATGCGTTTTTCTGTTTTCGGTATTGTTGTTGGTTTTAAATGTAATAAACGGAATTGTTATGGCTCTGGTGCTCGTTGCTGTATATATATATATAGATATGCGTATACGAAATGCCGATCATACACGCACGGCGTATTGACGAGGTAGAAATGCGCCACGGTATTTGTTCTGTGAATATATATTCGTGGCCAATACGCGGTCTGAATTATTAGGTAGTGTTTAAATTTTCGTAAACCCTGGAGGATTTTACACAATTTTTAATTGATATAAGCTTATTGCGATGAAAAATTTTTATAGTATAATGAAATATCGAAACGATGGTATGTGAATGGTTTTGGCTCTTTTTAACGGCTAATATATTCCGAATTTGTATATGATAAATAATAAAAGAATCAATTTTTTTTAAATATATGATGTTTTAATGACATTATTTCATTTTTTATAATACCTTCTTTATTTTTTGCATGTTATAGTACGCTAATACGCTATGTCATGCGATTTCAAAACCTACCTTACATTATACATTTAACACGATTAAGAAGCACTTACAATCCACGTCAAGAAGTATAGACTACATACTCCGTCCTATTCGAAAGCATAACGTCTCACTCAAACTGCCACCTCGAGTTACACGGGGCACGCACCGCTTCCCGGACACGCATTTACGAGCAATTGATGGACGAAAGGGGGAGGCTCACCCTCGGACCTCACAATCCGTGCACGCGTTGCCTAAAGCAATAAAAGAAGGACGAGCGTATATATAGAGAAGAAAGAGCGCACGACGACGCAACGCTTCTCTCACATACGCGTCTGTATATATATATATATATCTACAATCAACCCTCGGATTCGTCCGGCCAATAAAGGGATTAACCGGACTAGCCAGGGGTTAATCCTATCGGGTTGGAGAAGCGTTTTCTCGCTCTGTTCGATCCTCCTTCCCGGTGCTGCTGCTGCCGTGGTAGCGTCGTACGATTAGCCGCGTTGGGGTCGGAAGCGACGATAACGAGACATTATTTTCCCGCGCGCGTAACTTATTCCATTTCGGGACGTGGTCCCTGACCTTCTCTTTTTTTCGCCTTTTTTTGTCATCTTACCTATAGCGTTTTCTTTATGTAGACCGCTGCACGCGTTCTCGAGTCCTTTTCTACCGTCTAATTGTTTTGTTTCGTATATACGCGCAACTCTTCTTACGAACGACGAGCTTGTTTAATTGATATACTTTTTACGAAATTCCTGAGTATTCCAGCTTTTAACTTTGCTATACGTCTGCGCGCGCGCGCAAGCTTGGGCTTTTTACGGTTTGAGGCGTAAATATTTGGGTCGTAAAAGTTAGCCGTTGCGTCGTTATATTGCTGGAAAATTTATTATTACCCTCGGTAAGGTCGCCCCCGTCGCCGAACTGTTAACGGAATTTGGCTAACTTTGTTATTTGAAAAATGTTGTTAGGTTATTATGAGTTTCGTGCTGGATAGGAAGTTTTTAGCTTTTCATATTTTTTCTTTTTTAATTCATCATAGCTTCATTGGCTTTGTGCAATTAGTTTTCAAAATGAATTGAATCATTTTTTTAATTAATGATTTTTTGTCTTTTGAAAGCGAAATATGAACAATGAAATATGTGCGTCGGTTCTCTTTAACTCTATTTGGTTCGTTAAATGATTTTTTTTTCTATATTTCAGAATAATAAATATTTTATCAATTTTTTTTTATCATATTCATCTGCATTTTTAAGTGGAGCTTTTACGAAATATTTCAATAAAACTGGTCAAAATTTAGATCTATACTACACTGTGGGATAAATAACATCAAAGCCTTCCATCACAAGTCCTATTAAACAATTCATTGACCCAATTAGCCTCAACGCTAAAAATAAATACAAAAAGAACTGTATCACCACCCATACATATATATACACGTACCCAGTCTCGCATCCGATATCATCCCACGTCCAAGATTCTTATGGTCAACAATATTTCCCGACCCAAGCCATAAGGAAGCAGATATATTTGTCCCAACATCAATTCCCGTCTCATTTTCACTTTGGCCTACGTGTATACATTCCTATTCTTTCCTCTCTTTCTTTCTTTCTCGTTCTCTTTCACGCGCGCGCGTGGGACTTTCCCAACCCCTCGTCGCGCTTTTGCCTCCGGGACTCACTTCTTTTGTTTTTCCTCTTTTCCTCCTCCTCCTCCTCCACCGCCACCTCTTCTGACCGTTAAAACCTTTATTTCTGGTAGCAGCGAGTCGTAACGACCCGCCGGCTGTACATTCTCGTATATCCGACCTCGGGATATCTACTGAGATAAATGAGGCCCGCGATAACCGCCTTCTCTCTCTCTCTCTCTCGCAAGCACGGCGAATCGAAGGAGAATTTGTTGGCCGAATTTCGCGCGTCTGGTTTATCATTTTTCACGCTATCGAGTGGTAATTTAATCATTTACCGTGTCGTCGACAGGCGTTTGCACAGTGAAAAACCGGTGCAGTTAATAAATCATTGTCCAGCCTTCAAAAACACACATTTTCGAAGTACAATGAACTCGTACCCAATGATCTTTCAATTATTATTTATTTAAATCGTGGTATTTACTTTTTTTAACCATAAAAAGACTAAAATTACAATACTATTATCGTCTGGTGCACTTAACACGTAAATTTTCAATAATTCTGTTAATATATCCAAATATTGGCTTTCAGCCGCATTCGGCAGCTCTCCAATAATTCATCTTCAAGTCGCCCGAGATTAAAAACCATTTAACTGGTTCTCCACTCCACAGCCGCGGTTATATATATATATATATATATATACCCGCGCGCGCGTAAAAACCGCGAAGGAAAAAAACACGCGGCCGTTTCGCACGCCGAATAAATAGCTCGTAAAATCCCAATAATCGTGCTCACTTTCTCCTTCTCCATTCTCTCTCACTACCATCGACCCGAAACCTCTCAATGACAACCCAACCCAAACCCAGACGCGAGATCTCGCAAGTACCATAGTATATTGCGCGCTTGAAGAAACCGCGAGTAGGAGAGAAAAAAAGGTACGACGCAGTCGGTCATTAATCGCTAATCCCGCAACCCTTCACAATCGCTAGGAAATAATGCCGTCGGAGTGTTACGTACCCCCCCCCCCCCTCTCAATGCGCGAATAATTATAATTTTGGCGCGTATAGGCGACTCGACTGGCCTCCTCTATTGGCGCATTCATTAACGGAAAGAAAGATTAAGGGAGTTTGAGGGAGGAAGTCTGGGGGTTCGCCGCAAAGCTATCGCGGTGAGTTCGGTCGCCTCATTAACGTGCGCCCTATGCTATACCAACGGTGCAGAATGGCGCGTTGATCGCCCTCGAGTGCACAATCCCCTACCATTCTCTCTCTCTCTCTCTCTGGTCCGCTCACTTCCGCGTCGAAAAGTTTCATCGGCAAATTTTAATCCGCTTTCGAGAGTAGAGTTCCGCCAGAGAGAGGGAACCAATCGCAAGCCAGAAGGCGAGCGAGCTTTGGACGAGAAGCAAGAGAGAGAGAGAGAGAGAAAAAAGCCAATCGAGGAAGAGCTTACGCAAACCCTTTGCTTCCACGAACGTAGCCGCCGTTGCTGCTGCTGCTGCTGCCACCATTACGGCTTTGGACTAGCTAGCCGTCAGAGTTTTTTTTCGCCGGCGGCAGGCCTGCTTCACGCGCGCGCGCACCAGCACGAAATAACGGTAATAACTCTTGTGCCCCGGTTGAAGATCATTTAACTCGCGCAATAGCCCCACCTTTCTTTCTCCGATGGCTTGAAGTATGTTTAATAAAAGTTGAGCAACTTTTGCAAAAGCGCGAGAAAGGTTTGAGAGCGCGGATTATCGATTTTTTTTTGCCCTTTGGAAGGCGTTTTTTTGCTAATAGAGTTTTTTTAAAAGTTTTTAAAATTCGTTGGGAATTTATTACGCGTGAGGTGAGTACGCGATGATCGAATTTACATCAGAGATTGATCTTGTGTGTCAATCGTACGCTATTGTGGATCGAGGAATGTTTATACAATTATGTAACTATATTATTAATATAATATGTTAGTGAATTAATTATAAGGTTTATTTAACTAATAATTGTTATGTGAATTGATGCTCGGAATTGATGAGAAATCATACGGTAATGTAACTATTATTAAGTAATTATAGTATTATAATCTCTAATTCATAATCTTTATTTTGCTTCACTCGGATGTTATTTGGAACATAATATAAAATTAAAGAATCTATTTGAATATTATTCAAAACGTACGACACTTATCTCGAGCCTCTATCGTAGAATTCGATTTTTCAATGTAAAAACAATTGGACATGAAATAGGTACGATGGGTTAGTTATTTATAACGCGAAAAGCTTTTATTCATATACAAAGGACAGGATGAAAAGTGGCCCATGAAAAATGAGCAAAACGTAAATTATGTGAACGGTAAATCGGCGCGCGAACGGTTAAAGCTAAAGGATCAAAGCGAAAAGCTGGACTTGGTCTCTAACGTACTGTACGAGAGCTAGTCGTGACGAAAAGGACGACGAGAGGTTTTGATTGAATGGAATATATATGTATATGTAAATATATATATATAACTTTCACGTACGCGTATGGGTCGATTTCGAACGCATGGCATTTGAGGACATTGACTTATGGCTATCCATTTAGCGTTCAATGAGCTTTAATGTATGGTGGTGATTTTTCGAGTGGTTCAAAGTTTATAACTAAATTTATAAATTGACATCGCTTAATTTTAAATTAAGCTTGATTTAAAGAGAAATTTTATAATTTATGGGGATTCGTGTGTGTGTGTGTGCACTATGTCGTTATTGACTTTAAAGAATTAAAAACTTTTAATAATAATTTAATATTGATATATGGCACTAACTTTTAAAACGATAAATGCTAATCTAAACATGAGATGCTTAGTTTTATTAATATATTATTATCGTCGACAATATTAGATAAAGAGAATATAAATCAAAAATTAATAAAGTCGATTTAAATATATAATTATTTCGCTTGAAAAATATATTTGTTATAAACTAACATTTACGATGTTTATATAACTTTTGAAAAACAAGAATATTTCCAACAATAATAACCGAATTTTCATATAAAAATTATCCTACTTCAAGATATCCGAAACAACGTCTGCGCATAGACTAAAAACATATATAATAGCGAAAATCCAGCAGCTCAAACATTTCAAAATAACAACAGATAATGCGGCCTCCGCCCATCCCTTCGACCGTCGAGAACCGAGAGACGCGCAGGCAGGCAGACAGGCAGGCAGGCAGGCAAACCAAAGAGAGCCACAGCAACGAGAGGAAAGGGAAAAATAGACAGAGAGAAGCGCGCGCAGCCATATAGCGAAGCAAGCGAAAAGCAGAGAGTGAGAGAGAGAGAGTGAGGGAAAGCGTGTGCACGGCACCGATACCAGATTTATTTGAGCTGACTGCGAACTGTTTGTTTTTTACGTGCACGAGTGCGCTCACGAGGGACGACGAGGAGAGGAGGGGGACGCGAAATGCGATACGCGCGTGCAGCCCAAAGTAATTGGAATTAAAACTTCGATTTCGTAAACGCAGTAGCACCAGCAGCTCGACTATGTCTGTATGTGTGTATATACGCACACGTGTATATATGTTTAATTGAAACCACGGGACATTGAATGGTAAATGTTTTAATTAGAAAAATGGCACGGATAATGTTTTTCGATAGTTTAACAGTTGCCCGCGTAATTTATACGGCTCGCTTTCCGTCGAAATATTTGCAAACGCCGAAAGCGGGTACTAAGCGAATGTGTATATGTTGCTGTTATATACATGGTACGTGAATTTGAAGAATGCTTAATTGAAAATTAATTTTCCTTTATATAGCCGGTCGAAAGTACGTTTGATAATTCACTTAGAATAATTAAAAACAATGCAACTACGTCCCGACTGACAGCCTATTGCGCGGCCACGTTGAACTTTTGCTCCCTGCTCCAACGCCTCTCTCGGATACTCGCGAAGATTTAAATTTTCTCTCTCTTTCTCTTTTAAATACTTGCTTTTTTAGGATACGATGCCTGCCCCGATATTTGCCAGCACGAGCGAAACGAGTGCTGATGTTTGGGGGCAGGCATCGAAAACGTATATGTAAAAGCCAAAAATTACCTACACATTCTTTGAAGATATAAATATTTAATTTTATAAATATTTCCTTATTTTTATGCTAGGAATAAAAAAAAATTATCATATTTATTACAACATTTTTAATTGTTATATTTATTACAAAGTTTACTTATTTATATTGTTTATCTTTCTTCAAATTTATTATAATGTTTACATGAACAATGAAAATTGTTTATAATATTTCCATGAAATACACAGTTTTCATATTTAATATGTGAATTCTTGTTAAAAACTGAATTTACATCATTATTATTTTGTTTTTCGCGATATGATGAATTTACATCAGTATTATTATGTATTTCTTGATCTGATAAGCATAGTGAACTTTGTGTTCTTGCATAAGTTTCAACTTCTGTGTTTTTACTTTTTTTTAGCGGTGGTTCATTCTCTGATCCCTTGAAAGAAACCATAACTGGATTTTATTTTATTTCATCTGCAGATTCATCAGATGACAACGTTTGACTTATTTTTTCTTAGTTTTAAATTATTAGTTATAATCAATTGGAGATACTGACATATAACAGCACCAATAAATTCCAAGCAGCTTTTAGGCTATGTACGTCGGTGAACTCGGTAAAATTTTTGCTCCCGCTCTCATAAAGGGCGCGCGTATGATCTACCGGTGCACAAATCGAAGGCTTTCTGCACTGAAATCGATGCGGGATATACGTACTTTTGACCGAGTTATAAAGCAAAATAGTATGCGCTACATAATGGGCAGGAAGTTGAAATTCCTGCACTGTGTGACATGATGCCCTTGGCGAAGCCGAGCGTAATATATATTATTTAGCGTAATATACTTGTAGCGTAATATACTATTTAGCTCGGAATTTTGAAAATTTCCGCTGAAAGTTCAATTTTACGCATTACGCTAAAAGTACGTATGTGTATGTGTATATATATATAATAACGAAAGCATGCGGATTTTCCATCCTATATAAATATATATTATTAACTTTGTTAGACAAGTATTTTCAACATTTTATATAACAATCACCCTTTCCAAGACTTTTTGAATTAGCGTATATACACAAACTACGTACATTCCATTCGTAAACGTTTGATCATTCTGCATCACGTTCATGCTTCCCGCCAAAATTTTATTTATCGGGACGACGAAAAACAACAGTTTGAAAAAATTATATGTTTATAGATGTAAAATTTTTTGTTGTTTTTACTCTACTATATACCGCTTTTTAATAAAACGCGAGCGAACCGACAACGACCAATTTGTCATTCACGACGCGAAATAACAAATATTTTTTTCATTCGTTCGATCAAAAATAACAGCAATAAAACGTAAATTCCCTTCAAATCAAAACTCAACGTAGCACATAATATATATTTATATATATCGTGATACATGCGCAAACCATTGTAACCTCATCTCAGCGCCTTCGCTAAATACATGCGCGATTATGATATCATCAACATACATTCACCCACACATCTATATCCACGGCACCAGCTACCGTAAAAATATGCATGAGCTTCACAGGGCGCACACGTATATATATATGTATATATATGTACCGCGAACTCGCGAGAGTATAGAGGATGCGCGGGAAGAACAACGTATGTGCATACATTTTCCGTTAAAATTCAAAACACACGCGGCCTGGCAGCCACCCTACATCCCATACACATACATACACACACACACACACACACACATACTTGCTCCGATATTCGAGTCTCGGCATTTATATATGCGCTTCGGCGTATATACCACGAACGGCATTATACTCTCTCTCTCTCACCCTCTACATATATTTTGCAGGCAGGGCATGAGGCGAGTGTGAGATCGACGTTCGCGCGCGCGAATATTTTTAAATTGCTCTGGGGTTTTGCGGAAGCCGATACTCGGACGCGATCGGGAATTGATCGGTTGGATGGGTGAGTAGGGATCAGAGTGTATATATATACGTGCCTGAGAGAGAGTAACGTCAGTGTATGTATATATGTGTGTTTATATGCGCCCTCGTGTGCCAGAACAGCCCACACGTCATATATAGCAGTTGAATTTCACGCGCGCTGAACGGAGACGCAACGTCGGTGTTATAATTGTTGCGCAAATCAAACGGATCGGCCGCAGCTGATAGAGAGGCATTTATCATTATAGTAGGAGAAAGGGAATAACGTGGCGGGTGTATATATAGAGATACTGATAACTTGCGCGGGAATATATATATGCTTGTGGGATGCCGTGAATGAATATAAGTTTTGAATTTAAAATGTATGAGAAAGTTGCAAAAAGAAGTCAACGTAAAATATCACAGTGTCTGACACAAAATTTGTCCTGTATCCCATATGCTTGGATTCACATTGCCAGGCGAGTTATATTTCCGATGTGACTGTTTTCAAATGGAATCTTAATATTCATTTTTGAATTTCTTTTCTTTTATATATACAAAATTGTTCATTGTAATCAATAAACGCATTAATATAACGTATAATAAATTTTATATATATATATATACACACGCAGGGCTGAAGAAATTCGTTATTACATTCTACCGCTAATAAATCATCTTGTAAATGATAATTCCTATAATTTTCGTCGTTAATTGATTTTACAGTTTATTGCAGTTTACGATGTAGTTTTATCGTCGAAAATAGTAGAAAGCCTCGAATTTCGCTTTATCATACGCGTAAAATAAATGGTAGATTATCGGCATAAATCTAGGTTGTCTGTGCACGACACTGCACGCGCGCGCGCGTGCGCGTGCAGGCGGTATTATTTTGTTATTTTTAAATCTTGCTTTAATATATCGGAGCAATTGACACAGATTCGCATAGATATTTTTCCAATTAAAACAAATAATGGAAGTGGTTGCGCGTGAGCGCGTTGTCAAAAAGATATAGTACTCGAATCGCGCCTGCGCCGAACTTCCTCTATATTGATACGATTTTAATAATAATTTTATAACATAGGTTTAGCTTCTTTTTGTTATTTAACTTTAACGAGCGCTAGCAATATTATTTTTTCATACATTCAACAAGATTATAATTGGACTTCAGCAGTTAATATTATGAAAAATTCTTGCTGTATTAAGCTTTAAGTCATAAATATAATATTTAATAAGTAATACACAAAAAATACTTAGGTTCTTTTAGGATTAAAGTATTAAAACTCGTAGCAGCTTTAAACAAGTTTTGATTTTCACCTAAATTATCATTATTATTTTTTCAAATTAAAGTTTCTCCATTCTTTTTAACATATTTTTGAATGTACATTATATTAAGATATTTAAGTATTAACAAATTTATTTATAAATATATACATTTATTCTAGCGAGCAGGTATTTACGTTGAAACATGTTTTCACGTTGAAACATGCTATACGTTTTCATCAAATATTTTTCTCTTTGTATTATGAAGTAGACACTGACAAAGTATATATGATTCATGCTTTGTTAAAGTACATCAACATTCGGATGATTAATCACTTAAATTATTAGTATCATTTTAAAATTAGCATACTCGACGCAGTTAGTCTGGATTTATTACAAGTCTTAAAATAAAAGAGTAAATATCAACTTTACGCTTAGGTACCTCGTAAAACGTTACGTGAAAACCCGACTTTCCTGAATCCCATTGATTTTTACTAAAAACAACTTGTTTACATCTCGTACTGCGCATCAGACGCTCTACAGCTAACTAAAAAAACAACAACCGTCTCCACCTCCTCCGATGGGATTAACATTCCTGGCAAAGATGTCACGCCCACTTATCACTATAAACCTCAACCCACCGCGTAGATAGTCATTACAAAATAGAAATAAAAAAACGTTAAACCAAAATGCTTCTCATCTCTCTCTCTCTCTCTCTCTCTCTCTCTCTCTCTCTCTCTCTCTCTCTCTACAGGCTAATTGCAGACCTTATACATATAACCAGAGGAGTCGCCGACTTCGAAGGTCGCTCGGGTACCTTGTACTTGTGCTCTGCCGACTTGCACACGAGAGAAGGGAAATCGCGTTTCGGTAGGTGGCGATGCAAGAACGAGGCGCGTACACTGCGAGCGCCGTAATTGGCGAGGAGCTCATGCTGCTACTGCTACGTATATAAATCGACGCGCCAGTTAACCTTAACGAGACGATCCTGCAAAAATACGCTGTGAGAGAGAGAGAGAGAGAGAGAGATAGGGCAAAACACGAGCTTGAGCGCTACGCAGGCTGTTACGTATTCATAAGAGGGCCGAAAGGAAACGACGTCGGGAGGATAAAGGTAACGGTTGCAAGAGAGTAAGAGAGAGAGAGAGAGAGGTGTAACGCGTTTATATTTATAAGACGAGGAAAACGGTGTAACGGTATGCTTTTAATTTGATGTTACTGAAAATGTAAAGAGCCTCGTTCGAATGTTGTAATAATGTTAAACGACGTTGCGAAGAGATTTCTTTTTACAGCTTGTGTGTTATTGCAGATTTTGTAGCTTGCAAAAAATGGAAATTTTTATATTTCAGTGGTAAAGATAGAACGATGTATTTTTAGAAGAGATTATATAGCTAAAGTGTATTAATGTTCGTATATAATCATTTGGAAATTTCAAATATATATAGTTTATCCGTACTATACGCTGATACGCTAAAGGTTCTGATAATTGTGGCATTTCGACGTTTCCCCAGTATGCTATTAATACAATTGGATAACAAAATCTATACGTTGAATCTATATATATATATATAATAAAGCCATAATCGGAAATCACATGGTATGTGACTATATCCAATATACATAACGTAACGAGGCGACGTGTATTATACTTAACTGTATGTGTGAATGTATACACAACTAATAATAGAGTACATCAGTCATCGAGAAATTGAACTCGCTTGTTATCGTCATGTACTATTTCATGAAACAATGTCCGCATTTACAAACTATCGTAAGATACTGCTACTACTATAAAGTTTTATCTCTAACAATATAATTTTATTGATATATAATATACGTATACTTATATAACCCAAGTAAGGCGACATTTTAAATTCGATTCCGCGTATAAGCACTATATACGGAATCCTAATTGACGCTTCTCTCGCAGCGCACTCAACCGCGCGCGCGCGCGCACACAATTATTTCCACATCTCTGGCATCGGACCAACTCAGCCTGTCCCTTCCTACTCCCCTCCTCCTCTATAGCCTTTGATAATCAAAACCCGCCGCAAAAGCGGCATCGAACGACGCGGTGGCGGCAGCAGCAGCAGCCGTTGTACGCTCAAAACGCACCGCCCGCAAGAAGCCGTAACTCTGCGCAACGTCGCGAAATCAGTTGGTATATGGGGGAAGGAGGAGGAAAAGAGAGGATAGAGGTATAGTAGTAGATGTAGCTACAGCAGCAGCAGCAGCAGTAGCAGCAACGAAACATACATCCCGCAGGGCAGACTCGTAGAAAGAGAGAAAACACACTTAGCGTTAGCCGCGCATAAATCGCGCGACTACGACGGCGGCAGTGGCGGCGTTAGTTGAAAAGCGAGAGAGAGAGAGAGAGAGAGAAAACGAGCAGGAGGGAAATGTAACCTTGCGCGCCTGGACATTAGAATTCATGCGGAGACATTTGCGGTCCGGCGCCTAATGACCGTCTGGCAAAAAGCTCTCTCGCGCGCGCTTGCCGAGTGGAGGGCGTAAGAAATGTACGCCGAGAGAGAGAGAGAGGAAACTCCTCGAGAGAAAGAGGGAGAGGGAGAGATCAAGAAGGAAAGGCATAGAGAAAGAGAGGGTAAGGTAGTAGGAGAGAAGAGAAAGTGTTTAAGAGAAGGAGAGGCTCTTGAATACAAATACCTTCGGTTATTTAACTTCTTCCGCGCGCGCGCGCGCGCGAGCGTTTCGTTCTGGAGAGGAGGACTTTTTTGCGAGAGGCCCCAGTGCGCATTGCCAAGGTATACACAGAGCGCGAGGAGGGATGATTGCACTTTTTTTACGGAAGGCATATAGCACTTCGCGCGCTATGAAGTCGAAGTAAAAGTGTCCGTGTTTATTACTTTTTGTCGGTCGCTGAGTTTCTTTTGGGGTGATGTTCACCTTTTTTTTCTTTACGAGCGGTATAAGGAAACGGTTTTGGCTGGATTATTGTGTGTAAATCGACAGAGGTGGGGAGGAATTTAGAGATTTGTACTTTTTTTTTTAAGGGAGTATGGTGGGTAAAGTATATAAAGAGCTTAGTGATGTTGAAAGTTATTGCTACGTTAGTTACATGATTGTTCTGGCGTATGCAAACGTATGTAACAACAATAATTAAAAGTAGAGATAGAGATACGTGAAATTTTAAACATAGATTCTAAATTTAAAATATTTTACGTAAAACAAAAATTTTCTTTAGAGTATTGCAATATTTCAATAAAAAAGTGCAATGATTACTTGTAGAAATCTGTCAAAAAAAATCATTAAAACTACATCTGTAGCTTATCTGCACCGATCAAAAGACGAAAATAACGCAGTAAAAACGCGATTTTCCCGTTTTGCGGAAATTGTGTATAGTAAAATGAAACTTGGAATACCAACAAATTGCTTCGTTTCAAATATAACCTTAATGTAACTGATAAAATACTACTCTTTATACTATACAGCAATGTGGAAATTAAAAAAATATATATCTGCAAATATAAATAATGCACGCTATGCATGAACGGCATTTAATTCAAATTCAGCAAAACCACTCGAAAATAAACGAAGAGCCACTTAATGTAACCCAAAAAGATATACATTAAGAAAAATCCAGAAACGATGTCGTCTAAAGCACACGTATATATATACACGAAAAACGAAAAAAAAGTCACGTAACCGTAAAGAAGCAAAAGCGATAACGCGTGTGCAAAAAAAGAAAAGGGGATCAACGCGGCGGTGAGTGAGAAACCCAGTATATAGTCGCGCGCGCCTCGAGAGAGACGAAGAGGTAAAGACGTGACATTGAGGGGCAGGGGGGGAAGGAGGCAAATAACTTGGTCTCACTTGCTTGCCGTTGGGGATTTTGCTCTCGCTCACTTGCTTGCTTGCTTGCTTGCTCTTTCTCCCACTCGCGTACACCAAGGAAATAATTAATGATGGATAGCACTTTACGCCTCGGCGAGTCTTTCCTCCATTTAGAGCCAGCTGAAATGCTCGTTTGTTTGTATATTTCTCTTCCTTTTGCTACCTCTCTCCTTCTTCGCTACCTTCTCCTTCTCAGTATTCCTCATGGGAGAAGGAGTAGGAGAAGAAGGAGAACAAGGCTTGAGAACGCTCTCGCACGGTTAATATAGAAAAAATACACGATGGGAGTTGGGTGGCAACCGCGCCCGAGTGTTCACAATGTACTCTTTGTAATGTGTGTGTTTATACATATATATGTATAAGTATTTTGTTTTCTTTCCCTGCTGTTTCTCGGGTCGTTCCTTTTACGGTTAACGCTCGCCACCCTTGACCCGTTTGCGCAAAAAGTGGGCGGCCGCGCGGTGATTTAGCGCGCGGCTAATGTTTTATTTGATGTGTAATTACGGTGTAGTATGATGTATCGGTGTCCCGATATCGTAAATCACGATTTTATTGTAATATACGTGCCATGTAGGATATTATTAAGTAATCTATTTTCGCATGGCAATGGTACTATAATACGTCTCGCGGCCTAGTGCTGCTGTATAATGAATTCTTTTTTTTTTTTTTATATTTGACTGGCAAATCATTTTATCGCCTAGATTTGCATTGCAAAAAAATGGTACAGATTAAGTATGTTAGTATTCAATCTAATGTTGATTAATTAATTTATTCAATGTTGTACAATTAATTAACACGCAGTTTTAATGCAATTAACTTATTTTACAAATAGTATCAACATTAGAAGTTTTTTTATGAGAATTATTTATACATATCCTATGAAATTCAAGATATAAAAGATTAGCCACATAATCGTACTAAAAATATTTTCCATTAATTTAAAAAACTAAGCGATACAATTTTCTCTCAACGTATTAGCAATCGATTCTTCTAAACGAAAACATCAACAATCATATATAAAGTCTCCATTTTCAGAACAAACTGTTTATATTACCCGGAAAGCTATACGGACAAACCGAATAAAAAGCCAATTACAAGCAATCGATCTCAATAATTACTTTCGAAAATCGAATCAACGAGCAATTTCATTTTTTTCATCGCACCTCACATACACACACACACATACACAGACATAGAGCTCTCGTTCACTCGTTGATCGCAAATTATGCAAAACAAATAACTCCGCAATTTCCTTTGACCCCCCCCCCCCCCCAGCCCGCGCACGTCTGACGCGGTATAATACAAAATCAGCCCTACGCCCTTGCGTGCTTATTAAACTCGCGGATCCCCGTCCTATATACCCTTAGCTATATATAGCTCCGCATGAAAATCGATTAGCCGCAAGGAAGCCCTTTCAATCATCCAAATTAATTATCGCTCCTGGATTGGAGAAACTTAGCTCACCCCCTCTGCAGCGCACACTACCCGACGCGCTTGAAAGCGAAAGAATGAACAGAGGTGAAGAGAGAGAAAGAGAGAGAGAGAGAGAGAGAGAAAGAGCGAGAGAAAGAGAGAAGAAAGTCGTGGTTGCTGTCTCCGAGTGAAACCGAGAAAGAGAGAAATATATATATATATATATATATATATACAAGCGAAGGGGAGGGAGAAAAAGACAGAGAGGAAAATGAAGAAAGAATTGGTAGCTGGAAAAATCAAGGGAGCCAATCGTCGGTACAGCAAGAGACCGAAGAGAAAGAGAGAGGGGAAGGAAAAAAGCCACGGCGACGGAAGTTAGCCGCAGATTCAATTCGATTCAATGATCAACGTCTTATCGTCTCGTTCTACGCGCCCGCGCGCGCGCACGCCTGGAGTTCAATTTCAATTTGGCTGCTGCTGCTGCTGCTACTGCTGCCGCCGACGGCGCTTGTTTCAAGAGGGCGGAATGCAAACTTTCTGGCCACCTCCGTCCCCCCCCCTCCTGCCGCGAACGATGAATGGCTCTGCGCTTTTACTTCGATTCGTGTGTTTTGAGAGAAGAATGGCGGTAGTAGTGGTGATGGTGGAAAGGGGAAGAAAAAAGTTTCGTCGTCGTCGTCGTCACGTTGAAGCCGTGCAAGCTATATACTCGTGCAACGACCAGTAGTACGACCAAGCGGCTGCACACACCTTTTGTGTATATATATATATATATATATATGCGAAGCTATTAGGGGGAGGGTTAGCGTCGCGTGTTATTGCTCGCGAACGAGCTATATGTGTGCTTTACTTTTACCAACGAATAAGACGCTTTTGGGAAATGAAAATGTTTTCTTTTTAACTTGGTGCAATAGAGAATATGTTTTACTTTATTTACTAATATTTAGATTGTATGTAAAAGTAAATTGATTTTAAGATGAATGGATGCTCGATCAGGATTGTATGTTATCCTTATCAAACGTCTATCCAATAAGATGCATCTTATAAATAACTTGAGATATCACTGATTTAATCAATAAACCATTACCAATAGATAGTTCTTATAGAATTATACACTTCGATCGGCCATGTTCTTAGTTCCCGTGTAACACATACTTAATATTAAATAACCAATGTATTTGGCCTAATTATATAACAAATGTATCGTATTGCAATGACACAGTGCGGGTGATTTCTAATTATTTCATTAAACTAAGCACATTATTACATTACCAGAAGTCTAATTATCTGCGGATTTCAAATTGACAGTTTGATACTAAATATTTGATTAAATCAAGCCAATTTCGTACTTCTACCCACGTACACATATACCCCATACCAATTACGAAAAAAATAAATAAAATCAACAGTAGCAAACCGAAACGGACCATGATTTTCGAAAATCCCAATAACTAATCAACCCAACCCTCACTGCGCGCTAAAACAAAACAAAAAAAAGAGAACATTAATCGCAAAATCGGCTTCCGAGTAAACTCTCTCGACACCCCGACCGAGAAAGAGAGAGAGAGCGTACCCACATCACAACGCTTTAACATCCGCAATAATTAAAGCTCTCCATCCGTCGGTTAGGACGTGTATATATATATATATATATATATATATATATAGTATATGTGTGTATGTGTATGTATAGACCTTTATAAATCTCGGCTTTTTCATTACCATCACCAGCAGCAGTAGCAGCCACATCGTTCGTTCCCTCTCACTCTCACGCGGTCAATATCCAATAATTCGAATCTCCAAAGGGACCGACTGCTATACAGCTACAATACTACTACCACCACCAACAACGATGTTGGAAAGGTCGGATCGGGTCAATATTCACCCGTTCGCCTTTTCTCTTTGTTTCATCTCCTCTCTCTCTCTCTCTCTCTCTCTTACGGCTGGTAAGAAATTCATAGTGTTTCCGCGTGTATCTCATGCGAGCGCGTATACGACAGCAAGAGAGAGAGAGAGAGAGAGAGAGAGAGAGAGAGAGAAAGGGGGTTTGCATTCCTACACTTGGCTGGAAAATCAAAGACGCAGGGTATGGCGGACAGGCAATATCGCCGGTATTACGTTTCGCGTATAGCCGCACGCCGACTCTCGGATATTCTATCTCTCTCTCTCTCTCTCTCTTTCTTACTGGTAAGAGAGGCTGCTTTTTGCCACCTGCTACTGTTACCTACATACTGTCTTCGTCTTGCTTTCTATTCTCACTCGCTTGTAGACGCGAAGAGGTTTCATTCTGTTTCGTATATATATATATATATATAGCGAGAGTCATGCGCATTCTTGGACCTATATCTTGCAACGCGACTGTGGAAAGAATCTCGAGCGTGACTCTATAAATTCAGTAGCTTCGTAATCCGATATATACTGCTGCCGGATCTTTGCCGTGTTAAAGTGCTGATCGGTTTTATATCGCGGTGGTTTAGAGAAAGATTTCGTGTTTTGGATGGCGATAGAACGGTTAAAGTTTTAATTGAATGATTTGGAGTATAGGGTAATTGTAGTATTAATTGGTTGATTATAGTGTGTCTGCTCGAGTGCGTGAATGGTAGGGTGGAAAATTAATTATTTCAAAAATGTATGTGTACGTCGTAAAAGAAAACCGGTTATATATAGATTTGATAAAATATTTACACTCAACGTGATATTTACTATCGCAACCAGCTGTATTGCGAATTCAATATGTTATTATCACGTAAAAAAATTCAATCCCGTATATCCCTATACGTAATAAATATATTTCAATTTTTATATTTAATGTACGAAACTGCTTCGTTTGCGTAATATGTTTATTATTCCACGTCTGCGCTCTGAGGCTATCGTTTATTCTCGGCAAATATGAATTTCATATAAGAGAAATCGAAAACGAAGGAAAGGAAGGAAGAAGAGGAGAGAAAAAAAAAGAGTAAATTGCTCCTCGAGCCTCGACGGGAGAAAACCGCTCATTTATCATATTTTCCTTGCCAAATGGACCGTATCTCATCAAAATATTTTTCAATGCATAATCGTAAACATCCATACTGCGCGCGCGTACGCTGCTATATAGAGAAGAGCTTAAAAAATTTAACTTCCCATCTAATAAATAATTCGACGCCCCCTTCTCTTTCCCAACGGACTTAGATCGCGCGCGAGCAAAAAGAAAAAGCATCGACTAAAAGAACCATTCATATATACTCTCGACTCCATCATCATATCGCATGTTCTTTTCTTTTCCTCTTCTCTTCCGTCTTCGACAATCTATATGAATGCCCCATTCAACAATCAATAAAGCCAAACGATTCGCCTTGTAATTACCTACAACGTAACGTTCCCTTGCTTGCTTGCTTGCTTTTACACTCCACGTATATAGGAAAAACAGATTTTCCTTTCTGGGTCGAACAGCTTCCCTTACCTCCCCCCCTTCTCCGTTTTTTTTCGCGTCTCCTCCCTCGCCCGCGCGCGCGAACACAGAAAAACACTCACGCGGTCGCGCGCGCGCGCGTGCACACCTCCGCAGGGGCGTCTGCGCGCGGGATAAGCCGGCGGGAATTGAACCTCGAGATTCATCTAGCGTCTCGGCGTAGGAGAAAGAGAGAGAGAGAGAGAGGGAGGGAGAGAGTGTGCGACGAGGGAAAAAAGAGAGAGAAAAATGTCGAAAGAGAGAGAGAGAGAGAGAGAGAGGGGAGGGGGGCGCGGCGCCGGTGAATGGATGAAAAAGAGAGAGAGGGAGGTGGTCGCGATAAGAATTTATGAAGGTTTATGTGTAAAAAAATATATATGAGAGATTTTTGTGCGATGTGGTTTATTGAGCGGAAGAGACGATGACGTTATCAAAATGGGAGCGAAATTATTTTCTTACCCGTGAAGAGAAGGCTTCTTCTTCTTTTTTTTTTATAACGGAAGTATTAAAATTCTTTTGAAAGTTCTCTTTTTGTTAGAGAGACGCTGAGTCTTATGTCAACTATATAAAAAACACGTCAAAGCTGCTTTGTGAAGAATAAATTTAGAAACTCTGAGTAGATTGTGCATTATGATCCCAGTAAATTAGCAGATTTCGTGCTGCTTTTAATAAAGAGTTTGGCGATTTAATACTAGAAAAGTGTGGTTATACATTGCGCGTTTTAAGTTAACTGTGATCTTTTCATTTTTCATGTATTCTGTCCCAATTAAATTCTATTTAACAGCTGAATTTGAAAGCTTCACTATCTCATCAATATTATCTTACAACCCATCCGCACGCCCATCACAATTAACCTTACAGCCATTATAAAGTAATGTAACCCCCTTTACCCTCTCAACCTCTCAATAATATTATCGTGAATAATTAATGCAAAGCCCCGTAGACGTTACATTCGCCGAAGAATCCTCTCAATTTCAACCGGGAGCCGATTCCCTGCTCCTCTTCGCTTTCCATCCCACGCCGCCTCGTCTAAGCCATCCTCGCATAATCGGCCGAAGCTCGCGACAATGGCTACATTCAACCTCCCGCGTAAGAAAGAGAAAGAGAGAAAGAGAACTCTACGCGAGGTATAGGGTAGGTCGAAGGGAAGAAAAGCCAAGACGCTGACGACGAAAAAATGTTGACCGCCTTAAAACCGGTTTCCTTCTCCTTCCTTCTCCTTTTTCCCCTCTCTGTCTCTCTCGCTCACGAAGGAGCCTCTTGAAAAATGCGCGACGTTACGCGAAACCGCCGGAATTTGCATAGTTTTATGCGATATACGCGCCCGTATACCTATACGCTAGCTCTCGAGCGTCGGGGTATTTTTCCCGCGAGTAGTAGTTGTTCCCCGTGGGAGAGCCGCTGGCGTCGGGGGCGCGACCCCGCGAGCGTATATGTGCGGAAAGGAAAGAAGGCCGAGAAGGTTACACGACGACGACGACGACGACGACGAAGAAGACGAAGAGCGCGCGCGCGTCTTCGTGGAAGGGGGTGAGAGGCACGAGAGAGAGAGAGAGAAAGAGCAGCACGAGATAAGGGAGAGTGTAGACGTGGAGAGAGAAGATAGACAGAGAGCAAGAGAAAGAGAGAGAAGCATTAAGGATGCGCCGTACGTACAGTCTCCGTCGAAAATCGCGCGATCATGATATGGCATTTGCGAAACGTCCCGCGGTTTGATAACAAATGAAGATTTAGTTCTCCACGCGGCCATCATGCCTGCCACGTTTTGTACTTTTGTTTTGATTAGTCAGAGTTTTAAAGTGGTAAGTTTGTAGTACGAATACAAGAGAAAAACTATAAATATAAAAGTATAATTATATGTAGTAACAAAATTACATTTGGGAATGAAATAAGCGTGATACAAATTTTGTTTATACAAGTTATTGATGAACGTATGTTGTCTGTAATCATTTTTCTTTATAATCTTAATAGTTACATAAACAATTCTTTAAAAATCTAAAAATTTCTCAAATCAGAATTTCCTATATAATTCATTAGCCATCATTAGATTTTCATTACAATTCACTTTAATCCTGCGTAACCGCGCCATATAACCAATTGGATGTACGTCAATATATCCCTAATCCCGCACACCCTTCCCCCTATAGCAATTACGCTTTACTTTTAACTAAGACTATACTGCCAGAGTAGAGTACATGCCCTAGGAGAGCAAGATAGAGAAGCGAGAGAGCGAGAGAGAGAGAGAGAGAGCAAAGGTAGCGGGGGTAGCGCACGTCACGGGGTTAGCTTTGAAAGGAGCGCGAGTTGGCTGCCGCTACGTCGGCGGCGTTGGGAAAGAAGGGAAATACTCTAGGGAGTCCTCAGCAGATTTATGCGGCCCCGGGTTCTGCTGGCAGCAGCAGCAGCAGCAGCCTCGACGTATACTCACACGTACGCGTTATAAATGTACACACGTGTACATGTGTGTATATATATATATACACACATGCGAACGCGTATACGCTGTAGAGCCAATGGATCCTGGCCCAGGATATTATGCGATATGCTTGCACGAGAGGTGTGATAGATCGCTATTATGTCCTGTTAAAGTAGGTAGCGGTACGCCCGATTTTCTTCCCTCCCTGGGCGTTCAGGATTTTTCGGTATATCGAAGGCGTGCGCTGCTCGTAGAAGTGGAGGTGATGGTAGTGGTGGTGGTAGGTATATAGAGTTGCTGGCGAGAGTTAAAGTTGCTGCGAAGGATTTATCGCTATACTATCGGACGGCTGCTGGCCAATGAAACGAATGGCAGAAAAGCATGATCGAGGTAGAGGAGGTTGTGGTTGGTATACTTGAAAAATATCGCAATTAGTTGGTAGGGGAAGTGTATCAATGCATCAATATCTTCAGTTGGGAATGTGGTTGGATGGGAGATAGTATAAATTATCGTATTGTTTCTTAAAGGAGCGTTAGATATTCTGCAGGTTCAAGATTTTTCGATATCTTATATTTGGCTTTAATCGTAAATTTGGAAGAATTATTGTGATGATTCGGTCTTTGTAAATTGCGTAACGAAAAAATAGCGGAATATGCTCAATTTATTCATTGATAAATAATAATGTTAAATAAGATATTGTCGGTGAACGTGTTATTATATATAAGCTCGAATATCCTTAAAAACTATAATACCTACAGTTCATTATAAAATCAGTTACGGTACAACACCCGATCTCATATATTAATCAGAAAAGAAAATCCTTCTTCGTCACGCCGGAATATATATCCCAGTCGGAGAAAATACATATGAAGAAGACGATTTTCTGTAGGCACTCTTTTCCTCGAGCGCATTTCGTCTTCATACATACGTATAGAGTCCGAGAGACTTTCATCATCTCACTCTCTCTTATTCCTGTACCCGAAATCGCGAGCGGAAAGATTTTATATTTCTGGGTGTGAGATATTATCCAGGTAGAAACTCTAAGGTGAGAGAGAGAGAGAGGGAGAAAGCGACTCCGTTGAAAAAGGAGCTGGCGGTCTATATATCTCTCTCCCTGTACGCGCGCTTTCGTTCCGCGGGAAAATTGAGGAAAATGAGAAAAGTAGACGCGCGAGCTGGGTGAGCTCGAAGGGAGTAGTTGTAAGAAGGCGCGCGAAGGCAGGAAATCCGATCAGACGTCACGTAAGATCGCGGAAAATGGCGAAGGTGAGGATGAAGTCGGTATTAGAGAGGTAGGTTGTAGAAGACGAAGAAGAGGAGAGCTGGGGGAGGGGGGGTGAAAGAGGGTGAGAGACGTCCCTTTACAGCGAAGCGAGACTTGCTCTCGCGCCATCAATAGAAATTGACGAGGTCTCTATTGGCCAGACACTGATTTAACGATTTCGCGCGCGATGTGAGACGGTGATTTTGCGCGCAGTGGTAAAAGCCAGAATACTAATTACTCGCGTCGTTCGAGAGAGAGAGAGATACTTTTTCTCTATCAATTATGACGAAGGCATGATATAATACTTTGATTAGTGTAAAAATTGAACTGATGAAACAATTAAGCACAGATTTGTCTATTAAAAAGCGAAAAATGAATGCAATATAACTATTTTTCAATTCATACGTTATAATTTATATAGGAATCATTTGATATCCTATTTCGAACATCAATAAAATTCTGCACAACTGTTACTATATGTATAATAAAAAGAGGTATGCATTTTTAACTGAATCTTTGAAAATGTATTTTTAATTTTGAAACTTGAAAATATTTCTGATTTTTAGGCATTTCAAAGATTAATGCTATCTTTGATACAGTAGTTAATCATTGTACAAAGAAAACACAATGTAAAACTGATATGAATATTATTTCTCTTATTGCAAAATCGAATTATTGTATGTATTTTCAAATATCTTTCAAAATATACAGAAATTTAATTATAAAGTTAAATTTTAATGTACATAAATTTTGCAAATTTTTGGAATCTTGAATGTCGATGATGTTCTGTAAAGTATTTCGTATTTTAAGTAAAATTTTAATGATGTACAAATTAACATTATAAAATCGATATCATTTTCATAATTGGTATCAGTTACAACACTGCCATTTCATTCTTTAACTATAGAATCTTTTTTCTTTTTATATATTCATAATAAATTTAAAAAACTAAGAATTACTAATATCGACAATATAGGTATTAATAATAGTAATTTAATCCTCGTCAAATAGATTTCAAATAACCGTGTAATTATACGCATTCTAAATTAAAAAGGATTATATTGGTAAAATTGTGCCAACTATACAGAATAATGTCAAAATTCAAAATATCCCGTCCGACCAATCAGAATTTAATTGGACCCGGAATACTCTCTCACTCGCCGAATAATCCTCTACAATTTCTCTCTAAAACTATTGCATCATACAAGATACCACTGCCACCACCACCACCACTACCACTTCAAAATCTCATTCAAAAAGAGCTTCTCCCACAAAACGAGCGCCACGCGATTCCCGGCAATCCCAGTCGAAAAATCCGGCGCGCAGCTCCGAAAGAAAATCCGCGCCTGCAAGAGAGAGAGAGAGAGAGAGAGAGAGAGAAAAGCCACGCCAGCACGAAATCCTCCCACTCTCACAGACAGATATACACACAGAGAGAAAGAGAGAAAGAGAGAGAGAGAGAAAGACAGGCGATATACACGAGAACGGCGTTCGTCGAATAATCAGGGCTCGAGTGTTTCTTACGCGGAGCTTTGGCAAGTCTCTGCGCATAGCCAAACACACGAGCGAATGCTGCGACAATGCACCGGACGCGCGAGATAGGGAGAAAGAGCCCTAGCGACGTTCGTCATTATCACGAGACATAATAGATTCGCCGGTATACACGCGACGGCAGCGGTGGCGTGCACGCGGCCCTGGGATTATAACGGAGGACGAGAGGAGCGAGCGAGTGAGAGAGAGAGAGCGAGGGAAAGGAGAGGAGAGTCTTGATCCGGGCAAACCAACTAGCATTAATACAATTAGTGCAGCTTTGCTAAGTACTATAACGTGTGCGCTTGGATCCTCTTCCCTCTCTCTTCCTGCACGTACGTACAGCTATATATACACGTATATATACGTATGCGCCCACGCTCTCTCTCTCTGTCTCTCTCTGTGCTCCACTCCCGTCTTTCTCGGCGACTTGGACCTCGCCCAAAATTTTCCTCTCTCTCTCTCTCTCTCTCCCCCTTCCATTCGCTGTATATATATACATGTGTATATACATATATATGTATGCAGGGCCGCCGCCGCCACCGCCGCTTGATATTTCTGCTTCGTAGTCGGGTTTTCGCCGCTGCAACTGCAATTCGACTTTGCGCTCGCGCCCGCGCGCGCAAGAGAGAGAGAGAGAGCGAGATAGCCCGCCGTCGGAGCAGAGATAGCGGAAGCGCAAAGTTTTCGGAGGCAGGGAGAGGATTGCGCTCGCGCGTACTGTAGCAAAAGAGAGAGAGAGAGAGGAGATGCAAGAATAAAGGGAGAAGCTCTGAATGGAAACGTAGAAGGTAGAGGGGGAGGGAGGGAGGGAGGTAGGGCAAAAATTTAAGAGATAATCGACCGGATGATAAAGTAGCGCACGGGAGGAACGACTGTTTCTATGTTTACGGTTATGCGATCCCGTGATTTACGACGACTCTACCGTGCACGCGCGCGCGCGAGTTCTCCTCCTTCCGGAGCTACGATGATTGCCGTTTAACAAGGCTGCACAAGAGAAAGAGAGAGAGAGAGAGACTATGCGAAGATTCTGTGCGCTCTGGGGGTATTTTACGATTATATTTACCACGACGACGATTCTGCGGGATAAAAATGACATTTTGCTGGTCGCCAATGGCTGGTTTAATCAAATACTTTATTGTCCGTGTGGATTCGCTACGCGGAAATGAGGTTGAAATTCCTTTTTTACTAGAGTGTTTTTTTTTGGTGGGAAGGATCGTCCGCTCTTGAAAATGTAACGAGAGTGTAACGAGGGATACGATTGATTGAATTTTAGGAGTATGTTTTTTTCTGCTTTTCATCTACGTGACATTTACAATACGTTTTCGTATAACGATTCTAATAACGATTTTCACGTAGAATTTCCATAGTTAGATTAAATAAAATGTTTTACCTATACGTCAAATATTTCGATTTGAAACGAAGTCGATGTGAATATTGATTAATTGTACTATTGAATATATATGGGTCCCTATAAATACATTTACTTCCATCAAAATATTGCCTTAATTATTCATAAATGAATCGCTCGCCAGCAGCCGCAGTTATTTTAAATTTATATTTTTTTGTTGCTTTTTATTGAATACAAAATAATGAAATATCAAGTTATTATAATATTATCTGATACGAGATGTAATTACAGACAACGCGCATAAATGAAAACAAAAATTCATTTATCATATATACTCTGGTACATTACAATATAAATATTTTATAGCTTCGTATGCAACATGCGAAAATGTGAACGGTAAATTTTAATTAACTTACTCTGTTTATATAAAATATATTAAAATAAAAATTATTTTTCATCATTAGAGCGTTACATTCTGTATATTTTTTCGGTTTTACATATACCTGAATTAATTCACTTTAAAATATACATTACACAAAAGAACAAATAAAACTCGTCAATTAACGTAAAGTGCTTACAATGGCGGTTATTTTATCCGAAATTTTATATTAATTTATCGAAGCCAATACATTATAACTTCACTTTGATTACAATGAAAAATAATGAAAATGTAAGTACACTCAACCCTTTCATCATTCAAAGTTGCCCTTCCGAATCGAATACATCACTTAGCAGCGCAAATCTCAATTTTGCCGAAAGCGCAAACAAAACAATTCGAAATTTCAACTTGAGCGTAGAAAACGAATGAAAACAAAGCGTACCGACTCCTTCTAATCCACAATCAAAGAAAATAGCGCCGCGCGCCCGAGCAATCAAATTAGTTCTCGCGCTAGCGGCGAGAAAGAGAGAGAGAGAGGGAGAGAGCGCCAGCGAAGCTTTAATTCCGATTCTTCGCCCAACGAAATTCCGAGTGAAAGCGGAAAAGTAAAAGTATCGGCTATCGGGCGAAGCTGCGAGGCCAGACAAAAGAGAGGGGAATAGACTCGAAGCATCTCTCTCTCTCTCTCATTCTCCCACCCTTTCCACTACTCGAAGCCCATCCACGGGAAAGCGCTATGGATTCGAGGAAAGTAAAGAATCAGATATATAGCACTGCCGGTAAACACTGCAAAAGTAGAAGACAGATAAACAGAAAACAGAGAAAAGGGGGATGAGAAGGAGGAGGGATGGGTGAGTAGCCAATCTCAAGGATCGAAGAGATATCCTGAACAGTCATCGACGAGTACTTCCGTGCCGCGGGCCCCTTCCGGCGCAGTCTCAAAGGCATATAGCCTTTGCCTTGACAAGGAGAGAGGCTTGAGAGAGCATTAAGGTAAGGTCGATTGGTCAACGCGCGTCTGCGTGCGAAGATTCACTTTGCGTGTACTTTCTATAGAGAGAGGGTATAAAGGGCAAGGCGCGAATTCAACGTCTCGCACTTTCGAATACCGCGCGCTGGCCGCCCCACTATCCTCGTGTCACTCTATGCGGAAGGGATGGAAAGAGAAGGGGGTGGCTGTGAGAGGACGAAAGCAATCTTCCGAACGAGCCGCGGATGCAGGGAGAGAGAGAGAGAGAGAGAGAGAGAGAGAGAGAGAGAGAGAGAGAGACAAGGCCATCGAGGCAAATCAGTTTATCCGTAACGAATTTCCCGGGGCGTGATCCGCGCTGGATATTGTCTTCTTGGCTCCTGACGATCGGATTGGAATGGAGAGAGAGAGAGAAAGAGATAGAGAATGAGAGAGAGGGAGAAGGTATAGAAATACAGAGTGTAATGGGTATGAGGAGACGAAAAGAAAAGAAAAAAAAATGATAGAGTGAAATCGTGCGGGGTATAGGATGAAATGATTACTGTAAGCGCGGAGACGAGGTTCGAAAAAATCTTTACTAGTGTAGTCTTGAAATATCCGGAAATTTTTTTATACGAGTTATACGAGTATTTTGTTGTACCATCGCTTGCTTGAATCTTGAATTTTATAGAATGATCATGTTTGTTAAGTAGCAAAACTTGATATCAACGATCTATTAAAATTTATATTATGCAAAGGAATTTATTATTGTTATCATTTACATGCTTATACATTTCCGATTATATGTCCGTGCGGATACTTTTATTTATGATTTTTATCGTCGTAATTTTCAATGTCATAAGCTATAATATTCCTAATTGATTTAAACACTTGACGAGATGCTAGAAGTACAAATTATATATGCTCGTATTTGCTCATTGATATAAAAATTCGCATACTGAGAATCGCGCAACTCTTCTAAAGACTAACTCGAATAAAGATAAGTTTGTGCTGCCGAACGAACGTTCCTTTAATAAATGAAAGTGCAAAAGGAACTAGTTTGTCCCAATCATTGTATTTCTCCGAGTATATATATATATATGTATATATTTGAATAAAGTCACCGAGAGAGAAGCATGAATCGAAGCAATTAATTCTAAGACGTATCGAGTAGAATTTCCATTAGGATTATATTCGATTGTCTCGTCTCTTGATTGTCATTGTTGGATATAGCTAATGGATTTCCAAAAGCGGACGCTTTGATAGGTCTCGTGTGCTATATAAATACTTTAGTATAGTATAGTATAGCATATCAATTTCCCACCATCATTCATATCTCGTCAGTAAGTTGATACGACGATATTTTGATTCGCACACGTGCGGGGAAAAAGAAATAAAACAAAGTGTTACCTTTAATCTTTTGCGGATATAAATCAAGATAATCGAGAACCGCTATACGGCAGTTTTATTAGCTGTATACACATCCGATTGAACCTTTTGTATTTACGAGATTCGGGGAAAAGTCTATAAGGAAGAGAAAGAGAGAAAATCTCTTAATCTGTTTCTAAATATTTGATGAAGAAAGTATTGACTTCTCGCGGTCGGAATCTTGACCTTCTGTGCGATTTATTCTTACAGATAAATTGAAAGATAAAGGACTGAATAAGAAAAAAGAACATCGTACAATTCGAAATTACGTTTTATCACACAACAGTTTTAATTGTTCGCATGCGAATTTCAAATAAGAATCAAGTATACGTTTGGAATTATAAAAAAAAGAAGATAATAAAAATTCCTTCGTCTAATTTAAATAAAAGCAATCAGAGTGATATCGCGAATACAATAAAACGAAGCGTCGAGAGCTCTGTGTGCTCGCGCGAGAGCGACAGGGAAAAACTTGGGCGGGAAAAAGGCGAAGAAAAGAAAACGATGGAAAGTGCGAGATAGAGGTAATGCCGGGGCGAACCGCTGGAGAAAATTGGGGGGTGAGATTGCTGTGGGAGAGCATGAGAGCGAGAGAAGAGAGAGAGCGAGAGAGAGAGAGAAAGCGAAGTGAAGTCTCCGAGCGTTCGGTTATTGCGGATGGGTGATAGAATGAAGGGAGAGACAGACAGCGAGCGAGGCAGAGAAAAAACCAATGCGCGCGGACACAGCTTCGCGCGCGTTCGAATCTGGTGAGTTTGATTCGAATACTTTTGCAAATTGCTAGAACGGGGGAGAGATGAAAAACAGAGGTGGGAAAGATCGCGTAAATTTTCCACGTTATGTATACGCGTGGCAGTTTGCGGGATGTATATGTGTATGTGTGTGGGTAGAATGTGAAAGACGAGACGACATTGAATTTTTATTTAAAATTTTGCGAAAAGGTTTCGAGCGTAAAGTGATAACGATATTCGCAGTATCATTTTTCATTCTTTTTACCTCCAAGCGCTATATAGATACCGAAAAGCTTCTTTTCTGATTTGTCAAAGGAATCGCCGATAAAAATCCAACAAAATAAACCTGTCTCCGTGTCGAAACGACAAAACGATCGGCCGTTGATTCATTAAATCCGTCGTCGTATCCCAGGACAGCATCGGCGTTTGGCAGGAGCGCGGCGCGCGCGTCGGGAATAGAATTAGGCGAGAGAAATACACACCTCCCTCGTAGATGAACCGTCCGATAAAACTGACGAGGAGGAGAAGAGGACGACGACGAGCGAACGAGGGAGAAAGAGAGAGAGAGAGAGAGAGAGAGAGAGAGAGAGAGAGATGGAAGACGAGAAAAAGAAGAGAAAAGACGAAGACGGCGAAAAACAGTAAAAGAGTAAAATTACGGACTTCCCAGCCGCGCCGCGGGGCCAGAGAGAAGCAACGTATAGAGAGCTGGAGAAAGAGCGCGTACGTGTGCACGAGAGAGAGCGAGGGAGACGATAGAAGGTAGGGGGATGAAAGCGATGGAAAAGCAGAGAAAAGAGAAGGCGGCGGCGGAAGAGCGAGAACGACCTAACTCGAAGAAATAGAAAGCCAGGATCGGGAGTATAAAAGTTATCGATGGCGAACTCGTAAAGTAGTTATCGCGCGAGCGCGCGCGCGTGCGCGTACTAGGGAGGAAACGAACGAACGAAAGAAAGAGAGAACGAGGGAGAGAGAGAGAGAGAGAGTCAGCCGAAAGTGTTTCCTATACATAAAACCACCGCGAGGCGCGAAGAAGAGGAACGGAGGGAAGATTGACTTGTCTGCAGTGGAACGAGGAGATTGACCAAAAGACTACGACGACGCTGCTGCTGCTGCTGGCGGCACTTCGCGTAATTCGTGATGCACGTTTTACTATCGCGAGTGCGCGAGTTTCCCCTCCTACCCCGTCGTCGTCTTCCTTTCTCTTTCCCGCCCATTCTTCCGCCGCCGCTCATTTCGAAGAGAGGATGCAATTACCCCGCACGGTGACGAAATTACTTATAGTGCCTCGGAGGAGAGAAAATTAATGGTGTCGCAGCGTATAGAGCACTTTTTCGCCTTTCCTATCTCGCTATATAGGGGGAGAGGTCGGAGGGTAGTTGCTTTTATGAGTTCGTTCGAAATTTCGTTTATTTTCGTCCCGATTCGTGCATCAGCACGTGCATGAATGCTTCTGTCGGTTTCTCTCTTATATACTCTTTGATAACATAATGTTTCTGTTGTTATAGATAAGTGTGTGTGTGTGTTCTTTTTATATAATTTTAAGCATTGGTTGAGATTTTATTGACGAACGGATTACTTACGCAGGATAAAATATTATAACATCGATAATTTTAATAAATATAAAAGTTAACTCCGATATTTTATAAAGAATCTTCAAAGGTTTTTATTTCGTGCAATATATATATATAGAATGCATTCGTTATTTACGTGATTAAATTCGGAAGCTTTGACAGAGGGGTAGAAAAAAAACGTGCCGCGAAAATGTAAAATGTACTTTTCATTAATATTAAATTGACATAGGTATCAAACGATCTTAATATTATTTTACGAATATTGCTTAATATGTTTGCAATATTAGTTATTTTGTATCTTTCAATATAACACCGTGTTGTTATATATCTGTACACACATCGTACCATATGTATTTTTAAAATCAATGTACGTTAATATACTCACTCAGTCGGGAAAGCTTGAATGCATCCGCCGTATTTATAATGTCGACGTAAAACTGTAGCTCAAATTTACGACCCGTAGTATTTAGGTTGTGTATGTTCACTGCATATTTGAAAGCTGACTGGACCTCGTCAGTGCCTTGTTCGAAAATTGCACCTGTAATAGAAATAAGATAAAACGATTAATTTTAAATATTTTTCAGGTAAACTCGGGAATTTTTTTATTTATTCCTTTTGAACCTGATAATAACGTTTTTTTGATTAATAATATATAGGATAATTTTAGATGGATGATTATGTGGCTGATGGATTCGTGTTAAAAAGCACTGCCAAGTTTTTGGCAAAGTCAATAGAAATATGTACTATTTTTGGGTCACTGAACTTGATCAAAAATTAAAATATGTTTTTTGATGGCTAAATATACAAAAGAAAAGTTTAATATTAGACCTGAATGCATTATAAACTCAAGATAATGATATTTCTAAATTTATTTTTAAGATGTTTGTACTTCTGTTTTCTTTGACAATGATTTGATAGCAGATGATAATGTTGTAAGACTTAAACAATATTATTTGAGATAATAAATTGAAGACATAACAATAGGACATATTTCTAAATAACAAATTTTTAGAAAATAGTAAATTTTGTTACGACAATAATAGAAACTCAATTTTTTAACTGCAACAAAGATTTCGACTGACATTGGATGCCAATTGAAAAATTTTGTTATTTCTAAATTTTTCCAAACATTATAAAACCATACAAACCATAAATTTAAAATTTTTTGATTAACTTTTATAAAACTGTCAAACAGATTAGAAACAAACGTTCTAGAAATAAAAAAAAAAGAACAGCCATCTAAATCGTCAGTTAATGAAAAAAATCTACGTACAATAGCCTCTTTCAAATTGTTCTTAATAACGCGAGCCTGTTATACACTCGGCCGTTATTTACACCTAGGGTTTAGCGCGGCGCAATACATAGGCAGCAATTGTTATTGCCGGCAATAAAAAAAGACTGGGCTGAATATTGCAACAAAATGACGTACCGTAACTCGGTAATAAAATCTCGTATTCGATGGAGTCGTCGTTCTCGTCTACAATTGCCTCGTATGAATTTAACGACTGTTTAGCTGATATAAAAAAAAAGGATGGCCCCATCGTCGGATCGATGGCAAGGGATACGACAAGCGACAGCACTAAAGTCCGGTATTTTTAAATTTTCCGTGCAAATATCTTGCCTCTCTCTCGTGAAGATTGCAAGGCAAAGCTGGTTTATATTCGAATAATATAAAAAATAATAAAGCCGCGTATTATCAATGTTTATTCACATTTTGACTGCGTATATATATTCCAAAATTCAATAGCACCTTATTTCTTAAAAAATATCATCTGAAAAAAAAAAAAATTTCTTCGAACATATATAATTAACTTCATTCGATATTCTCATCACACTGTTCTACCTCGATTCCTGCATCGACACTTTCTATTTCTAGTACTCTTCCTGCCCTTTTTCTTAATTTACCCCACATGTTTTCCAAACACCCCACTAATTCACCTCTCGTGTACTTCAATTACCCTCGCCTACCACAACAACACACGGGACACAGGCTATACTGCTGCTGCTGCTGCTGCCGTGCACATCGACAGCGTAAATCTTAAACGCGCTTGCTCTCACCCACATGTCCCACTGTCCGCGCTTGTTTTGACGTTTTTCTACGTGTGGACAGGTGGTGCCGCGTTCTAGTCGTACATATATAGATACACATCGCGCACGACCGCCAACACACACAGTCCGCATTGGGATTTAATGGCTCGTCGGTGTAGACGTTTTCTCTCTCTCTCTCTCTCGCATGCGCACGTGTCGACGTTAATTCGAATAATAAGGGGGCGGACGTGTACACGCGCGTGACGAGCGAGCGAGTGGGCAGGCCTAAAATAGTCGGATGCAGTGTGAGAGGGCAGACCGCGTGAATTTAAGTTAATTTAAGGATTAAATTTTCACGTTACTCGATTTAAATTTCAGTTGGTGGTGCACTCCGCGCGCGCGCATCCCGATTAAAATTCAATCTGTCGAACGAGAATGTCGGATTGCTCGTCTGAGCAGTTGTTAGAGAGCTGTGTACGTTGTACGTGTCTATAGGTATATATTGGGTGTATAACTTTCGACGAGTTGTAAGTGTATGTGTTATTGGAAAGTAATGAAAGGCGATGATATCCGATCGAAAGTTATATTCGGTATAATTTGAATTCGTTTTCTTTTTTTTACTTAACAGGTGATATCGATGTAATGACATTTACATTGGAAGTTAACGATTTATAGAAATCCGATAAAATTGTTCGGAATCGTTTTGTTTATTCAATTTGTTCACCGTAATGGTAAGAAAATGCTAAAGTTAAGATAAGGCTATTTTAGAAAATGATTTAAAAAAGTGCACTATTCCTGATTTTTTCTACTTATAAGGAAGCTTTTTGTCATGACAATTCTATTCTAACCATTCGAAAAATCTACGTTTAAACTCGTTCGCCGCCAAACTTGCTCAAAATATACCTATAACACGCACTGAACAATCATCGAAACTGGCAATTATGCAGAAACGTACCTAATACACAGCTAAGGTAGTGAGCAAGGAGACAGAGACAGAGTTAGCCACTATTACATAAATATATATATATACCATTGCCGTCGTCGTCGTCGTCGTCGTCGCGCGCGAACCGCGCCTAATAGGATTATCATCGTGTCTGGCATTCGAATATCCATCAACCGTAATAACACGCTTGCACGGGCGGCATGAGCGTGTGCATCTGTCGCAAGATGCTGTGTGTAGCAAAAGTCGATACCTTGTCGAGTGCCATAAACGACAAGGGGCTAGAGACACATAGACACACGAATATACTATAGATTCAAACAGTGGCAGAATGCAGCAGCAGTAGTAGTAACATGCACGTTCGGGAGGGAGGGAGGGCAGTTGTTAATTCGGCCAATAAGGGATGTCCGAGCGTGTAACTCGTTGCCTCCCCCACCCCCTCTCTCACTCCTCAACCTGCATCTACTCACGGTGTTGCGTTACACGACGACGACGACGCCCACCCACATCCCCATACCCGCGTGAGCGCGCCCCATTAATTCTCTCCACTTGTTTGCCGCACTTACTTGTTCTTCTGGTAGTGTAATGCGAGCAAAATCGGATGTACACAGGGAGTAATGGGGAAAGTATGTGTGTCTGTGTGGGCGTGTTTTTGTTGATGATTGCGGGATTTTTCGATTAGTGGTAGATTGTTCGAGTGTATTTTGTTATTGTATAATATTAAAACAGAGTAATTTTGATTTCAAAGTATTTATATTAATGCTAGTTTGTCCCATACTGAACTACAACTTATGAATATGGTGTCCGCATATGTACTGTATCTTAAACAAGTTTTAGAACAAATTATTTACAAAATTTTGAGAAAATTTTAAATATAGCCTTATATTAAAGATCTATATAGATATAGCGATATCATATTTTTAAACAAATAACTAACATGCAAAAATAGCTTCCATCTCGTAGGACATAAATTGATTTACAATATAAATCGGTACATATGACATACGTCATATTCAAGTATTAAAATCAGTATAGGGCGGTACAAACGTTGAATTTAATGTTACCAAGATATATTACAATGTAGAGTAGCTTTCATAAGGAAATAATCAAAATGCGGAAACACAAATTTTTTATTATGAGAATAAGTAGCCAAATATTTAGGCGCAACTGCTACTCGAGTGAGCCTTATTAAATTTATAGAACGTGCTTTTCTAGTAACCAGTAACGCTTGAATACAACAGTTCATCATCTTTATAATAATTTTTAATGATGCTTATATCCTATAAAATATATGATAAATAAATATACCAAAGGAAAAACAGGCTAAGTGGGGAAAACATCTTATAGTATTTTAAGTAGATCAAGATTAGTTTAATTAGACTTTAATGATTCCCATAATTCATCGAACTACTGTCATTATCACATACTTATATATTAAATTCCCGTTTGGTTCTAGAACATAACTTCAATAATTTAAACATTCAAAACAGCTTTAACCCCGTTGTTCAACCGCTCCAATATAATAAAAATTAACTTCCAAACTAAACAAAAAAAAAAGCAGCCCCAGACTTTGCTCACAACTCCACTCTGTTCCTCCCACTATTCCTCTCGCCTTCCCCTCCTTCAATTAAACATTCGACTCGTACACTTCATCTCTCTATCCTCTCTGTCCTCATCCAGCTCCTCCACCTCCTTTACTTCCTATTCTCCCCCCCCCCCCCGCCCTCCTCGCCCCTTCTCCTCATCCTCTACCTTCTCGACGTGCTTGCGCTTATCAGTGCCGGCGACGCATACCTTGGCGCCCCTCCCTACTTCGACGTAGTCATCGTCGTCGTCGTCGTCTACCGTCTCGTATAGTCGCGTCCATGTACACTAGCTGCTGCTGCGGGTTGCTCGCAAGCGCAGCGTTGCAGTAGTAGTGTCTCTCGACGTCTGCTCGGGCCGCCTGCGCGTAATTACGCGGCTCAAGCCCCGGCATTAACAGTCAGTAACAGTGAGAGAGAGAGAGAGAGAGGGGAGCGGGTGCGCGTGCGCGCAAGCCCTGTCGCTGATTACGGATTTACACACGCGAAGACGCCGGTATACGGTGAGCACGCGCTCGTGCTAGTGTGTGTATATATATATATATATACGTGGCGCATATATATACATATATATTTGCGCCGAATTACGAATTGTTTTGCCGCCGGCGCGCTCATGCTGCTGGCTTTGAGCGACAGAGGTTGTATGTGTGAGTAAGAGGAAGAGAGAGAGAGTAGGAATGTGACTATGTGTATGTATGTATGTATGTGATTGTCTTTATTTGCGTGAAGAGGGAGGAATTTTCCTGAGACGCTGGGGAATCACAGTCGGTGTTTCTTCTCTCTCTCTCTCTTGCTTTCGCTATAACCACTTTCGTCCTCAAACCTTCCGGGAGCATCACCCGGGGACCGCTTGCGCATTACTTCAATACGATGTCCGGCGCTATACTAGCGTCCATTTCGACGAGTCCTTATTGCTCTCCTTCTCTCTCTCTCTCTCTCTCTCTCTCTCTCTCTCTCTCTCTCTTTCTGCATTCCATATCGTAGGGCGGAAAAATGATACGCTTATGGAGACGCGTGGCTTGCTGTGTTAGATAATGTTAACGCGAAATGAAATGTCGGAAGATAAAATAATTTTATTCGAGTTCAGTTATATATGATACTTTGTTATTTGATTATCTTGATAAAATAATATCAATATAATTTATAAAAAGAAAAATTTTTAATTTCAAATGTTTATGGAATTATATATTTTTCTTCTTTACTTCACATCAAGAATAAAGTATATGTATTTCAATAAATCAAATCCTGAAGCACTTGAATATACATCACAACCGTGTTCTATATACACGTCCAAATGATTCCTGACAATTTTAAATATCAGTTCTGCTTAAAGCTGAAAAACATAAATAGGATAGCGCGAGCACTGCAGGCTTGGCTTCGAAAGAGCGCATAGAAAGCGCACACGGTGGGTAGAAATGGAGGATTGAGAACAAAACCAATTGGGGATAACAATAAGGCCAACAATACTCTCATGTTTTCCACAAACAATGGGGAGAGGGATGTATATAGGGAGGGTTCGAGTGCGGTATCGAAAACAATGCGCTAACCATAACTACGCATAATTGCGAATTCCATATAAATAAGCGGTATCGAGTTTCACTTGCGTGATTAAAGCACAACTGCACAGTTAATGAGAAATTTAACGATATATATATATATATATATAACAGTTCGACGGCAGACACTGGGTAACGAAAATAACAGAATGTTTTGGTAAATATGTCAAATGGTTTACCTCTCAGTTGATAAATGTTCTAGAATTTTCGCTCTTTTAATCGTTTGGTTATGTGCTTTTATTTTTCGTAGTGTATATATTATATGGCGTGTTTAACATAACATGTTTCGCATAGTGAATAGTTATGTTAACGATTTTATTAAATTTCAAACGATTTAATTAAATTCGTATAACGGATTTTCGCAATTTTACGCGTATACACATATATACATCAATTAATTGACATTATCCTCATTCCTCACGTACATATATCTCCTCTATATATATATATATATATTGCTCAAATGAATTCTTACTCTTTTTATTTACATTATTAAATAATTACTTGTAGAGCAGAAAATTTCTATATAGTTTTACCACCCAATAATCAATCAATTCCAGCTAAATAAAGCAATTACCTCGGCATTCGCCATACTATTTACATTTTATTTTGCTCTGCCCTCTCACGACCGATAATCAATACATTTATCCATCGTTATTACCCGCACTAATCCGCCAATCGACATAACAACATTAATAAGCCTCAAGTCTCCGACATCCCCTGTAGCGGTCGTCCACTCTTCTCTCTCCCCGTCGTCGTCGCACGCGCTAATCTCCAACTAATTTTCCTCCTCTCGCATTTGCATTTTCCATCCCATCCTCTCTCTTTCTCCTCGTTCTTTTATTCCACCTCCATTCCTCTATCTCCCTCTTTCTCCCTTTAAATATCCGCCCTTCATTATCCCTCTCTATCTCTTTCTCCTCCTCCTCCATCTCTTGCTCTCATGCTTTCCGGTCTATTCAACCATCCTCTCACTCTCTCTCTCTACCTCTCGTCTCATCGGCATCACGCGCTCGCGCGTCCCGATGAGCGCATGTATGTACTATACTCTACACGTCTATATATATGTATATATATGTACGAGGCTACTCGGCCGTGTAGTTTAGCTCTCGCGCTGAAAATCAACGAGCCACAATGCGATGGAGCGAGCAAGCGAGAGAGAGAGAGAGAGAGAGAAAGGACAAGACGGAGACGGCGTGTATAATATTGGACGGCTAGCGTGCGCGCGTTGGCGTACACTGAATATCGTTCGCTACTCTCTCTCTCTCTCTCTCTCTCTCTCTCTCTCGGTATCGCGCATATACATACACATACATGTATAATGTGTATACGAATTTCATGCGCTTGCATATACATAAAGCCGAGCCTATACATATATGTACGTCGCGTTGAGCGAATGCGCGCGTATATGCTCACTTCTCGGGGCGCGGTAACAAGACGATTGTGCTCTCTCGCGTTGTTACCGCGTGCACCTCGCATACGCGTATGTACGTATAATGTATGTTATATGTACCACCTGTATATGTATCTATACGTATATATATATAGAAACGCGCTACTACACACACGCGTTACTACGTGGTATATATATATATATATATATATATGCGATCGGTGATTTTTCTTTGTATCGGCTTTTATACATACCCTCCCTCCTTTTATCCATACACAACACAATTTTTCTTTCTCACTCGCTTTCTTTTGTACGTGTATTATATACACCTATACATACATCGAATCCATTAAGCTATATTTCAACGTGTTCCCCGTCTTTTTCGTACATATATATATATATATATATATATAGACTCTCGTTATAAAGCAATGTACGCATATATATACATAAGCATGATTCTCAAAAGAGGAAGAGAGAAGAGGGGGAAGGATGGTTATAGTCAGGGAGTGATCGACCGCGAATGCGCGTGCATGCACGGATGCAAATTGGAGATTAAAGGCGCGCGCGCGGGCGGGAGTGAACGACCAAGCGAGCGGTGATTAGCGTGCGTTCGCGCGCGAAAGAGAAGGGAAAGGTGAACGTCTGCGCAGTCAGCAGCAGCAGCAGCAACACCACATAGACGACCGTGTGCCTTTGACCGAACGACGACGACGACGACGACGTGCGCTATAGGTCGAATTGCGTATATAAGCGTTGTAGAACGAGGGCAATAGCGAGTGTTAATGCGGACGGTGAGTTTGTTGGAGTGTTGCCGCCGCCGACGCCGCCGCGTGCAATGGCTTTGAATCCATGTGAATAACGGAATTTTAGGAAGACTGGAAGAGGCTGCGTGGTGCAGCGAATGGTCTATGATGTTGAAGCTTGAGAGATATATCAAAATGTTTCGAGGTATATATCTTATATATGCAGACGGATGATTAGCATGTTTTTGAAATACGAGAAAACAGTCGGAATGTTATTTTTGTTTTAGAAATTTCTGTTGAAATTATTATTAACATAATAAGTAATGTAATGTTAGAAATATTTTTTATAAGAATTGCTCTTTTGGTGGTATAAAAAACAAAAATGAATAGTGTATACATGTGAATATTCTTTAATTAATTCGTCTTTAAAAAATTGGTATAACCAGAAACGCGATATTTCAATACGATTCACTAAACAAAGAAGAAGAAGAAGAAAAATAATATTCCCGTTATATTAAAATGATTTAACATTTATGAGTGTCGTTAATTTATCGCTCGAAAAGCAAGCGCATGAAAAACGTGCGCGCCCGATCTCACTCGCAAACAAAAAAACGGAGCAGCAATTCACCCTGTCAACTATCCTCCCTCAGCATTCAAACTGCGCTTTCAACAAGTGAAATCACAATTAATTCAAGCCTTTTTTACTTTTGAATCACTCGTCTTACGAGCGCCGCGCGTCATCCTCCGCGCTCCTCGTCGGTCGACGACGTTTCACCGATAATTTTTCCACGGAATGAACGAACAAACGCTCGCGCTGCTGCTCGTGGAATGGAAAACCGATTGGCGCGAATTTAAAATTATTGTTCCACAATTTGTGCTTCGCCTCGCGGAAGCTGATATCAGCTGCCACGACGCGCGTGGCTGGCTGTATGCTCGCTCGGTAGGAAAGAAAAATGCCGCTGAATTACAGTCTCCGATATTACGTCTCACACGTATACATATATATATGTACACGAACGCGGAGGAGAGACAGATTGCAATAATGTAATTGTAACATGCCGAGTGTAACGATCCACGTATACAGCCAAGGCTCAACAAGTCTCTATGAATCATTCTTTCCTGCTGTACACAGCATATGCATTCCCACTGCCTATCTGCAAATCAAAAGAAATTAAGCGAATGAAATTAAAGAGAAGTGATAAGGCAGAACAGACGAGACCGATACAAGCGTATATCACTAGGATAGAAGCGAGGTAGTATAGTAGTGATGGTAGAACGATCGATGAGGCGGAATGAAGAAATTACGAGCGCTGAGACAGGAATTGGAAATCTGTATGGCACACCGGAGAGAGTATAGGGCGCGTTGACGACGACAACGACGACAACAACGACAATCGATGGCTGGTCGACAGCCCTTCTTCACCTGTCAACGCGAGCGCGCGCACGAGATAAGCATCGGCTGAGAGAACTTGATCCGCTCTTCGCCTCGAGACGTCCCTCGTTATCGCCGCTTTACCAAGCGCTCGTATGTGTGTATGTGTGTTGTTGATGCAAACTCTTACTTTCTGTGTACTTTAAAGGCTAAATGACGCGTCGCCCTGTTGATGCGGTTTGAATAAAGGCTAGTTTAAGATAAGATGTTATCATTGAATGCATTTATTTGGAACAGTATATATAGATGACATTGGTAGATTTATCTTTAAAATGTATACAACTATCGTTTTATCAAGGATTTATTAGGCTTTTTTGGTTTTGAATTGAGAAAGGAGGAAAAAAATAACTGTGGTTAAGTATCATGCAGTCCTTGACTCTCTCTCTCTCTCTCTTTCACTCTCTCGCTAGTTTACTCTTTCTTTTGGGGAAGGGGGGAAACTGGAGTATCACCTAAATCTTGTATAAGCATCCAAGGCAGGTGTAAAGCTAAACTTTTTAAAAGCAAGCAAAGTAGCTTGACATTAATGCGAAATTAACTTATCTGCTTTTTGGTACCGCAGAATTTTAAAAAAGCCCGAGATAAAGAAGCGCGGCAAAGGAATTTTTAATGTCAAAGTGACTTTACTGGCGGCGGCACCTTGTCTTTTTAAAGAGATACTTTAAAGTAGTTCGCGGATGTATTTTCATGAGCACCTTTTTTTCTGAAATTATTCAAATATTAGGCAGTATGTATAATCTTTGTAATTAAAGGTTATGAAAATAAATTGTGTTTATGTTTTATTTGGTCCCTGGGAGTTTTCTTATTGCATAATGATAGCAGCGAATCAAATAAGAATGAACGAATAAACTATGAATAGACAAGTACCTGGTATGAAATAATATAACAAAGAATATCATTCTAGTCAAAAGGTAAAAATTGTTAATAATTGAAATGAATAAAAAACATGTGTCAAAGAGGTGTGGCATTGATTTGATAATCAAATTGTTTCTTTATTAAAGCATACAAAAGCAAAGTAAAGAAAAAATCAGTTCGATGACTTTCGCATTTCTATTATATCGACATGCCCCATGTAAATTGAAAAAGAAACAACAAAAATTTCGTCATTACTTTTGTATCATTACTAATTTTTATCTTGTAACTCCACACTCAAACTGTTATTGACATTATCCATTACTTTATCGACATTGGCAAACGCAAGCATTTAATCTTCACGAAACTCGCTATATACCCAAAGGAAAGGACCTATCATACAGCGATTTTTTGTCAATTGGCGCAAACAGACCTATACACATACACACCACGTGGTTAAAGCGTCATTTATACAGCAGGCACTCGTGAAGAAACGAACGCTCCTTTGACGCGAGTGCAAGGCGAGGAGCGTGCGCGAGCGCATATAAATTCTCAAATAAATCGAGCCCTTTCATCCCCTTTCCAAACCCCCGTGCGAAAGCCAAACTCTTCAAAAAGGCTTCCGGCACTTTCTATACTCTCGCGCGTGAAGCCGAAAAAAAGTCAACTGTTCCATCCTCTCTTCCTCTATACTTTCCTTCTCTCTTTAGAACCTCTTCGCTGCTATTTTCTAGCGTTTGGCTTTAGGAGTTTCAGATGGACTCGAATAAGAGAGAAAGAAGGGTATGCGATTTTTATTAGAATCACTTTACCATACACTTCCATACGTCTATATTTTCCAGGGAAAAAAGGATCATAGTCGTTTCGAAATACGAGCGTATACTACAGCCAACGTGATAAAGTTAAATTTTGAATTGGAAATATACCGGTGTTAAAGTTATATCACGAATCGTGCGCGCAGCCATTGTGTCTCTCCTCTTCTCGCTCATATCGTAGCTCAAAAGCCCGGAATCATCTGCTACTAACTATTATTCGAGCGCTTGCGCATTACCATCATCTAAAATTAAAATTACAACCAACTCGCACGCGGAACGAACTAACGCTAGCGCGCCGCAGCTTATCTCAACTCCGCTCGCGCGGAACTCACAGGCGAAATTTACAGACTAACCGACCGTCCGGGACTCTGTATGTGTATATGTGAGAGGGAAGCTCGTTCATCCACCACTTTCCTCACCCCTACACGAGCACACACATCCTTAGTTCGCGCAATATTCACATCCTCGCGCTGATACCATATATATACATATATATATACACGTTTACGTTGACATCGCGTTCGTATGACTCACACATAGTCACTGCAGCAGCGAAGAAATAACCCTCGCACACACTACTCTCTCCCCCGCTCTTTCTATCTACGCGAGCGCACGTCTCTTTGCCCCATCATCTCGCGCGCAAGGCCCTTTATCTGGGTGTAACTGCCCGAGAAATATTGTTTGGCAAGCGCGCAAGAAGCGATATCCGGCGACCATTTGGCGAAGACCAAAGAGGAGGGAACACGCGCGGGAATAAAAGACACGAGCAAAGAGAGGGAGCAGAAGGAGTGAGAGGGATGGTCGATGATCCGCGCTATGAAATGCACACATACGTATAACGCGAGAGTGAGAGAGGATGAGAGGGTGAGAGTGAGAGAAGGAGGTAGAAGACGGCAAGACAGACTGCGTCCCATTGAAATCTATTCGTTTCCTGACGAGCGCTTGCGCGATTTCCGCTCGTGTCTCCGCTCGCGTGCGATGACGACGACGACGACGTCCTGGCGCGACGTTTACCCGGCGACGACGACGACGATGGTGCTAGCTATATACACATAGAGAGAGAGAGAGGGAGAGAGGGAGGGGGAAGAGAGAGAGAGAGACTAGTACGAGGAGAAGGACGAGATCGAGCTAGTTCGCGGCCCTTGCAAGCCTCAAAGGAGACATTCCCGTGGAATCCCGAATTAATTTCTCGATTCCGCGGAGAGAGAGGGAGCGAGATTGTAACAGTGAGATATCGCTGATTCCCGCTTGGGATTTGCTCTTTGATGAGTTATCGGCGCGCGGGATGAGCTCTAGCTGTCTCTCTGTCTATCTGTCTTCTTGGAACACGTGTTTGCCGAAGTCATTGTTGGCGGGCGTTTGAGGCAATCCGAAGTCACTTATCGAAATGAGGTATTCTTACGGGGCCCGGGCACAAGACGCTGCTGTTGGAACAGCGCTATTTGAGTAGTAGAGGGTATTTATTGAAGACATGGCCGTTCAGCTCACACTGCTAGAGTGAGAGAGAGGAGTCACGCAAAGGTATATATATATATATATCTATGTATATATATGTATATACACGTGCCGAATGATTCGGTACTTCGTGCTGTTTGATTTGGTATTATTGCGTTGTACGGAAGTTGTAAGTGACTCGAGTGGAGACAGTACATTTTCGACAATGGTATCTCGAATAATTTTAATGGAGGATTTTCTGAAGAATTATTTTGATTGCATAGAAGGTAAATAGTAATGTAGTAGTTCGCTGCTGTTGTTATTTCAAGTGGAAGAAACAGCGTGTTACGATATGATTTATATTACAATTTAAAGAGGAGAAAAATAATGTAAGCCACAACGTTTATTTCCCTCTGTTTCGACGTGACGCGCGAAAATTTTTATATTTAACTCAAGCAAGAAAACCCAGCTGTTATATTACACTCTGTTTTGTTCTACAAAATAGAAAATATTATGCAATACTTCTAAAGGATGGACATTCACCGCGAACAAACGTAATTATTCTCTCGTATGCAACGGCAAACATGAAAGCGACATACATTCTTATTACGTTACCTTTATTTCCCGGCTAAACCCGTTAATAAAACCGGGCTTTCTCTCTCTCTCTCTCTCTCTCATTCCCTCTCGCAGACGCAACGCACACACATACATACACCTACGCGATGAAAAAAAAAGGCGTGCTAAAAGAATTTCCGGGACACGACCCTCGCCGTTATTAAAGAGAGGGGGCAAAAAGAGAGGGAGAAGGATGGAGAGAGAAAAAAAATCAATTACACGCAATGACCAGCCGCATAAGCATTCTTCCGGGGTCACGGGGGCGCGAGCGCAAGCGACGCAAGGGGAGGGGGGAGTAGGGTAGAGGAAAGAGAAAACGAAAACGTAACTGGAAATTTCCGCGCGGTAAGCAGTAGCGGTATAACTCCCCGGCAACTGCAGCCAGTCAGCCAGCCAGCCAGCGAGTAGTAGCGTGGGGCGCAATTGCACAACGACCTTAAAACGGATGTCGGGGTGCGCGGATTTCCCTTTTGCCTCTCTCTCTCTCTCTCGCAAGCGTGCGCGTGCTCTCCTTTTTTTCGTAGTAGGCGGAAGGCCGTGCCGGCCCCCGAGCTCGGATGATGAGAAAGCACCTTCTCTCTCTCACTCTCTTTCGCTGACTCTCTTGCTCGCTCTTGGATTCTGTGTCCCGCTTTCTCGCTCGCGAGTCGCTGCCGCCGCACCGCCGCTACTCTCGCTTTTTTCCTCGCTTTCTTTTTACACGATTACATCCCCGCTATCTCTCCGTCTACATTTTCTTATGCTTCCATACTTTTCAACTCTCCCCACTTCTTTTTTACCCGTGTCCCTCTTTCCTACCTCTTTTTGCTCTCTATCTCTTTCTCTTCTCGGCGAGTTCTCTCCTTCTCTTCCCTTTTTTGCTTAGTTTTCAGCCCATTCCTTTCTCCCCCCCCCCCCCTCCTTCTCATTGAACCTCTTGCCCTTTCTCTCGCCCTACATTTTCTTTCCCTCCTTTAGTCTCCTTTTCTTTATTTGATTCGACTAACCGTTCTCTCTCTCTCTATATATATTTGTTTTTCAAATCATCTCTTGTTTTTTTTCTAAATCGCTTATCTTTTGCCCCATTCCACCTTTTATCCTTCCTTATCCGCCTCACTCAAGATTATTTGGTGTTTTACTTTTTCGCTAGTCTTGCGCGTGTTCTGTTTCATTTAATGTCATTCTTCGTTTCGCTCTCATGTCTTCCTCTAGATTTTTTCATAATTTCCTTATCCATCTCTCGTGCTTTTTTTCATCGCAAACTTCCCGACGATTACATGCCCTCTCCCTCATCTCTTGGTCTTTCATCTCTCTTTCATTCTCTCTCTCTCTCTCTTTCTCCCTTCTCCCGCGAGCACAGCGCCATTTTGCCAACGTCGGAGGTTCAAGAGCCGATTATATTCCGTAGGATGGAGCACGGCGCTTCTTCGCTTTAACGTTTTTAATCCCAGGCTTCGCGGAAAAAAGACAGAGAGAGAGAGAGACTCTCGCCAGTCGCAGTGTAAGAAGAACGAAAACTCGACTTCAGCCTCTCTCTTGCTCTCGCTCTCTTCCACTCTCTGCCTCTCTCTTTCTGTCTTTTCTTCCTTTCCGGCCGAGACTGCTCATCAGCCATAATGTCCGACGCACACTCGATAAACCCGCAAACCGCTTCAACGTTTATACTCCCGCGAACTTCTCTCTGTCGTTCTCTCCCTCTCTCTCTCTCTCTCTCTTCCTCTCTTGCGGAATTTCGCCTTTCGACTTCGTGGCGGCTTTGCCTTTGCCTACACTGCGTGCATTTGCACTGTGGCCCTGTTTAGGGATGTTGTTTTTTCGGCTTGCGGCCTGGGCACCACTTCGTCGTTCATCTTTTTGCTTTGTTTTACCGAGGTGTTTTGAAAAGTCGAGGAGTTGTAGGGGGGGGGGGAGAACTATATGGAACGGCAGGGCAATTCTCAGGCTCGTTGAGTTTGAGATTTTTTCCTTTTGCCCAACTTCCACTGCGAAATGAGTTCGGGGTTAATCGCGTTGAAAGGGGAAAGAGAGCGAGTCTGCCGTACTGCAACTGCTGCTGTAAGGAGAGAGAAAGAGAGAGAAAAGAAGGCAAAAGAGTGAGAGAGAGTTTGCGTAAAGAGGGATGAAATTAAGACAAATCGGAAAATCTTCTGCTGAATAAGTGAAGTGAATCAATTGGGTTGAAGATTTTCGGATTTGCAGAATTGAGGAAAACCGTGTCATCAGAAATTTTTTCGTTAACTTTTTGTGCAATTGCAATATTGAATAAAATTATTTTTTTTTTTTTTAAATCATTTTCTTAACCGATAGATTGAGATCTTTATAACAAGGCGTTAAAATTCGTTTTCCTTTTATGAAGAAATGAAAATTATATTGAATGCGATTATAGTATAATTATAAAATGCAAATGCTCTTAATTTTCTAGATCTTTGAGTTTTTATCTCCTTTCCTTTAAATTAACTCGAGACTACATAAGTGATCTCGGAAGATGTTCTTTTTTTACCTTTTAGGACTACCTGCAATATCTTTTGTGATAGGATATTATAACATGCTGATTTTAAAATAAATTTAATTAATGGGAGGCCTGTTACCAGAGCAAAGAGGTGTATACACAGATTGCAGGGTCGAGGGGATGAACATGATCTACGTTCATAGGTACGTTAAGGTATCTTGTTCCATTACTTGATTAGTGGATATAATCTAATCCTCAAATTAATTGGATTATAATTATTTCACCGTAAAAACTACGATAAAATTATAAAAAAAATTGTACCTAGTTAAATCGATTCACCCAAGTAACTATCTCATAATTATTATAGTTGGAAATATTAATCACTTAAGGAAGAATTTGACGTTTGATAAAACTTGAACTAGCAAACTAATTCTGTTAAGTAAAGTCAAATGGTAGGTAACAATTTATTCGTTCTTGTAACAATGTAAGATTATAATTCTAGTAGACAATAAAATGATTTTATGTATTTAGTTTGATCTTTCTCCATAACCTTTCAGTTGGATAACGTGAATATGTCGTAATAATGAACACATAATCAAGTACGTCATTTGCAACTAGTTATGGTTCGCTAGACGTTATTCTCAATGCACATGTACCTCTGGTAAGTCAAGTAAAGCGTCTTTTGGGGGGATGCTATAACTATTTTACGGTTCATTAATTTATCCGTGACCTTATTACCGTAAATTGGGTCATTGCAACTAGGGAAGAATCATCCAAGCCGATCGACATGGTCCTTTAATCTCTTGATTAATATTAATATCATAAGTGCACCTCATGTTTAAGAAAGTTCGTATATACATTGAGTCATATCCGTAATGAATAGTCAACTGGAATATTAAATATTACCGACAGCAAGTTCGAAAGTGCATTTTAATACTATGTACTAAATTACAAATTTTATTATCATCGCGTACAAATTAGACATCGTTCCTTCCAATTCCAATATCAAATGATTTTTCTCGTTATATTAATTTGTACCATACACTGTTCAGTACTACCTCACTAACCTACATAAAAATACTAAAACAGCTGTCCTACCGCATCTGGTTCAATGAGAAGCACATTTAATCAAATGAAAAATCCGCGCAACGATTCCATCTTCCACACGCTACCCTCTCACTCTCTCTCTCTCTCTCTCTCTCCATCTCTCTTCTCTCTGCACTCACGCCAAACTAAGTTTCACTGCGCAACGCGAGTGCAGGCATCCTCTCTACCCTCACTCGCCTCTGCCGCAGGGCCGTATCAGTTGCATAACAAATACGCAGCGAGCGAGAGCTTTAATAAAGCCGAATGAAGCCTTCGGCAGCGCCGGCAATGAAATCCGCCGCTACACGGCCGACCTAATTCGGTTTAGCTTGTGTGTGCATATACGTATATGTATGTATATATAGATATATATGTACCTTTACCTACGTGGTGTCGTCCCCCTCTCTCCCTATCAACTGTCTCGAGGAATTAGGCGTAGCGCGCGTGCAGGCATCGCCCAGCCGAGAAAATTGATTATTATTTGGTCCTAGTCTCTCTCTCCGTCTCTCTCTATATATGTAGGATTGTTCCCGAAAGACAATTGGGATTCCGCGGTGCGGATGGGAATGCGCGAGCTGGATGTGTAATTGCTTGCTGAAGATTCATGGGTGGGATGAGAGAGAGAGTGACGATTGCATGTATGGATGGTGTATAAGTGAGGTATGGTTACAGGTGCGCCTTGATTATGATAAGGTAACGGTAAGAAAATTATCCATACCAAAAAAGTAAGCGCGTAATGAGTTAATTCTACTCATAATAAATGTTATTTAAAAACTAATTTTAAATATAAACTTTTTCTTACTATATAAACAAAGTTATAATTTTACGTTTCTTGTACTTATTTAACTTTTCCTTAAGCCATTTACATGGGCTCTGTTATTTTCAGTGTATTATTTAAATTGTTAACTTAATTTCAAAATGTACAATAAAAATACTTCCAACTTTTCCATTCCTTTAATTCAAATAGACTAGTAAGAAAATTTTCCCGTTTCGTCTTCCCCCCACCCTCACGTCACCATAACGTTATTATTTCAGCCTGAATGCCTTTTTAGAATAAACGTAATGTACTTCATGTCCCTCGTAATAACATTAGAGTGTTACTAAATCAATATTCCCGCGTATATAGCCCTTGACGACGTTACCAACGTGTAAGAAGAGTAGCTTGCCCGCCTAAAGGGATCGACGGCAACATAGGAGCACGACGTCGACGACGGCAAACTCAGTCGACCTCTACTCCTACTACTACTACTACTACTACTACTACTACTACTACCATCGCTATGTGTACGGGTCAACGTATAGAACGAGAGAGAGACTCTATACCTCTGCCCAACTTACACACCGGCAGCAGTGGGTACCTCGGAGATCTTGAGGAATGATTTCAACTCTGCGGAAATTGCGCGTAGTCCTTCTTACTTTGCGCACTTTCGCCGAAAGTATATATATATATATGAGCTCGAATCACGGTGTCTCCCTTATATAAGAGAAGGGAAAGAGCACTACACTTTTCATAATCTACCAAAGCTTATTTTTTCCCATTCACTCGGTGCTAATTCACGAAATGGAACGACGAACGACGGGAGACGAAACGAACAGCTCGTGTTTCGTGTAGTGTAAATATGTATATAAAACAATAAAGGACGTTGTCCGAGGAGGCAATTAATGTCATTCTCTGCGCGTTAATGCCCGCAAAGGAAATCAAATAAGTTTAATGAAGTTTCGTAAACTTCATCTCTCTGCGCTCTGCAAGTTTTCTGCAGTCCTTCTCCCCCCTCTCTGTCTCTATCTCCATTCAGAACTTACTGGGCGCAGGTGTGAATTGCTTCTAATGCTTATTCTCCAAGAGAGCTTCTTCGTCCTGATATACCCACTTTCGTATAGTTTTTCGCATACAGATTAATTCTCTCCCCTGCGCGTGCGTTACGCCATTTCATTCAGTCTCAACCTTCTATACTCCACCTTCTCCTCCTTTTATTCGCAATATATTCAAACACTCGCCGTTACCATATACATGCAAAAATCGCTATTTTTACGACGTCATCAAAAATGCATCACGCCATCGTACGCGTTTCGAATTCCCGTCGCAACGCTGCGATATTTCAAAGCACATGATGCGTATATGTATATGTGTGTGTATGTATCGAGAGGATGTAACGTGCGAACGAAATTGACTTCTACTCTGTCTCTCCTGTGGCTCGGATAATTCTCTACGCTACGAATACGTTATTAGATCCTCCATGGGTTTATTAATTTACAGCAGCAGCAGCCTCACGTTGCCGTGCGCGTATAGCGTTTTACAAACGCCCTGCGTCAATGCCCTTATACGGGTCTAGGTTAACGTTGCTATATACATATATATACGAGGAAATTTCCAGAACCTTCTCGTTATATATAATACACATCGGTAGAGCGTTAATTACAACTGCCGTGGCGATTATTAAAGGTTCCGTAAGGGGGGGAGAAGGGAGAAGGCAAAAGATGGCGAACTCGAATTTCGGGCTTTAATTCTCTGTCCCTTGTCGGCCAGGGTTTCCACTCGCTTGCGCGCTCTTTCCTTGAGAGAGAGAGTCGAGCCAGCGCGAAACATAATTTGCGAAAAGCTCGCGCGCGTAGTAGTAGTAGTAGTAGAAGTGCCGGTGAACATTAATTAAGTACTAGCCCATACCTGGCCCCCTTCCTGTACTACAGCCTCGTCGTCGTCGTCGTAGTAGCTCGCGTCTACCTTGAAACGTGAAGCTCGGGTGAGCAGGTAAATGTGAAATTGTGTGTATCGGGGAAGAGAAGAAAGAAGGTTTCGTGTATTATCTTGAATGCTGGATAATTTTCCAGTATACTGCTTGCACAAGTAAATTAATTCGTTAATTATACCCAGATGAATAAACTTTTCCGCGTAATATTATACAATTTCGTTTGTTTTTTTATTTCTTTGTAATTATAATGCATCGTTGTTCTATTCTGTCGCAACAGCAAAAGTCTGTTATGATTTTGCAGAGGGTGCGGAAATTCGAGCTGCTTGAGGTATATTGAATATTGATACGCTGTTAGGAACGCGTTATACCATGATGCAGCAGCAGCACCACCACCACATCATTATGAACAAAATATCCTACTGCTCTTGCTTGCCATTAAATTTTCAATGGATTTAATATCAGATAACAACAATGTATACATAAAAGCTGGAAAACGCTGGTACCTATAACATAAACAAATTTTCTATACTAAAATTCTTCTCCTTCCATATTCTTGTTAAACTTATCGGCACTGGGATACAAATCAAAATTTCATTTCTATGTGCCTAAGCGAAAACAATTAATACTAAGTGGCTTGTTTAATTATATTTAGCGCGCAACAATGCTATCCAAAACGTAACCCTCTTTCTCCCTTTCAGCGTTAGCCCTCACGGCTGGCGAAACGAACGACCAATTAAGCAACAATGCAGGGGGAGAATGATATATAAAGTCGAGAGCCACACTGCTGCTACTACTACTACTACTACGACTACTACTCGGCAAACTCGTCCGAATTTGTTTTAAAAGAGGGTCGTCAAATTGATATAAAGCCGCGGTGGTGGCGACCGCACGGATATTCATTGTTGGACCAAAGGGGAAGGGAGAAGCTGCGACGAGAAAGGGAAAGCTTATATAGGCAGAGAGAGAGAGGGAGAGAGTGAGGACCGACGGCCCCTTGAATGTAAACTCGGCGAAAACGAGGCAGTTATCCCTTCGCGAGGCCGACGCCGTGAGGCTATTATTCGCGAGCCGCAGAGCCATGCGCACGTTATATATACATATATATATAGATATATACGTAGATATACACATAGAACGAAAGTACATTAAGAACCCGACGCCTTCTCTCTTACTTAAGGGCAAACTTTGCTCCCTCTCTTTCCCTCCGACGTGCGCGTGTAAGCGCTTAAAATCTATTTTATGATTTCACGCGTACGCGAGCGAAGCCTCGAGGGAAAATGAATGCGCGAGGCGAGAAGAGAACGAAAGGGTTAACCCCCCTACCTTCTGTACGATGCCGTGATTTATAGGGGAAAAATTTTCCGAGGTGGTAGCGCTCGAGTTTGATGAGTTTATCGAAAGGTCTCGATTATTTCTGAATTTAATAATATTATGAGTATAGAATAATGGCTTTTTGTTATAGCGAATTAAGGGTGGATAAAAATGATCACGTGATTACGTGTAAGTGTACATAAAATGCTTGATGTTTACCGAGCGAGCAGAAATTTTCTGGATATTACACAACTTCGTTGAGGTAGAAGATTCCATTCATCGTAGTTTTTAGTACTTAAATACGAATTTCACTTTTGAAGTTTAGCGTTTCATTTCGCTTTACTCTCCGGTCATTCCAGTTAAAATGAAGACTTTTAAGATCAAAATGCATTTTGAATAACCCCCATTCATTTTACCGTTGAAAGAGGATGCATTTATATTTTCATTTTTCAAAAACTCCAGAGGTTCCATAATTTTACTCGGTGAATATTTTCAAGGCATTTCCAGCTTTACGTATAATATATTCATAGTTGTACACACGGCAAACGAATCGTATTTTTCTCATTTAACGTATAAACAAGAAATAAGGATTAAAAAAAAGAACCCTAATTTCATCTTTGCTGACTGTTCTATAAATATTCTACTTAAAAAAATGATATTTTATATATGTACAATTGAAGACCCTATACTATAGGTCTGAATTATTTGTGAAAAAACGTCAACGAACGTCTTCGAAAGCGTGACAAATGAAATCGCTATTTAAATATGCATGAACTCGCGAGCGTCGAAAAAAAAAGTAGCAGCCGTCTACGAGAAAAAGATGATACATTGAATTAGATATCACCTCTGGCACTACCTGTATTCCCCTAACCCACTACGAAATCTCGGCACGCACGGTTTCTTCCGAAAAACAATGCGCGGACACACACCACCTTCCGTATACTCGCATATATATGTATATGTGTGTATGTTCTGTAGATACGTTTTTACGAAACCCCCTAGCGTCCAGTAGCGAAACGTACATATATATGTATATAGAAACGGTAGTTTGGTCACCCCGGCACGCGCGCGCGAGACGCGACTGCACGCGCACGTGTGTCTCTGTATATATATATATGTGTATGGGACGGACGACGTTTGCGCTTTCGACGCGTGGCCGTGCGCGTTGAAAAAAAGGGGTGCGCGCAACAACACACGTGTCGTACCCCGCGTGCGACTGAGAGGAAGAATGAGAGGAAAAAAAATGTGTGTATGTGTGTGTGTAGGACGGAAACATTAAACGCATGCCGCGCGCTTAAGCTTTCCCTCGTCCTCGAGTCTTTCTCTCTATTTCTCCTGTTGAACGTGTCCGTATGGTAAAAAGCTGTTTGACATGTACGCGCGCTTGGAACGAGCGAATATATATTTTTGCTCGTCCGCGGACGAAAAGTATATCAGCTTTAAGGCGATGTGGTATGGGAGGATGCGGGAGAGACAATCTGCGTTGCGAAATAGTCTCTGCGGGGATGAAGGGGACGCAGGTGTTGATTCGCTGGGGCTGGTTTACGCGTGCGCACTCCTCCTTCGGCGTTCACTTTTACGAGGGACCAACATGAGGGGAGGGGGGAAGGCTGCTGCTGTCGTGCCGCGACGACAAGTGGGTAATTAAAAATGGTTGCTTAATATTAAGCGCAGATTGAAAGGGGGAATTTAGTCGTTTTTAATCGAGGTTGAAAAATTTGATGTATATGAAAGGATTTTAAATATGTTGGGTGGCAAAAAATTTAATATATTTCTTAATTTATAAATAACGAGGTTGAGAAAAATTGTTGTTTTTGAGTTATATGCTGTTTGAAGTTTATTTTAAAATTGCACGCTAAAATAGGTAGTAGTTGTAATAGTAGAATAAACATTATTAAAAGTAAAATGGTACCAGTAAATTTTAATTTTCTTCAAAACGAAATTTGAAAATAATAGATTGTTCTAGTGTATTTTTTCATTTTCGTTATTTCTATGTACCAGAAGGTTTAAGCGCGGCTTAAATATACGGATAGAATAACTGTCGCAAACGATAAAATTTTTACTTCGTGACTATAAATCTAATAGCATATAAAAAACGTTTAAAAAATGAAATTATTGTTGCCTACAGTCACTGCGAGCAAAAGTATAACTGTTTCAAAATAATGAACAATATAACAAGAATATTCGTATATCGATGTATCTATAGTCAGAGATAAATAACAACATATTATAAATTGCCAATAAAAAAATTATTTTTATCGAAAATATTCTGTACTATCTATATTATACGAAAATTATTTATAAAAATTTTAAGTTATTTTATTCTAGAAATAATTCGAGTATTTCAAGGTTTCTGTGTAGAGACGCAATTGCAACTGTAACTTACGTAATGCACGTTTTCACATTAAATTATACAACAATAAACAAATTAAGAGCTCTATATAATATTTATGTCTACTACACGCACAAAAAGTATATTTAAGGATAGAATGTAAAATGTAGAGTATAGGAGTGCAAATACTGTATCCCGTCACGATGAAGAAAATTTTGTGTTTCTCGCTCTTAATCGGAATAGCTTATTGCTATGACGTCAGTGGTAAGTGCCTTTATCGTAAACGAAGATCATATTTCGGATTATTATTAAAAAGGATTAATTTTTAATTTCACATATTTTAGATGTCCTTGAAGGACAGAAGGACGGTATTGTTGGAGGTGGCTTCATTGGCGTTGAAGATGCACCATATATGGTACATGCAAATATAATTTTTAAAAATTACTGCTCAATTTGAGAATGCATAAAATTTCTGACATAAAATATTACAGGCTCAAATTCTCCACGATGGTGAGCAAGAGTGCGGAGGAGCAATCATCGCCAATCAATGGATCCTTACTGCTGCCCATTGCATTGAGTAAGTACATGTATTCACACATTTTCAAGAAGAATGATATTGTTATTAAATCAATGAAATATAATTGATTCTTATCAAATACTAAACTGTTTAGCCCAGAAGTTACCATAACTGTTACTACTGGTTCATCTTTGCTAGGTAAAGGTGAAGAGCGAGAAATCGAAAAATATATTGTTCATAGAAACTATGACGATGACACCACGGAAAATGATATAGCGTTGATTAAGGTACAGTAAAAATATGTCAAAAAGAAATTAACTATTTTATAGATTATGATTTATTCGATCTATTTCTTCCAACAATTCATTTGTGTTTAGACGAAAACCCCTATTAAATACAGCAAGAAACAGCAACCGATTGAGATTTTTAATACGGCTCCGCAAGTTGGGGATGAATTACTTATTTCCGGATGGGGCCGTGTAGGAGTGAGTATTATAAATACTTCAGTATTTTTACGAATTACTACAAGTTGAGCTTTAATTTTAATGCTATGTATCAACTTATTTCAGGAAAAGTTACCAAGTGCCATACGTTTGAAATCAGCTATCGTTAAAGTAAGCGATCAAGACGAGTGTATTGATAAATACGCTGAAGAAGACGTCATGGTAAACAAGAATATGTTCTGCGCGTATACAAAACGTGTAGACTCGTGCCAGGGTGACTCTGGTGGTCCAGCCGTCATTAATGGTAAAATAGCCGGCATCGTGTCATTTGGCATTGGCTGTGCTGACGTTTTTCCAGGAGTTTACACCCGCGTTCACAATTACAGAAAATGGATTAAAAAAAATTCCGGAATTAAAATTTAAACGCGTCTGAAGAATCCATAAGCGTTTCATTGATTTTGAATATTTGCGTATTTTTTATAATAATATATGTAAATACCTTGTAAGATTTTGAATTAAAATGTTTTTATGGAGTTGTATGGTTTCAATGGATATGATTGAACGTACCCATCGCTGAGGGCTTAAAAAGGCACTAGAGCACGAAACTCACCTGTAACATAAAAAGGAATGATACATCAATAACGGTTTATTAAATAACAAAATTTGTAGTTATATACGAAATAAACAATGCACATCTAACGCGTTTGCATTAGTGAAATTAACTGATGTGGGAATTTCAATTAGTAACTTCATATTTAATGTTGGTTCCATATTCGGAGAATTCTATTCATTCTAAACGTTATTTCTCTCAATATATCGTTGCAAGTAAAGTTAACTTGTCATTTTGAAGTTAAATCAACAGTGTGAAAAGTAGAATCAACTATTTATTTATTCTTCTAGATAAATATTAAATATTTTCTTAAACTATAGTTGACAATAAGTTTTTTATGCACGCCATATAATACAATGCGCTTTATAATTTCAACAACAATAAATCACGCCTCAACAATCCATCCAGTGTTCGAAAACCAGCGATAAATCAAATTTGTTCAATCTCGGAAGTTTTCGATAAAACGGAATTCTCGAAATTGAGACGACGGTGGCGGCGGGCGAGCGCTAAAAAATAAACCGACGTGCGCGCGTGCTCACACACAAGACGGGAAGAAAAAGCAATCGGCAAACATCTGTTGCGAGCAGCAGCAGCAGCAGCGTCGGAGACGCAGTTTCTTTCGGCTCGAGGACCCCAAAAAGCGCAAAAATGCGCTCTCTCTCTCTCTCTCCTCGAGAACGTCGAAATTAGTTCGGTCACCAGGCGATCGTAAGTACAGCAGGTGAGCTCTAAATTACGAGCTCCCGGCGTAGCTCAGCTGCGTCGCCGCGGCGCGACTGCCGGCTAGATCTATTGCCTCTCCCGCTGCGCCTTTGGTCTTTACGCCGTTTTCCTCTCTACCACCATCTACCCACTCCCCCATCCCCCTTCACCCCCCCCCCTTTCGGTCGCCCCCTATACTCCATTCTCGCTGTTTCTTCTCGTTCGCGCAACTTCCGTTATAGGTATATATATATATACGTGTGTTCGTGAGTATGTGTGCAAGCAAGCCTGCGAGCTGTAAAAAGCGAACTTGCTCACCAGCGCACTACTGCTGCTACTGCTGCAAACAAATAGTTTGTCGAAATGGCCGTGTGAAGTCGTGTGCGAAAAAATGGATAAACGATGGAAATGTGAGGATTAGTTGTGGCGGTTGGAGAGTTTTGGGCACGTGGTCTGTGTTTTCGTGCTAGATCGATAAAAAATTTTGTAATAAAGTTTTGCGAATTTTCCTGTTGCTTTTGGCATTTGAATTTCCAATTAAATGTCAGAAATAAGATTTTTTTCATGCTTTTATATATACATGTAAAAAAAATTTTGCAAACTAGACTAACCAGAATACTATCAAAAAATTGTACTTTGTAATTATGAATAACATGAATACAATGATTGTATGTATAATATTTTTGGTATGCATGTAGCTGAAACGAATACGCTTGCTATGATAATAAAAAATGGAATAAAGTTAAACAAAAGTAGTAAAACATACAATTTCCATTTTTGAAAATAAATTGGATTTGAGTTTTATCAAAAATTAAATCAGCGTTCCCCTATATTTTTTTTTATATTAAATAGACTTCAAATATAGTCGATAACAATATTTCAATTTACATTGTCAAAAATAAAATTAACTACAGATCAAACTAGTTGTTATTTTGGTTTAATACAATTTGTCGATTTCAGTATTCTAGAATGATACACTAAAATTTTCAGATACTGATATCATGTAACCTTGGCTTTGTAAGAGTAATAAAGAATGCCAAGAAAATGAAAGTACTTTTTCACTTCATTATTACTTCACTCATTACTTCTGTTACCTTTAAACCATATCGTAATATTTTTTTCTGTTCACAAAAAAATAAAATGTTATAACACACACATACACACACAATAATCGTTCCTTTGAAACACAACTATTTACTTTATAACAGTTTCCGACACTTTCAGCACCGAAAATCCGCAGCGTTCTCGCGCCATTAATAAGCCAACCTATCAACAAGATTATCCACCCGAATCCACAAAGACGGGACACACGCCCCGGTATATATACCCTCGCATTAGATCGAGGGTGAAAAATCCCAAAGAGACGAAGAAGACCTGACGCTTTCCCACTACTACTACTACTACTACTACTACTATATATACATACATGTGCAGGAGCCTCGCTCTAAGCTAGCTCGCCACGAATTTCGTCGCACTTTATGCATACGCCGTACCGGGTACCGCAGCGCGCTCCCCGGTAAATATTATAACACCGTGGGATTATGAATTTTGTATACGGTCGACGGATCTTCCGTCTCCGCGTATACGCGCTTGGGCCAAGCCATGTCGCTTGCGGATAAGATACAAGCGGTGCGCGCTCGCGCGCCTGGCGCGAAAGCCTGAGAGTTAGCGCCGACAACGTGGTTGGAGATGGGAGAGAGAGAGAGAGAGAGAGGATGCGAGGTATATATAGGAGAGGGAAAGAAAGACTGCGGGTGTGGAAAGTGAGGAAAGTGGGTATATATAAGCGCGAGAACGGGTGAATAGACGGCTGAGGAGGGCTAAGATTCACCGAGGTTCCGTGCGCGCCGCCTGATGTGAATGCGTCCGGGAAATTGAGGTGCTCGAGGTTTATGAGGATTAGGAGAAGGTGGGAGAAGAGAGTGACGGTTCTAGTTTAGGAGAAAAATTTTGGTAGATTTTTTGGATTATGAATATTATAAATAGGTGCGGCATGAGTACTAACGAGTTGAGGTGTAAGTTTTTTAAATGAATTTCTTTTCAAGGGAGATTTTTAATTATACGGTACGGTTATTACTTTTTTTTTAGAGACGGGTATTTTCAATGTATGCTTACGTGAATAATATATAAACGAAAATATATTTACAGTATGTGAATTTTTAAAATATGATTTGAGCTATTGATCGATACTTTTAATAAAAAGGGTAACTAAGATCAGAATTCAGGGAATAATTTATGAATTCCCCGAATATTTCGTTACATAATTTAGCAGCGTCTATATCATGTATCCTCTAATAAGTTGAAGGGCTACCTTCAGAAAATCATCTATAATGTTTGCGCAAACATGTTTAATAATGAAGAACGTATGATCGGAATTTTGGACCCATGTTAAATAAATCAAATTATCGTCAAATTTCTAGTATAGAACCAAGTACTTTATAAACTTCGGGTTGAAAAAGTGCGTTTTAGTATGGTTTTAATTAAAAAAAAAAAGAACAAAAAATCTTTATAAACAACATAAAAGTAAAAATTGCTTGTCATAAGCTTTACCTATAGTATTATAATATCAACCGGTTGAGATGAAATAATACAGTTTGTATTCACACATAACTATACTTTCAGTTACAAACGTTCACATATATTTTTAATTCGATTAAAGAAGCAATTATGTACACTTTTTATCCATACCACAAAAATCCAACATTTCACATCCCTAAATATACATTTGATTTCATCCACCCTAGTATACCCTTTTCCACCAATCATTTGTATACATACACATAAACATTCCCAAACCATCAACACAACACTAAAGAATAAACTTTCCCCATCGATTACCCGAATTACCCCTGACGATACGCTTGCAAAATACCGCGTGAAAAATACATCAGTCATATACACCTCACCTACATACACACACACACGTCTTCCCTAGCGTTTCCATCCCCCATACCAAGGAAAAAAAGAACAGCACGACCTACCTACATATATACACTTGCTGCATGCCAGAGAAAGAGAAGGGAGAGAAGAATAAGGAAAGAACGCGTGCGCGAGGGGAGCTCGCGAAAATTTATGCAGTAGCGCGCGGCGACGGCTGCTGGCATCGTCGTCGCCACACCGTCGTCGTCGTCGTCGGATGGAAAGCAGTTGGCGGTCGATTCGAATCGCGCGCGCTCTCACATATAACATATATATATATATAACTCGGAGGGGTTCCCTCGTTTCTCCGAATGATTTTTATATTCGGCGAGTGTGTGTCACCACACATAGCGGAGCCATTGCTTTTCAATTCGGTCCTCGTAGTCTCCCAACCCAGCTGTTATATCGAGACGCTTGACGACGACGCAATTGCGGAATAACGATAAATGCACCGTGTGCGGGTATACGTCGAATGCTATACTACTGGTTCATTCCGCGAGTTTTCACGATAAATATTGGCTTTTTCAACGTATGTATGTGCGTATATAATGCATGGTGGTGGTAGCATACGCGTACGTGCGATGCACGAGTAATGTGCGTATATATCGTGAGAGTATAGAGGATGTATAATGTCCACGCGTGCATGCACGTATAGCTGGGGTCGGTTGTTATTGCGAACTAATTATATTTGGATTACGAGCATTGGAGGAATCGGAAAGGTAGAGAGAGAGAGTGCGGATGATTCGTTTGTTTACTGCGAGTTTATGGTGATTTCTGCTTTTTGCTTGGCGACTTGTTAATTTGATCAAATTGCGCACGCAGTGCTCACATCCATGTTTGACTCGATATCGAATTAATTTTGAGGTCGTGGTTTGTTTATCTAGAGGAATGTGTATGTGTATATATATATCTGTGAGAGGGGAAGAGGAAGAAAGCATTTATCGGTCTAAATTTGAAATTAAAATTGCAAAATTTGATAACATTGTTTCATTATGTGAGGAAAACGGCTCCTCTGCGGTCCGCAACAACGCGGCCATTTAAAATGGTAAACAAAGTTGTATACTTATTCAGGCAAACATCGCTTTAAATCACAATAAGAAAATTCCGCACGCGGATGGGGGGGAGGTCGGCTCACTTCATTAAAACAAACCGTCCCTAAATAAGATCGAATTGCCGGCCAGGACGCGCGCCTCGCTCGCCTCATGCATATTCACAAGCAAAAGTCGCATAATCACATTCGCACAGCGCGCCAAGTGGAAAAGAAGAAGAAGAAGAAGACAAAGAAGAAAAAGCCACGACGAACCAAAAAAAAAGAACAGAGAAAAAACGAAGCAAGGACGAGCGCAAGGCAATAACGTTTAATTGCATCCTTTGCGCGTGTGCAGGCCGCAACAGCGGGCGATAAAAGAGCCTCGTTGCGAGAGATCTCTTTTCTTTCTCTCTTTCCCAGTAGCAGCAGCAGCAGTAGTGTACGTTTGAGATTTGTTTTTCAAATTTCCACGTCCTCGTGGCGCCTCGTAGTAGTAGCAGTCAACGACAAAGGCTTGACTGACGCACGCCTTTTGCGGAAGAAACAGCCCTATAAGCAAGCGTGCGCGTGGCGACGTGAAAATCAGTGTGAAAACCACAGAGTTGCGCGTATCGTATATACACATACTATATACACGTGTATATATATATATATATATATATAGGCGCACCATGAGCACTAGTGAGCTATCAAGAAAATGGTATTCTCAGGATGCGCGGTGCTGCGGCATCACACGACTATACGCAGTAGCCGAGGAGGTGGAGGTAGGGAAGCATAGAGGGTGAGAGAGAGCAAGATGCGTATAGGAGAGCGTTTCGCAATAACGTCGATGGCTTGTGGCTCGGGGCTGTCTAAAGTGCGCGGGAGGGAAGGAGAGCGAGAGCGAGAGAGGGAAGGAGGGCAAAAGGAAGAGAGGAGGAGGAGGGCTTATTGCCTCGACTTGCGGTCGTCTTTGGTGCACTCGATGCTCGAGACCGCACCCGAGCGAGCTTTCCGCTTATTTCGAGACCCGAGTGTGTCTAACACACGAGAAAGAGCGAGAGCGAGAGAGAGGCCTGTGTGTGCGTATATATATATACATGCGTGTGCGGGTGTGAGAGAGCGAAGGGTCGAGTGGGTATTTCGATAGCGAGCGAAGTCGCGAGGGCGAAAGGACTGCAGGAAGAAGAAAGAGAGACGATGAGAGGATGTAGGTATAGGAGGGAGGAGAGAAAGGGATAGCCAACGCGCGCGCTATATAGCGGCCGAGCACGAGCGTAATGAATAAAGTAGAGAGATTAGTTGTGCGGAAGAGAGAGAGAGAGAGAGAGAGAGGGAGAGAGGATGAAAGTGCCGGTGAACTTGCAGCAGCAGTAGTAGCAGCGCGCGAGCGCCCCTTACGTGGAATGGGGAAACATGCGCGCGCGCGCGCGCTTCGGTGAAATTTCTGACGGATATTATGTTTTTGGTTGGCGAGAGAGAGAGAGAGAGAGAGAGAACGCGATGCGTTATGACTTCAATAACTTCATACGTTAATTACACGTGGCACGCGAACTTCTGTGATTTTCATCAAGAGAGAGAGAGTGAGGATGGTCTTGTACTGACGTACGTTATTGTGGATTTATATATACATGAGGTGGGAGTTATGGTTTTTGGGAACGTTTTAGTGTGAGAAAGACGAGGGTAAGGTGAACCCTGTGGTTAATTAAAATTACCGTATATTGCAAGTTGAAAAAATATTTAGTCAGTAGAAACTATCCGAATATGCTCAGACAGATTTTTTGAAACGTAAATTTTAATAACTAATAATAACGGAGTAGATGCTCTTCTATTTTATCTCTTTTTTTAATAAATAGATATATATGAAAAGGTATTATATTTATATAATTCAAAAAGCATAGTAGTATCTTCAACAATACGGGCAAAAATCAGAAATCACATATCACAGAGAGATAGAGAAAGAGAGGGAGAGACTCCGTTATTGTTATCACCGCGAAGCACTCAGACGCACTCGAACATTTTCGAAAATAGAAACAGTTGTATCGCCTTTCTCCCTAAAGGTCACCAACACCTCCACACACATATACACAATACTGTCCTTTATTCCAGACCATCGACATTGACGCGGTGGTAGTGGTGATGTCGACCCCCCGTGTCGTCGCGCGCACCTATACGACTTTTCGCCACGTACAGATGTCGGTGGCAACGGCAAGGTGTCTCTCTTGAAATCGATGCGGGCACGTTCTCTCTCTCTCTCTCTCTCTCTCGACCCCCGGGACTTCTTCACCTACCCTCCTCCCCCTGTTTCACTCCTTCGCATTCACCTTACTCTCTCTCTCTCTCTCTCTCTCTCTCGTCTCCCTTATATAAAAATCTTCCTTTCTCCACGCTCTTGTCCGCGCCGTCCATTCACCGCGCGTCGGCTTGTTCGTGGATTCTCCCCGTTGCTGCTGCTGCTGCTGCTGCTGCTACTGCAGCAGCAGGCGCCGCCGACGTTTCCGTTTCGCTCGTCGGAAGAATGGCTTTTCCGTGTCGTCGGATCCAACGGCCGGCCGCCCGCACGTTCCTTCGTTCACTCCGCCGACACCGACTTGGACACAGAAAAAAGAAGTGAGTGAGAGAGAGAGAGAGAGAGGAGAAAGTAAGGGAGAGAGAAAGGCAGGCAGTGTAAAAAAGGAGAGGTGGAGAGAGAGAGAGAGAGAGAGAGATGAAGCTTGAGTGAAGGTCCGACGGCAGTAAGGGGAAAAGGGAGTGGAGGTTGCTGCTAGCTTTTGTAAAAAGCTAACGAAGACTATTGACAAAAACGGAGAGAGTGAGAGAGAGAGAGAGAGAGAGAGAGACGAAGGGAGTGAAAGATCTTTTGGAAGAGAGACGCCCGCGCTCTGATGATTTTTTCCGACAGCGCTCGGAAATACTTAGCTGGCACTTTTCTCGAGTTTAATAAGATGCGTCGGGCGGGATTACTCGGCATGGGAATCAGGGATTTTTTTTTCGTAGCTGCGTGGAAGTTTTTTTTTTTTTATTTAGTTGAAACAATGGGAATTTTTGATTTATATAGAGATAACATTTTGATATTTTGAAAATGAGCTTTATTTCGAATATTTATTAGAGTTAACAGTAGGAAGTAATATGAACAGTTTCATTTTTCAGTAGAATGTTGAATGAAATTTAATATGCATTTTTGTTGTTATTAATTACTATATATTCCATTGTTCGCAAGATATTTTTGTACTCGACGTAAATAACAAATTGCAACATGGCAAAGTTATATATATACGTATGTAATAACCATTAACGGAGCACATCTGGCTGATATCGCAGTTGGCATATATATTTTTACTTTATTTGCAAATTCCACGACCTACATTTAGCCCGGGATTTAGAACATCACCTGATTTCAACCAAAAAATCAATAACCAACCGTTCTCAATGCATTCCGTTTGTTTTTCAAGTTAATAATCGCAGTATATATAAATTTACAACTCGGTTATTACGAAATATTTTAATAAAAATGAAAAAATATAGCTTACGTAATTTATGTATATGTATCATATAACAAACGTTGGACCACGAGTAGATGTTTGTTAATAGCTACTTAAACTTCCAACAATCTGAAAGGCTTCAGTTTGGTCTTACTGTTCCACTGTGTTTGCCAACGACGTGACCATCGTAGTAGTGAGTATAGTGTCGTCGCTATGTTCCCTCGGGACGCGCTGTTACTTTGAATGATAAGCTGACGGCGTTTGATGTAGACCATTGCTCTAGAGGGCCATCTCCCGTTTTTTTTTTTTTTTTTTGGACGTCTTTCAGAAAGCCTTGGTAGACAGTGTTGCCAACAGATAATTTTAAATATTGGTCAATTGCTGCTTTCGCTTCAAGAGACAAGTGGCAATCGTTAAACCATTCTTTTAATTGTTGTATACAATTTCCGTTTACTCTTGTGAGATATCAAGTTTTTTTGCATCTTTTCGGTTCCATTAAACATTGTATTAAGCGCCTTTGCTCACGGTCGCTTATATAACATCTTTGTTTACTTTGCATCTATATTGTGATATTCTTTTTTAAATATATTTACATATAATTCACCTTCAGACAATATTTACACTTTTGCATTTTCATCGAGCTAAGAACTGCCCTCGAGCGATTCTCGTTTTAGAGTATTAATATCCTTGTTTGGTTTATGCGCTTCGCAAATATTTTCTTTTCCCGCTCAATCTGCATCTAATAAATACTTAATCACAATACAAAATTTTAATAATGCAATAAACGACGTTCGTTCGTGTATATATGATTTGAAATGAGCTTTTTCAAAACATTTTTATCATTCTCCATGAGGTACGATAAAACCAGAGAGGCAAAGAAAACAAAAAAGAGAGACATAATTGCTTGTTCTATAGCTAATCTCAACGTTTTCAACGGAACGACAGGAAAATAAACGAAATATCACAAACATTATTAACATCTTAATAACCCCACTTTCCCTTACGACCATACACAGAAAATTTCTCCAGCCCTCGTCGTTTTCATCCTTTTTCTCCAACTCTCTTCCTTTTTCTCTCTCTCTCTTTCTCCAGGGGATTTCGCCCTTTCCTTCATATAACCGTAAGCACAGAGAACACCGTCGAGAGCGAAGCATCTCTTCCACTCTCTTTCTCTCTTTCTCTCTCTCTCTCTCTGCGCTCTTCACAAGGGGCTTCCAAACAAGACCGTAGAAAACTACTATACTATACCCCCTACCGTCAGCCAACGGCAGAGCACAAGAAGCAATCCACCGAGATAAACAAAATCCGAAAAAGTCCGTCGAAAACACTTTTTCCCCCCATGATGCGATGATTCTTTGATAACTCTCCCGGCGCATCGACGCGGCTGGAAAATTGACGTCGGCGGGGTCCGCCAAAGTGCTGCGCCTATATAGATGAGAAATAAAGAAGCGACCGCGCGAGGAAAAGTCGCGATGACAGGGAAGCCCCGACGACATTGTGTATCTTGAGGAAAATTATGTCGGTGCCCATCTAACTCTTTCTCTCTGTCTCTCTTGCCGGTGCTCTCTTCGGGTATATAGCGAAGGGAGAGGAGATACGAAATAACCGGAATAAAAGGGAGAGTGAGAGACCTCCATATACACGAACTATACGTATGAGAAGAGAGTATAGAGATACTTTGCGCCCTGTGAGTTGTGTGTGCTCCCTTTTTTGACGTCGTCGCCCATCTTCTATGTGTATGTATGTGTTTGAGCCCGTCTCTCTCCCACTCTGACGGTATAGAGCTGCAGACAGTTTTAGTCTGCACGTTTGAAGGCTTTTTGTAGGCTGTTTAGTCTTAAAGTCGGCCGACATGAATGTCAACGGTGTATCCCCGAAAATGTCGAAATTATCATACAAAAAGCGACAGTATCTTCCTACAAAGTGTAACAACGCTAAAGTACCGTATAGTAGCCGCTTCTTCTTCTTTTTATCTTATTTTTATTTTACACAAATCTACCTAAAATTAAACATGTTTTGCTCAATTACATTATATAAGACATAATATAAATTCTTTTTTCAATAGACCCACCCACCTATCCCTTCATAGCTTTACATCAATATAAAATACATAAATTTACTTCTCTCCCTCCTCTGCCATCACTTTCCGAAGCTCTATATATAAAGACATTACAGCCATCGAGTTTGAATAGAAATGCTTCACGCGCTCTCTCTCTTCGCATTCTCCTCGTATACTCACCCTCGCGCGCGACGCGTGTCCTCACGCGCGGCACGCATCACCCACGGAAAGAGTGTATAACACGCTTTTTTTTCGTGTCGAAGGGGACGCAAGCGCCTGCCTGCGAGTTTTAAAAGCCGGTGTCGAACAAAGCAGCCGGAAAATGATAGCTTTGATTTTTTTTCTCGCTCCTTTTCATCCTCTCCCTCTCTCTCTCTCTCTCTCTCCGCCCTATAGAGCTTGCAACCATGTCGAACACGCCCAATTTCACATCTACGCTTTTATACCAGGGTATCGCGCGTCCGTTTCATACAGCAGCAGCCGCACCTCGTCCCCTCCACATTGCGATTTACTTTACACGGAAGGTATAGGGAGGGGAAGTGAAAGAGGAAGGGAGAGAGAGAGAGAGGCCCTTTGAAAGGCACAATATCGCGCTCGAGTTATTGCGCATTACGCGTCCTCTCTTTATTATCTGATTTACAGTGTTGCGAGCGCAAGCGTGTACAGTACAGCGCGGGTGAGAGAGAGAGAAAGAGAGAGCGGGGAGATTTTAGCGTTACGGGCTTCCGTACGGCAAGTGTGGCGTATTTTATTCGTTCAGGTTGGCTGATGGCTAATTTTTTATGGCGAAGCTTTAAGCCGCCGGTAGGAAAATTTAAGTGCAAGTGTTTCTGTTGAGGTAGTCGGAACATTATTCTAACGTATAACTGATGACGGTGAAGCTATAATTATAGTTTCTAATAAGATTTAGAGAGAATAGAATTTAGTAGTTCAAAGGTAATTGATATAGTAATAATATAGTATATACGTCTGATTATATATACGTAGAATCTTTTGCAGTTATATATGTGCGACAAAAGTTTTCTTTGCAAAAGAATCTTGAATAAACTGCGAAGAGCGAACTATAGCGCATTGTTTTTTAGAATTCAAGCGTTATCGTCTATAAATAATTCATGGGCTTGACTTGAAATCGTCAGAAGTTTCATTGTATGACGGTCACGCAGTCACGCGCATAAATAACGACGCGAGATTCAGAACCAAAGGAGGAGAAAGAGAGAGAGAGAGAGAGAAAAGAGACGATGCAGAGAAAAGGAGAAAGAGAGAGAGAGAGAGGAAAAGAGAGTAGAACAGAAAGGCATCCAAACGGCCACGGTACTACGACCGCGATTACAATGGCACCGACATCGCTACCGTAGGCAAGGGGTGTGGGAAAGGCAGAAAGAGAGCGAGAGAGAGGGAGAGACGATAACGCGCTCGCTCGCGCGCGTATCCACTCGCGTAATGGCGAAAATAAAGGCGGCGATAACGATAAAGACTCTTGCGCGCGCGCGCGCGCGGGCGCACTATACGCACCATATACCACTACTACAAGCTCGACGCGAGTGAAAAAGCACGGGAGACGGACTACGTGAGCTTGCGACGTAGCAGTAGAGGAGGAGGAGGACGCGAGGGCGGAATAAATAGGGAAAATAGGATGAGAATGTACATATATACACACAACAAGTGTATATATGTTTGTGTGCCTATATATACGCGTATGTACGCGTGTGTGTCGTCGATGCGCTATCATGTATATATTCGCGAATGCACGCGTTGCTGCTTTTCCACAATCGTCGTCGAGCGACTGCATTTTTATTCGTATACATCGTGTATGTATATGTGTATGTGTCTCAGCGGTTTTCGACGCCTCGGATTCCTTTTTATCGACGCGTGTATATAGGGCGCATCGCATTATACGCGCGTTTATTCCCGAACGAATGCCCTCCCCCCCCTCCCATCGTCATCGTAAAACGTCCAGGAAAAAGTGCGAGATTATGCTGTAATGCCGTGCGCGCTGATTGTGCAGACTTTGTGCAATTTTATGTCTATGGGATTGAGGGAAAGTGGTAACTTCTTCCAGACGCTGATAAATATTTGAAGCAGCCGAGTTGGTTGATTATTTTTCACTTCGGATGATGGATAATAAAGGGTGGAGAGAAAATGTATTTTAATGCAATGCACATAGCTGCAATGGTTTTGTGTAAAATGTATGGGAGTTGCATATATATATAATTGTAAGTAAGAATGCACTGGCGTTGCTGAATATAATATAATTGTAATGTGGAATCTCGGCTGAATGTCTCGAATATTTTCCCGAACATGGAAATTAATTACGCGCAGACGCCACGCATACTCCAAATCATTTGCTCATTGACTAAGACGCAAGCACACACACACCCACATATATTTATATATATATATATACATGTGAACGAATGTAATTAAAATTAATTAAGAGGAACCGTATGGTGCAAAGACCGAAATACCCCTAGACACTTGGCTATCGCAAATTAATAAACTGCCTGAGCTTTCGTAATGCGCCATCTCCTTCGGCGAGTTAATAAAGCACGGACAATAAACTAAAGTCTGTAAAATTAATTAACCCTCGCGCTTGGTTGTCTTCTCGGGTATTTCGCGCCAGGGAGAGGGAGTGAAGACTAAGAATGAGACAAAAGGCGACGACGGTGACGACGAAAAAAGTGCGGTAGAGAGAAGAGAGAATCTCATGCGGCCACCCCCCTTCAAGCGTCTTTGAAAAGCCCCTCTTCTCCTTCCCCGTGAAGTAAATGAAGAAGAGAGGCAAAGCCAATTGCCAGAAGGGAGTAGAGAATGACGTCGACGATGACGACGCGACGACCGTCCTGTTATTTCATATATACATCGCGTGCGAGTTTACGGGGGATAGAACCTTGAGATACGTTTAATAAGAGACATAGAGAGTGGTTTATCATTGCCGAAGGGGGGAGAGAGAGAAGAAGAGGGCATGATGGGTCTAGAGGCCGAAATTTTTCAAGATTCTAATCGTAAGAGGAAGAGAGAGAGAGAGAGGTTGGATTAGGGTGAGTGAGATGAACGAATATTTCGAGCTGTCCTCGTACCGGAGGGACACGCGCTGATGTCTTATTTTTATTAGACTGTTCGCGTGGATGTTTGTTAATTCAGAAAAATGACCGGAGGATTTGGGGGATCTTTAGATTTTTATTTGCTCTCGAGAAGTCAAGAGGGGAGACGTTGGTTGGTGTGTGTGTTTTTTTTTCATCTTGCTCTCTACGGTGCGTAGTGGCTTGATAAGAGAACGAAGCATTTTTCATCGCGGGTTATTCTACTTTTTAGCATTTTTCTTCCATGTTTGATAAAAAGATGATCTGCGTAAATTGTTAGTATGAGATGCTGAAAAATTGATGTTTACATTTGAATGTTAATTGGATAGAAGCTATGATTGTATAATCGTTAGGTAGGATCAAAATTCAATTTTATCCTATATATGCATACCATATAATTGCACAATGATTATCGATCAAAAGAATTGAAAAGTTTTATGTACATATTTATGTATATAATCACTGAATTATTTCATTTCATCATACTTCTCCATCGCGTTTACAGAGATAATCGTTTAAGTAAACATAATCGTACATTTGTTTCAGTAAATAAACAGTAGTATATTGTGTAACAACTCACTGTTACAATCATTATTTTAGTTCATAATAACCAACATTTTACTATCCGCGCTCGTACCAAAATATCAAATAGTATTAATCGGAAAACAAACACAGGCAGTTTGTCAACTGGACAGTCATACCCTCCCCTATGTCTCTCTTATGACAATATTCCATAAAAATCGATTTCCCATTCCAATGCACAACCATAAACACGCGCATTATACTCATCTATATATATACATACACACGCATATATGATGCGCTTCAGCCGCTCTCGCGTAGTCTCACTATAACTGGATATATAGAGAATATACATCGAGAGAAGATACAGAGAAAGCATGCGCATGTGGGGGGAGGGGGGGGGAGTCCATATAAGCACGCGCGCGTGAACGTTCGAGTCTTCGAATTCGATAGAAGAGAGGATGGGAGAGTTTTATCGGCGCGTAACTCGCTCGGCGCCATCATATAAATGTGTGTATGAGGGTATCTCTGTACGTGTGTATGTCGATGTATGTGGGCACGCGCGCGATTGTATAGGTATATAAACGGATCAATGAGAGGCAAGGGTCCGAGAGGGGTGAGGGGAAGGAGGTGACCCGCAGAAGAGGGGAGAATAAGTCGGATTTAAGAGGCGGCTTAATGGTTCGGTCAGCGTTCGTCCAATGATGAGTCGACTGCCCGCCGAGCAGCGCACCGTATAGTCTCGATGCTCTTCACTTTCTCTCTCTCTCTCTCTCTTTCCCTCCTGCTATCTAATCTTTATTGAATAATGTATTCTTCTATTAGGGGAGCGGTCTCCTGTGAAAGCGATGACTTTTTCAGAGCATCCCCATCCACCCATCCCCCCCCCCCCTTCGTATACTCGACGTCTCTCTAGTGGATTTTCCGATCGGAACGCGGATTCCCGCATAAAGGAATAATGATGCTGCCGGAGTATTTTGAGTCCTCTATATGGGGCAGGGGGAGAGTCGTGAGTTTTGACGCTCGTAAAGCGCTTGATAGATGGGAAAAATGGGTGAATTTAGGATTGGTAATCTGAAATCATTCGAGTACTTTGGAAGGGAAGAATATTTTGGTTTAAAGGATATCGATATCAATGTAAATATCAGTTGAAAGCGTATTTCAATGTGGAAAGAGTAAAAATATTTTTTGAGGTCAGTTTTGGTAAAAGAAAAAGTTCACAATTTTTGATGTCTCTTGTTTTGTGTAAAAATAGCGTATTGACCGATCTGTTTGTTTGACAAGAAAGAGATTTAATTAAAAAATTGTGAATTCGGAATATTGAAAAAAAATCAAAGCTTGCGAAAGACAACGCAATTTTATGGATTCCAATTTGTACGTGTGTATTTTTTCAAAAAGTTTTTCGTAAAAGCTTTTGCTTTTTTGGCAAGTAAATTTTGAAAGAAAAGAGATCTTGCAAAAGCTTTATTCTTTGTTAGATTAAGTATAATAGTAAAGAAAATAAAGAATGTCAAGTAATTCGTATGTACGTAACTATAGAAAATAGTAGTTTCGAAATAAATAAAAAAGAAAAAATGCTTTCAAGGAAAAGATAAAAAGAATAGCAGGAAATCAATCCACGATTACTGGGAATACTATTCGGATAATCCTATTTTTCCATTGTTTCTTTTGCTCCATTACAAGTAAAAAGTATAATTGATTTCCAGACAATCCGGATTAAAAGCTTTTCTATTACTCGAGAGCATTAAATGTTCACTCTCTCGTTTGTTTTCCGATTTACAAACGACATTTGTTAAAAATTTATCTTCTTTATACGGAATCTTCTCAACGGTTTTTGTTTATATAAAGATGGTTGAAGTTAAAATATTCAAAATAATATATTTTCAGTTTTTGATAATAAGCATGTGTTTGTTTTAAGATTTGAGTACCATCCAGTACATTATTTGTAAAATAAAATAATACTATTTGAATTTCTATTTCAGTTTGAAAGCAATTCCGAAAACTTGTATATTACTTTATTTTTTCCGTTACAAAAAAATGATTTTCACGTCAAAGATTAAAGTAAATTTCTATATGTAGGCTTTAACTCTTCTATTTTCCGTTAATCTTTCTCTCTTTCTCTTAACAAATTACAATCCTATTTCTTTATAAACTGCGCTTACTCCTTTTATCGCTTTATTCTCCTGTAAATTGAGCCTCCGAAAATGGTATCAAACAATATCAGATTGCCCGTCGTGAACTTAAAAGGCATCCTCTTCTGGTATGAGAGAAAGAGCGCTCGAAACAAACCACTCCTCATCCATCACCTCTACTCTCAAGCGGGAACGGAGCGGAAACTCGCCGCACTTGAAAATATCCCCCTGGTGAAAAATATTATTCGCAGTCAATGCAAATATCTTCCGGAGAAGAGAGAGAGAGGAACTTTTGAATTTGTTTGCGATTCGGCGATCTTCGTATACACACACTACGCAAGTATATGTATGGTGTGAGCTTTAGTGTACGAGCGCGCGCGCGCGTCGACAACTGCCGTTGTCACAACTTCCGAGTTATGACGTCAGTCGGGGGGCTGTCCTGAGCCCGGATTATTCTCTAAATTGAAAACTCCTGTCTCAAACTGTTTATACCAATGCTCGACAGTTCTGACGGATAGAGGATTTTCGCGGGCTGATGACGAGCAGACAAGTGTAAACAGATTTATAATATATTAATGTGATAGATCTCGGTTATTTTATGTTCCTCTCATATTTTAATGTTTTCAATCGATCTGAATTAGTTTTAGTTTAACTTTTTTTATCGGGCTTACAATGAACTTTATTAAGGTATTTGGGTTGAATAGTGGCATTCCTAATAGGAATTTTCGTATTGATTTATTGATTTAAATAGAAAATAGATAACCAGTTTAATGGTTGCATTAGAAAATAATGATATAATCGAAAATGCTTATATTAAGTTTTCTTAGTAATCTGCGGTTTCATTCAAAAGCTTTCACTAATTGAAATTCAGATCTTTAGAATACTAATAAACTAGAGGAAGTCTATATTGTAATCCAACGTATTTAAAAGCTTAATATGTAGATAATTTTAGAGTTATTTTGAAAAGACTAATAAAAAGCGAAGTTTTAGTTTAAACTTAAATCATTCCAGTCCTAAAAATCCACAGTTTCGAATATGCTCACGTTTTCATACGTTATCCTTACTCAACTTGATAACCATAGTTGTATGCATAGATTTAAAGCTTACACTTTTTAGTTTTATTTTCACATTTCAAAGTTTGTTTAGAACTTTGATCATTTAACCTTATAAAATGCAAATACTTTTAAGCAACAAATTAATATTACGATTTTGTTACTTATAATTCTCCATCAAATAAAAAAACAACAAAACTCTAAATTTCATATAATACTCCTTATTTTCTATCACCTGCGAAATGGAGAATAATGTCAGACAAATTGTACTGTTAATGTTAAAAAAATACATCCATTTTTTTCCTACTTCTAGTAAACCGAGCTACTTATTCCTTTAGAAACCCAATCCATTTTCATCAGAGATATACCTTCCTACCTGGAATAAAAATACATTTCATTTTCTCTAGCATCACCCACTATATACACGTTCCCATTCCATTCAACAAAATTTCGCATTCACCTTTAAACATCTCACTTTACACTACTGGCGTACTCGTGTATATGTACATATATATATATATATACGTCGTGCAAAAATGAAAGACAGAGATCATATTTCTCCGTGAAAAATCCATCTCTCCAGTCGTACACCCCTAAGTCCCCGGCGCCTTTTCGAAATCCATCAGCTGTAATGGCGAGGAGTCGGCGGCTGAAAAGCCCAAAGAAGAAGCTCGCGGCTCACAAAACGCCAAGATCTTGACGGCACTATAACGTCCCTGAGGATAGAGAAAGAGTGAGAGAGAGAGAGAGAGGCGTAACGCAAGACGTAACTCGTATTACCCCGATCCCAGGGCTTTGCGCCTCATTTTCGCGCCTCAAATCGCGAGTCCAGCCTCTCCGTATAAATACGCGAAAAGAGAGAGAGAGAGAGAGAGGAAGTAAGGTGAAAAGATAGAACGAATCCTCGTCTACGGCGAGTTAATTAGTTTTGCGCGCCGCTTGCCAGGCCAACGTTGCCATCGTTGCTTTTTCTCTGCTTCCAACGCTCTCTCTCTCTCTTCGCGTACGGCCGTAATTGAATGAATATTTAAAAACACGCGTATAGCATAGCCGTGCGGCCGAGATTTTCCATTCGTTGCTGCTGCTGCTGTTACTACGACTTTGGGGCCGGCGGATGACCCACTTCGTTCTGATGTCTAATTTTTTTTCGAGCTCGGTTTCTCTCTCTCTCTCTCTCTTTTTCTCATCTTTGTGCTTTTTAGTTAGTGGGACGGCAGGAGGGATGAATTAGCACGTGTCGGCGCGCCTATTCCCGGGTTATGCAGATTCGCTGGCTTTTTCGTTCGCGGATTTCAATGGACGAAGTTTGATGTTCAATTAAAGAGTTTGCGAGCAGCCGGGTTATGGTTAAAGAAACTGTGCTATTCGGTTAAGCTCACGGATTGCTCTCGTATATAGTAATTTATTTACATCTTTTCACGCTCATCTCATGCGACCTTCTCTGCGTAACACGAAAAATAAAGAAAGTTATATAACCTTCGTCGTAAAATTACTTGGAATGGTTTGGGGAATGATAGTTAGTGGATTGTAGAACTTGGTCAAATGAAAAATGGTTAACCGTTGCTTTCATTGCCGACGATGCCGAATTGTAATTTCCTGGCAATTCCTGTAATGAAAGGGTCTATCTTTTGAGACTTTAAGAGTCGTAGTTGCAAAAGTTAGGCTATTGGGATCAATTTCAACTACACGCGTAACCCTCCCCCTACGGCTGGCAATCGCATCCTTTACAGAACTTGAAGAAAATGCACTTAACGATTTTCGAACTTAAGGGGGGAGGGGGAGCAAGAGAGAGAGAGAGAGGGAGAGAGAAAAAAAACGTTACCTCTATAGAGAAGGTCAGTTTAAAAACTTCAAAGGGTAAATCGAGTTTTCGATTGAGTTAGTTTTCAACTCTATCACCGTTGGGAGAATCGAGATTTCCGTTGTTACCTAACAAATCTTTAGAAACACGATATAAACAGGAACGATGTATTAAAGTAGCAGCGATACTAATTTAGAAGAATAAATGTGTATAGAAGGTATACTGTGTTTTAAATTGAAATAATTCTTCTTATATAACAGATAACATTTCAACTACTTTTTTCTACTTTAATCGAATTCTACTTTTATTAATATATTGTTTCAGTCACTTTTCCTCCTTCGCAATTTGTTTTTGTCCTTATATTTTCTCTAACGATAATTTGCTAAGAATGAAAAACAACCTATTGACGAATTCTTATACTTTACTCTAGTCCGTTCTACATTATCCCTCGCAAACAAATTAATTTTCTTGGAAACCCTAACCTTGTTACAAAAAACTCACCTATATACCGACACTTACGTGGAAAAATATTCGACCTCGCGTACTTCATATCCTAAGCTCATCTAATAACTCAAACTTCACTCCGAACAAATCGGCAATAATCTGATCCTCCCATTACCGCATTTTTTCCCCCTCGTGTGTACGTAAAAAAACGTACACCTCTCTTATTCTCGTGGAGAAAACAGTGTACTTAGCACGCGGACGCATACCACCAGCAACCACTTTGTGCGTGAAAATCGTTGTTTGCCCTACTCGCTCGTTCTCGCAGGCTCGTTGAAAAACTCGAACGAGGGTAGCCGTTGACCGAAAGAGGTTTAACCCACTTGTTCTCTCACTCACTCACTCAATCTCCCTTTATTCGCACTTATCGCGGCACTTAAAATTTGTTTTCGACTCTCTGCTGATGATCGACGTTCTTCCATATTCTTTCCCTCCCCTCGCGTATACAACGCAACGTATAGCAACGAGGCTCACTTCTATTCCTTCCCTACCTACGAGTTCGCCGAGTATGTAGAGCGTAGGGATGCGCTACGTGCATATAGCGAGACCCTCAAAGACTTGTGCGACGCTTTCAGTTTAATTAATGCGCCGAAACCAAAGACCCGTTTTTGCGGCAGTCCGTGTATATGCAAAGGATAGAAGGGTGTACGCGCGCGCGGGTCTCGGTTTCTTTAGAGAGAAAGAGAGAGAGAGAGAGGCGGGGAAAGAGGGAGGAGATAGGAGGTGAACGACTTTAATTAGACGAGCGGGAACGCGACTCTCTCGCGGTCGGCTGATTACGCGGCCCACCGGTGGGAGGGGAATTGATTTATTCGCTCTGCGAAACTGCTGGTGTATCGCGTGCTAAACGTTTGCTCTTATATACATATATATACACGTGAAATATTGTGTTTTTGGCGGGGTTGAGCGTGAAAGAGACATTGGCCGTAATGGAAATGTTTCAATTACGATGGGACTAGTCGTACGGATTGAATTAATGAGATGAATTTTTGATTGTAGCCTGTAACTAATGTATATGCTATATATAGCTGGAAATTTGGATATCATGAGATTTTGTTTGTTTTGGAATGATCACTTATAGGTAATATTATTTTAATTTTGTATTTTAAGTGTTTGCTATAGAGAGTTGAAAAGTTCATGCAAAATAATTAAAAAGCACTCAGAAGTTGAGAGGCACAAAAGTGACAAGTGTGTGTTTTAGCCGAAATTAAATGACATGTCATCTAATTCGGTAAGTATTGATTACTATAAGTTTAGGGTGCATGAAGATAGAAAACTAGAAAAGTGACCAAATCAGCTTAGTATTTGAATTACCCTAAGTTACTTCGTATATTATTTAATACTTACACAATTTTGTTTGTGTAAAATTATAACAGCATTTGATTATAATCAATAAATTTTCTAAATACATACATAATGTGATTTTCCATTGTAATTATAAACTACAAATTTGATTACACATCGCTTTTGAATATAGTTCAAATAGTTGTTATATTAAACAACTAAAACGATTTTAAAGTTAAGAAGGTTATTAATGATAAAGATAAATAATAACTTACGCTAGCAAATACATCAACTTTATTGATTATTATGTTGGTATAAATGAAGGTATTTCTACCTAAGAATAACATCGAAATTTTATTAAAATATATATAAATAATTATGCTTCTTCGAACATAAAAACATAATCATAACACATCATTTCTAATTTAAAAACTATCAAAAAGTTAGCCAACCATCGGCTACTATTTCTACCAGAATACAACTATACATGATCTTCTACTTAACCATACCGCATCATATAAAATCACCATCAAACCTCATAGCGCTCAAACCACCACTGCACGCAGGACATCCACAAATGACTTTAGCGTCTCATATATGTAAATTTAATCACATCGAGGCTTAACCAAAAACCAGCCGCCAGGCGCCAAAAGAAATCAACTCCCACCCAGAGTCACGTCGAGCCCTGGCGAATAATCAATCACGATTAGCGCCGCTCGGAAACGCGTCAATCCGCTGCTACACTCTCTCTCTCTCTCTCTCTCAAAATCAGAACGGACGCTTCCCATCAGCCGTGCACACACACGTCTACGTATCCTTCTACAACCTCTCTCCTCTTTCTCTTCTACACACACGTACAGGTGAACTTTATCACCGTTTCGACTTCCAGCGTGAGCGCGATTAAACGCGACCCGTGGCGTAATAGCGCCGCCGCCGCACCGCCGCCGAAATCACCCGCCGAGACGATAGCCTCAGCGACGACGTCGTCGACGACAGCGTACACGCGCGCGCGCGCTCCCGAGCGCTATTTTGAAAATGCCCCCCGGGGGAACAGAGGGATTCCAATCACGGGCCGACAATACGGACGCGCAGAGTTTCTCTCTACCTACCCCCTCCCCCCCTTCCCTTGCGGGCAGCAGCAGCAGTAGCCAATCCAGGTGGGGGCTCTTCTCGCTTTAATTTTCGTCACGCGCGATAGAAGCTGATAGATATAGTATACGCACGCACATACGCGTATTGCTGCGTATACGCGTTGCGTGTGATTGCCTCTGTTTCCGTGCTCTTGATTTTTTTTTTCCTTTTGTCAGCAGCCGATGAGTTTGTGATCTTTGATGATGACGTGTCTGTGGGTATGTGTGTGTTTTTGTTTTCGTTGTATAGCAGTTACGTTTTTTTCTAGTGGTTTTGAGAGATATATGCGTGTCGGTACGTTAGCTCTTAATTGATGGGCATGAATAGCTTGGTAAACGCTCGGGCAAGGATGATGATGATGGATCGGGCGCCGAGTTTGTTGGAGTTGCCAGGAGAGTTTAAGTAGGTCGAGATACAATTGCCGATGATTACTCAAATACAAATAAGGGATTATTTTGGATGGAAGGAGGAGGATGGATGGAAATGAGATCTGTAGGCGAGAGCTTGTCTGACCGTGTTTAACTTGTACCACTTGGAATGCATTAATGAGTTTGCGGTAATACCTATATATACGTTTTATGTTTACCAATGGAGAAATTTAACAGCTCTTTTTTGTAATGAAGTATATAAACTGCGTTATATAGAGATTGTATGGAGAAGTGAGATAATGGAATTCGATTGTACTTGCAGACATAAGCGTATAACTATATAAAACTAACACAGAGAAAGCGAATAAAATAATAGGTATTACTTTTATCTTATTTTGTTTTGTTTTGTTTTTTTTTATTTTTGGTATAACGGAAACTTTTCAACACTCGATTACCGACACCCGACAATGTTCCAATTTTCAAAATTACCACTACATCTCACGATCAGAGTTGAAAAAAAAATTCCACCTTACAGTGCGCACGGGGAAGGCTGCAATAAACGGGAGCAAAAGTTTTTTAAGCGATCGACTTCAAACGTGAAAAGGGCATTCGGTAAACGCGAGAAGAGCGCGCACGCGTATAAAGCGAGCGCAAGCGAAGTGCCGCAGCGTAAAAGAGAAACCCACCGCACACGCTCTCTCTCTTTTTCTCTCTTTCCGTATTTTCCTTTTTCTCTCCCTTTTCTTTCTCCTTCGCCATTAAAGAATTCCGGGGCGCACTTTCCGAGGCAAAGAAATAAAGGAAAAACACGGGAGAAAGGGAGAACGAGAAAGAGAGAGAGAGAGAGAGGCAAAGCGTCGATGGGTCGCGCGATCGCGGTTTTCGTTTATGCAAGCCGGTGGAAGCTTCTTTGCGCTCGCTGGTGGTTCTTTGTATTTTCTCCTATCACTCTCTCTTACTCTGTCTCAGCTCCTTTTTCTTGCCTCCGCTTGTGCCGCCTCGGCCATAAAACTTCATAAGCCCCGAGCACGCGACTCTTGGGAGAGAGAGAAAGAGAGAGCGCGAGAAAGGCGGAGGCGTACAGGAGACGATGTATATATATATAGGAGCGGGAAAGAGAGAAAGTCAAAGTCCGCTGGAGTTTCTTTCTCTGCCGTCTCGTGTACGTAGGAACAAATATTTTTTTCAAAAAGTGCGTGTCAACCATGCGAGGCATTAAAAAAAATATATGCGTGAGCGTGAATTTTTATATATTAAAAAAATATATATAAGGGTAGACAATATTTTTCCACGTTTCATCGCGTGGCGGGAACATAGCGCTTTCCGACGCTGTTGCGCACGCGCACAACTTTGGAAGCTGCTACGGGAAAGGATTTTTTTCTCTCTCGTAGAAGCAGAGGCCGGTATGTACGGGATTCTTGTTGTTTTTTGGTCGTTGACTGACGAAAACCCCGTCGCACTGAAGTATTTACCCTTTCTGACCAAATGAAGAACAGAGGCTTTTGAACGAAGTTATAAAAAATGAAGCGAATGCGTGGAAGGCTAAGGAGAGAGAGAGAGAGAGAGAGAGAGAGAGGTTTTCATAAAGTTAGGTGGGAGCGGGAACTTTTAAGTTTGATGTCAAGGCGTAATGGTAAGTCATTCTTCTTTGCATGTAAAAGGAGCATTGACGAAAGTTTGAATATATTTACCATAGAATTTGAATAACTTACGGGGGTTCATTTTTTTTAAGGTTACTGGTACGTTTTGCAATTTCGTCAGAAGCGTATAGGTGTAAACATAACATTCTGTTCTAAATTAAACATTGGGTCCTATTTCATCTATTTTATGTTAATTTTTTTAACAAACTTTATTCATTAAAAAAGAAAAAGTGTGATATACAAATAAGCTTCGTTAAACGCAATATTAAGGGCAGCGACAGTTACCTAATTAACCTCGATAAGTATACACACGTAAAAAAGCAGCCTTTAACCACTCAATTCATCACAATTACATTCCCACGTTCCAATTCCTTCCTCTCGCGCTTGGTTCGGTCTCCATCACCCACGAATGAGAACCGATTCATAACGAACAATAACCTTCTCTCTTCTGCTCACGTATACCTCTACACACACACCCATTTGCTCTCTCTCTCTCTCTCTCGCACGACGACCACCACCACTACCACACATGGCTATATATACCGGTTAATCATCGCACACGGCAATTACCAGCTCCCTAAGAACTTCGCTCGATATTTCACGCGTCGCGAGGCCCATTCAATCCTCCTCCCCCTTCCCCCTCGACCATACACGCGAGATTTCTCCTACGCGCGGTTCTATATACGTGCGACTGTATATAGCGTGACACTAAAAGCGCGATCTCGCGGCTCGTCGGCGCGAAATAAAAGCCTTCCGTATACCCCCCCCCCTCCCCCACCAACATACACGTGCGCCCGATCAGCTCGTTTTTATCTCGAGCCGGCGTTGTTCGATTCCGCTCGGACGACTTACTCGCGCTCTGCTGCTGCTGCTGCTGCTACCGGCGACGAATTGAAACAGCGAGAAGGCGGTTTCTCGATAAAACTTTCCACCCGAATGAGCTAACCGCAGCTGTGCTGTGCCTGAGTGAGAGTAAGAGAGAGAGAGAGAGGGACGCAGAGAGTGTGTGACTTGATTTCACTCGGACGCTCGAGTATACTGCACAGCGATAGGTATAAAGAGAGAGAGAGAGAGAGAGAGAGAGAGTGGAGCGGTATTGACGGATACGAATTTTCGCGCGAGTTGGTCACGACGGCAAGTTAGGGTAGGTGTGAATGTACGTTGTATGTAGATATATATATAGCGGGGGTTTCGAGTGATTAAAATGTTCAATGCGATGCATGCGGCTTTGTATATATATTGAATCAAATGGAACAGAGATGATGTATAGGAGGGGGGATGGTATATATGGAGTTTTCATATGATAAATTTTCTTTGGCCGCAGTGCTTTTTATTACCCGCGATCGCGATAACTTTGAGGCTCTGTATACGCTATGGGTTCATGAATGCGTTTGTCAAATTGAAATGAGAGTAAATGAATGCGTGAATTCACAGCGAGAGACAGAGAGAGAGAGAGTTAAAAGTTTTATGCGCCGTTAGATATATAGATGCAGAGGTCTCTGACCGTACGGGAATGTTAAATAATTTCAATTTTCAATGCGTTTTTAAATTGATAAATTGCCTTTTTTCGAAAATAATTTACCTTTTCATCGTAAATTTAATTTCTACACTGGTTTTAATCGATAGGTGAATATTTCAATTTTTGAAATTTTCGTCGCATTATTTAAAATCTGTCTACGTAATCAGACACTCATCTTTTTATATTATTCCTGTTCACATATTCACTGGCTTTTTATTATCTACTTCCATTTTGCGTATTGAATTTTTTAAATTTATTTTTATCCGCGTACATATATAGCCATGATTCACCGCTGAAAACTCGACTCAACAGATTATCCCTATCATCAGGTCTTTCTGTTTCTGCGTCGATTAAAAATAACGTGCGAATAAGCAAAGTTGATTAAAAAATATTCGATGGAGCTCTCGAATTAACGAGTCACAGTCTAATTCAAAATCGCTGTATTATTTAAATTTTTATATGCTACTCTCATTCGACTATAAAATAACTAAAATCATTTAAATGTTGGCTGAACAAAAAAATCACGAAAAGTTTTCGACAATATAAAAAAAACCTTTTTAAAGGGTAAACCGTGTAAATAATATTTTTCTTTTTTCTATTGATAAATATTTCACGTCTCTCGGTGCTACATATTTCCCTTTCTCATTAAAAACAAGAAACTCAAGGGAGAGAGAGAAAGAGACGAAAAAAGGGAGGAAAATCAACAATGCGCGAGTCCTTTTCGCACTTCTAGCTAACATTCACGCGCGCGTGCGCACACTTTTTCCTTTGAGCAAAGCCGCTCTCTCTCTCTCTCCTACCTTAATCGCCCGATAAACCTGCCCGCGCCTCTGTTTCTCCGTCCGTTTTTTCTTTATATTCAAACCATCGTCTTTCCTGGCTCGCGCTCGCCGCTAACGACTTACAAAGCTTTGATTATTCCGCGCGCAAGCCAAAACAGCTCTTTCCCTCTCTCTTTCTTTTTTTTTTCTTTCTCCCTCTTCTTTCCTCTCTTTTTTTTCCACTTTTTTTTCACTTTACCGCGCGTGCCTCTGGGACACAGTATATATTTACGCCGTCTTTGCGAGAGAGACGATGACGATTCGGAAAGCTATTTCTTTCGTTGTTTCTCCGGGACGCTTCTTCGTTCACGCGATTTGGCACTGGGATGAGATGTGTAACGTTTCGAATTAATTGACGGTGACGGAGCTCTTATTATCTCATCGATCATAGGAATTAACGCTTGAGTGTATATGAAGCTTCGTGGGATAAATAAAGGTTATTGAGCGAAGCGTGATTTTTCTTTTTTCTCCGCTTCGTCTTTCGTTGCGGATGAACGACTTAATCTCCCATAAGGGTGCTGATGGGCAGTGATATAATTGTTTTGGAGGAAGAGAAATAAATTGAAATATTATTTATAGCTGTAATAGTGCGTGGCGACAGTAAAAGTGGGCTTAATCTTGGGTACAGAATGCGGGAAAATATCAGATTTGCGGTAGCTAAATTGTGCCGCGGGATTTGTGAAATATATAATGATATTTAAAGTAATATTATGGAATTATAAAAGCATAAATAATTAACGACATAATTGAATTAAAAAAATTTCAATCCGGCAGATTTTGTATCTGCAATATGCGTATATTCAGTGAGTTAAGAATGCAATGCAGTATTAAAAAAATAAAACGATAATAAAATGAAGGATAAAACTTTTTTTTTACGAACCATAAAGCGACGCAGTAAAATATCGGATTCATGGATGGTACGTACCTGTAACATAAAAAAAATATTTATATATAAGAAAACTGTTGATTTGTGTATTAACCAGAAATATCATTATCATTTCGACAATTAAATTATAACTTTATCACAAAATGCATGTCGGAAGTTTTATATTCTATAAAACAAAAAGATATATATATATATATATATATATATATATATATATATAATATAAAACTGTAGA
>JAWWEQ010000001.1:27926617-27994512 GCA_035583055.1 Torymus tubicola | reverse complement strand
TATATAAGACTACTACTCTCTTCGGCGCACCTAGCCTAGCAGTTCATCCCCGAACTCCTCTCACCGTTGGGAGAAAAAAGGAAAAAAAAGGAAGCCAAGCGCAGGCGAAGAATAGAAAATATCTAAAAGTTGAGCGCGGGCGGGGAGAGAAACTTAGACAAACGGCGATTCGTATGCGCGAGCCTTCAATTTCTCCCGCCCTTTATCCTCTCGTAAACGCCGAGGCGCTTTCTCTCTAAAAGCATGCGAAACTTTACGACTCGAGCGACTACGTGTCTGTGTGTGTGTATATATATGTGGCTGAAAGAGAGAGAGACAGAGAGAAAGAGAAGAGAGCATATATAGGTATGTGTGTGTGTGTGCGCGTACGAGGCGCTCGAGTGCACGCGGCGGAATATGCGAGAAGTTGGGAGGGAAAAAGAGACGAGTAATAAGTGAAGAGCGTTAACTCTTTTCTGGAATCGTGCGCCCGCCGCCGCACTGCCGCTATACTGCTACTACTACCGTTGCGCGGAATTCGTCAAGTGGGCGTAGCTCACGGACTGTCGCCGTTTTTCTTTCCGCGCGTTTTGCGGATACTCGCGTGCGCACTTTTTGCAAGAAAAGAGAGCGAGAGAGAGAGAGTGAGTGAGGGCAGCAAGAGAGTGAGAGGAAAAATTTATGTACACGAGTATATGTGTGTGTGCGCGCGTGTGGAAAGAGAGAGAGAGAGATTTTATGGTGCAGTTTACCATATTCGCTGCCGTGTTTCCGTTCTTTTCTCTTTTTTAATATCGGTGAATTTTTTTCGAGAAAACGTCGGACGGTAGTGTATTTTTTTTTCTCGTCGTAATTTTCGTATCAGAGAGAGAGAGAGAGAGAGAGAGAGGGAAGAGAGATTATGTTCGAAGTAGTGTTTTATCCAGTGGAAATTGAATAATTTGATTTTATGGTGTCGCTTGAATATATATTTAAAATGTTAAAATTTTTAGAAAAATATATAACTTTGAGTATAAAAGTTTTATGTAGTAGAACAAAAAATGTAACGAAAAAAAAGATATTATCTGGTAACAGTGAGAGGTGAAAAAGAAGCCATTGTGGTATAATGAGTATAAAGTAACATAATCAGTGAGGGAACAAAAAAAAAGGTAGAAATTCGATCTCAAAGGATTTTACTTATATCAACGCACAGTATATATATATACCGGGAAAGGTAAAATTCACAGAAAAAAGAGGGGGGGGACAAAAGGGCGGCACAGGGAAGAATTGATTTGCAGGTCTTGCGATATCGAGAATGAAGAATGAAAGAGGGAGAAAGAGAGAGAGAAGGGCTCGGTTCGTGAGTGAGAATGTGCGAAATATGCATCGGTGCTCGCTCCAGAGTTGACGGGCTGCTGCGACCTACCCGCTTCTTCTTATATATAATATATATATATATATATATATATATAGATTCTCGGTAGTAGCGCGAGTTACCTCTCGGTCGAGATTGCTATTAAAAGTTCAAAGGAAAGCTCGCGCAACTCGAGAGTGTAAGGAATCAGTTCGCTTCTCTTTTTTTCCCTTCCTCTTCCTTCTCTCTCTCTCTCTCCCTCTCATGAATATAACGACGAGCGTAGAGTCGTACGAGCGCGTCCGCTTTGAAATCCCTCGGTCGTCCGCTAGCGCGCGTGCCCCTTTTTTTTCGTTCTTCTACCGTAAAAAAGATAGCGAATGGACGGATGGACGGACAGACGGAAGTTTTCGCGAAAAATCATTTTTCAAGATGTAAAATGATGGGTACTTAAAGGCTGTTAGTTTTTAATGAGGACTATAAGGCGAAGGATTTTTCTTTATTTCACACGCTGCAGTTATTTATTATGTAGAACAGGAAACTTTGATTTTTCCTTGAATCGGGAAGGATATATATATATATATATATATATATATATATATATCGATCGGTTTGGAAAAATGTATGCACAGTTAATGCACGATAGTATGGTGATGGAAAAAAGTGATGCAGTCTATATATTCGTCTATTATTTAACGTGCATATATATGTATATATATAGATGTACGGTAAATATATTTTTATATAGACGCGTTTTGCATTTTTGAAAAGTTTCGGATTTAATATGAGCGCGTAGGAAAATTCCTAGCGCAGCCAAGCGCGTAGAAAATATTTTCTGTTTACAGAAGTAAAAAATTTCTGTTGCGCGGAGGAATAATGCAAAAAATTGCTTGAACTATGCAGTTCGCTGAAAAATCTTTGAACAAATAAAATAAAACTTTACAGGCTCCGTATGCAATGAAAATAATATTTTTATAGAGAGGAAGAGAAAGAGAGGGAGAGAGAGGAAGAAGGATATACGTCAGTTTTTAAAAGTCAACATCGTGCCTGTTTTAAAAATAAGTAGAAAGTATTTTGTTTTGCCGGCTCAGTTAAAGACCAGATATCGACGTTTTCTTTTGTAAACATATCAGTTATATACGTTTGAAATATATACCGTAAACAACAAGAATTTTTCCACCTCTTTGCAACATAACTTGACCCATTCGCATATATATCGACGTATATAAAAGTTCCTTCATTTCAGCACTGTAACTTCAATCTTCACCGTTTTATCTCGCGTTTCCTATATAAAAATATAATGATACTATATTTTTCACCCAAAATACAATATACATTTCAACTTTTTTTCACGAATCATTCGACATTTAAAAAAAAATTTTCAAAATCCCAACCTCTTTAGCATCGTATAACTACTTCAACCGTTTTCCCGTAATAAAATACCTCTTGAAACTAAACACCTCGGGGCTCGTTCCTTCCGATACTTAGAAAAACGCGAAACCACTTCAGCCGCGCGCGGCAACTATATATACACCGCATGCAGCCAATAAATCCTGAAACACGCGAGAAACCGCGGGAGCTCCTTGAAAAATGACAAACTTGCCGACAGTAACAGACACGGCATTAATACGCGCGAGCCTCGCACAATTTATCCTCTGTAAGGGGGAGAAAAGTACGCGCTCGTTCGAACTTTCACGCACGCAGACGATGGACATATACATTATATACACGCGAGAGTTGTATATATATATATATGGAAAATCGGAGTTTAAGCGAGTTGAAGCTCGTGTTACGAGCTTGCGCGCATTATACACACACATATATATATACAGTTAGTTGGGAGTATGTATATATGTAGGTGCGAGAGAGAGAGAGAGAAGTACGCGAGCGCGTGCTTTTCGATATTCCAAGTCGTCGCACGTTCCGAATTAGCTGTTCGGCTCTGCTGCACATTGGATCCATAGTCCATAGAGCGCTCGGCAAAATGTCGTGGGTACATGGTAGGGGGAATATAACTATATTGCTCACACTCTGCAATACTCTCTCTCTTTTACTAGCTTCGTTTCTCTTTCTTCTGCGCACGTTCTCGCTCCGTCTATCCGATTGCCTCGTTCTTGTGTTTGTCTTATTCCTTTTTTACACTTCCTCCCCTTTCCTTCTCCCTTATTTCTATCGACCTTCCCGATTACCCGCGCTGACTACTCGTCGTCCTTTTCTCGCGCAAGCTTTCCTATCGACTTATATCGGCCGCTGCTGAATTAACTTTACGCGAGTTTTATGAGAATTTTTAATTATAAAGGGGGGCGAGACTATACGGGATTTTCTTTTTTTTTACACATAGTTTTGTCAATTCAATGACAATATTTTTTAATTAGATATAGCTTTTCAACGTACAACGGGAATAATTTATTCTCGATAGTATATTTAAAGACTGTGATTTATATTTAATGAAATGGCCTTGCCGAGGTCACACCAGCGTCAAGAGCGAAAACCGAAGTAATAAAACTCTTCGAGGGAAGAGATGGCACAACGTGGCGCTAAATTAAATAAAGATTGAACATCCTATCTGGGGAGGCTTTCTCTCTCTCTCTCTCTCGCTGTCTCTCTTTCCGTATTCCGGTGCAAATGAATGGGGAATGGGGAGCTCTAAATGGGAAATAAGTCTGTGGAAGACAAATCACGTCTCGGTCAAGTTGCGGGGTGATCATGTTCGAATGCTTCGCTTTTTCCAAGAACGAATGATATTAAAAGAAAGGAGAAAAAAATATATATATATATAAATTGTCTATTATCGTGATGATATATCGCAATATATTTTTGTAATTATGCACCTTTTAGAAAATTCACTTTTTATATGATAAACTATTTTGCAATATCAATCAACTTATACAATTCTCACATCCCAAAGTTTATTCGTATACTCCAAGACAATCCAAGTTCATACTTCATGTCAAATCATCATCGGATACAACTCAAATCCTCATCACAATCTATTCTAATTCTTCTATATATAACTCGACAAATCCATCGTCACAACTTTCTACCGCTCATCGTATAATATATATCAGCGTCAGGAGCAATGTCAGAAATCATGCCTCACAGCCTCGCAGAACGAGAAAGCATTGAAGAGAAGCGCAACGAGCGACGAATTCCTTTTACACCGCATTTCCATCAAAACAACTCTCGTGTTCTTGCCTGTATACACACATACACACACACATACATAGAAAAGCTACCCAGTGCACCATCAATCGTGAAATCACTTCTTTTTTTTTTCTCTAACGCACTTTCAATCCTCGCGACGCGCGCTCCCCGAATCATGCATCTTCCGCGAGCGAGCTTCGCGCGCGTTTTGCTCTCTTTCTCGCTTCCACATAAACAAAAACTTTTCGACGACGACGACGTCGACGTTGGCGACGACGGAGTACGTTCCCCTTTCGCGTGTATTCCCTGTGCGCGATCCGACCCCGAAGAAGTCCCGTAATACCTTCTCTCTCTCGCTCTCTTGCGTGCACACACTTTGCTTCTTTCCTTTCTTTCTTTCGCCCTCTCCCCCTTATCTCTCTTCGCGACCTCCTGAATTATTCCCTCTTTCTCTTTCAACGTCTCTCCGTCGTTCTATATATATATCTATGCCTTCGCGCTCTGTCTTTTCATCCAGGGGCCCCTTTTTTCGCATCTCGCTCGCTCGCTTACTCGCTCGCTCTTTCTCTTAGCACAGGAGGAGGACGTCTTACCAGAGGCGTATATAGGAGCGAAATTGTTGCTTCTTCGCTTTTTCGCCCGGGCGCTGTGCCGCCACGACGACGATCGAATCTCGCCTCATCCGTTGGAATTTCTCCCATCGCCTCCTACTCTTCTCCGCTTTCTCTCTCTCACTCTCTCTATTCTTTTTTTTTATTTTCTTCATCGTCGCCTTTTTCCTCGACAGTACGCGGCATTCGCGCACGCTCGCTCTCTCTCTCTCTCTCCCCCTTCTCTCTTCTCGGTATGTACGTGAGGCGCGCCTTCCATTGGCGTAGCAGCATTTTGTTTCTGCTATCCTAGCTATCTGTCTCATCTCGCGAAAAATTGGAGTTATTCGATTGGACGTGTATATACGTGAGCTTTCTCGTTTTTTTTTCCTATCCAGAATGGCGCTGTCGTAGTACCGTTAAGAATTTGTTTATCGTGCGAAGATATAGCGGATGCAGGTATTGTACGGATTTTCAAGTCACTCTTCGCTCTAGACGCGAAATATTTTTAAAGCTATTTTATACGGTTATTTTTGTTTTCTACTACATGCTGTTTATCGAGCAGATTTTCTCTACTGCGAATTATTTTTATCGTTTGTCTTTATTTATTGAACTATACTAATTGTGAATTCTAGTTTCTAATGCGGTATAAATAATTAAATAAAAAGTTGTTTTCTATGTATAGGTATTAAAAATTATAACAACACAACATTAACTTAACTCTGTTATAAGGCTGTACCTATTATATTTAATTTGACGTTAAGACCTATTGTCAAGGTTGACTTTTTATAATCATTAAATTTCATCTCAAAATAGTAAAAATTAAATAATACATATTTGTCGTTAAAAATGTACATTACATTTTTACCACTTCACCGCCAACAATGCAAACTGCAACCCCAAATTAGTATAAAATCAGCATAACCCCCGAATCGATATCCCCGAGAACGATACCCAAACTCCGCCAAAACTGCATTTTCTCTCCCTCTCTCCGTAACCTTCGCGCGACCATTTCCAAGCCACAAACAATCAGGCTTAAGAGCAATTTTATTTAACGCCCGAACAGGCGCTCGCTTACTCGCCCGCATATACACAACGGCGTCGGCACGGTGGCGGCACTTCTCGCGCAAGCTCCGTTGCAGGCTCGCGAAAGTTCAGCCGAAACAAAAGGAAAAGAACTATATATATACCGCCTTCGTCGCCGTCTCCTACTCCTTCTTCTTCTTCTTCTTCTTCTCCCTCCCTCCCTCTCTCGTCCTCTCTGCCCCCATTGCGGAATTAGCTTTCCTAATGGAAGGTGTATCTACACCCCGCGGTGAGGGCAGCGGCAGCAGCAGCAGCAGCGGCGGCGGCTTGCCAAATGAAAGGTTTACTCAGCGGCTACCACCCTCCTTCTTCTCTTCCTTCTCTTACACTGCCTGCCACCCACATACCCCCCGTCGTCCTTCGTTCGTAACCGTTTTAAAGCACGAAACGATAGAATTTAATCGCGGAACCGCGAGAGAAAACTCTGGGAATTCGGCCGGAATTACAAAGTTTCGGGTGGCAGTGCGCGGAGTTAACGCTAACGATTTACCTTTGCAACACGTTTCACCCACTTCCCCTTCTCTTCTCTCCCCCTCCCTCCTACCACTACTATACGCGTGAATATAAGTCTCGTAGGGAAAACTTTTCGCGCGCCACTTGCCTGCCAGAAACTCTGCGAGCAACAAATTGCAGCTACAAGAGGAGGGAGCCGACTGTGATAGGATAAGGATACATAATTGAATGACGACGAGTCACATGCGCGCTTGTATATATATGTAATGGAGGAACGAATGAGTGAGCGAAGGTAGTCCCGGGGAATTAGGTAAATACGAGCGAGAGTAAGCGCGGATTTGGATTTCGACGAGCGGAATCTTAAAGCACGTGCGCGGGCGCGCGAAAGTTTGATGCAAATCCGCGTCGTCGCGCGTTCAACGTATATAGGAGTAGGAGGGAGGAGAGGAAAGGTCGACGGATATAGGCTCCGCGCATGAGAATTTGGAGGAGGAAGGAGGAGGAGGGATGAAGCGATCCGATGAACCACGAGGACGTTTAATTAAAGTCGGCGCTGTGGAGGTAACGAGGAAGCGATTTGTTCTTCGTTAACGTATGCAGCCGGGATTTGTGTATTCAAAGGGAAGAGCGCGCTGGTGACTTTGTGCTTACCGAACGGGAAAGCGCTTCCTCGTTTCTTTTTTTTTCGTCCAAGGGGAGTCTTTTTGTTTGAAATCCGTTAAAAATTAACTTTGTGGATAAGAAAACTTTACGGATTGGAGCTGGGACATCGGGAAATTAGTGTTAAACAAATTGTACGGTGTAGTTTCCGCGCAGTCTGATTGTGCTTATTTCTACCGATTTCGTATAATTAACTCGCTTAAATTTCCTGTAACGAAAAAATTGTTTTACGATTCTTTCGAATAATTTTCTTGTACTGATTGTTCGTTATATTATCGACCGACCGATATTATTATCGACAAACCGTATACTAAATTAAAAATATAAATTAGAGGAGCTCTATATTCGTCTCGACATTGAATCTCTTGTATATTCAAATCCGCTATAAGCACGACAAACGTGCGCACGTTCCATTTTTGCTCATTAATATATAGGTCAAAGTAAGCAATAGCGAGAACGCAAGCAACAGCAGCAGCAGCCTCATATTTTCCTTATAACTAATCAATAATAACGATGTTGACTCACCGCGCGTTCTATACGCGTATACAGCTCTGCGCCGCTCGAACGTTCCATCCGCATTTCAATAATTGCGCTATGCACGCTGTTCAGCCGTTATCACATTTATAGACTAATGAGTTTATTTAGACATTAAAGTTAAGATAATTAACGAAATTAGCGGCGTAGTGTGTGTATATATATATATATATAATCGAACAAAACAGATGGATAATACCGCGTGGGGCCCGCGAGAACCATGCGCTGATTGTCTTTTCTAATTTGCCAGATTTCATATATATATGTTTCGTATAATTTTAATTAGCAACGGTTAATTAATCGCTAACTAGGCAAACACCGCGGCTGGATGGGCGAACGCAAGCGCGCTGGTGGTATAGTCCACACGCGTGAGCTTGGCTACTACTACTACTACTACTAGCACTGCTGTTGGGGCATGTTTTATCGAGAGAACTAATTCTAACGGCTAATGAAACTGTCTATTCGTCCGATTTATTAGATGAACGGTTACAGTCCCGTTAATTTCATGCCGTATTGATCCCTATATACCTCAATACGTGTGGGTATGTAGTACGTTTGATTGAGAAAAATCAGATCAAGCCCATAGCGAAATTAGCTTCGCATTCACTTTCTAATATTATACCGAATACATCGGCGTGTAGTAATAATGTTTAATAGGAATGTATACGTGCGATATATATATATTGGAATGGATATATGTATATACGCAGAGTATCGAGTAAAAATTCACGGCAATCGTATAACCCAAATCGTATACGTATGAATATGTTAACATTTACCGGAGTAGCGCACTAAATTTAATAGTCGATAAAGCATCATCGATAATTACGGCCATCAAGCCGCGACAGCGTTCACTTTTGCAAATTTCCCCGTGCGCACGTATACTGTACGTTACACCGACCATTTTTACGAAACAACCCACACACATATCTATGTATATATGTATATCGCCGAGATTAATATACATATATACGCAGAGAGTATAGCGGCGATAATATCATCATTACGATTAAAGCAGCTATATAATTTGTAACGCGCATTAAAATTACAGGCCCACGCGCGCGCGCGTTGCTGCTACTGCTGCTGCCTGCATAATCCATTTAATCCACCGATATTTTTCACTAGCTCTCGCGTGGCTAAAAACAGCTAACGAGCTATAGGCACACATATATACACGTGAGCTCTCGAAACGCCAAAAGAACCGAATGCTACATATATATAATACACGCGTGCGCGAAAAATGGCCGGCGCAATACATCATCGTATAAAGGAGTCGTCCACGTTCCCCCTACACCTCTCGGGAAAGGTCGCAAAAAACTTCCTAATTGACAGTCCAGCGGGGAAACGCGCGTATATAACTGCTATATAGAAGGGGGAGTGAGGGAAGAACAAAAGCTAGCCACGCGAGAGAGTGCGCAAGAGAGAGAGAGAGAGAGAGAGAGGAATTTCCCTCCTCCTCTTCCTCTCATTGATTTATAACGAATTCGACACTCTCTTTTTCTCCCAACGGTAGCAGCTGGCCCACCCACACATATATATACACGTAGACCCACACATATATGGGCAAGCAAGGGAGAGTGAGCAAGCGCAAAAAGGATAACCGACGTGTTTTGAAAGCTCGCGGCGAACTCGCGCGTATAGAGAGAGAGAGAGAGAGAGAGAGAGAAGAAGGAGCCCTCGTATTTCAACGTCATTCCGTGGCGGCACGCGGCGCCGAATTCTTGAGCGCACGCGCCGTCGACAGCGGCGGCTGCGCAAAACTACCCGCGAGAGAGAGAGAGAGACAGAGAGCTCGTTAATTAAGGTCGAAAGCCGCGCGTTTTGCCCCCCGCTCGCGCCCGCGCCAACAGTCGTACGTCACGGAAGTCGAAGACTTCGTCCCCCTCCTCCACTCTCTCTCACTCTCTCTTCACCCTCTTTCGCGCAAATAATAGCCCAGCACTCGGCTCCTATTTGTCAGAAAGACGGCGAGGTACCCGTATACGTACACGTATATACATACACAGTATATAGAGGTGTATGGAACGCTCGAAAGGCGCAATGGCGTATTGTTCGGTAGGTTATTGTGCGTATATACGCGGTGACGACAACGACGACGACGACGACGACGGCGTGAGGTGTGTATGTATACCTACGCGAGACGCGCCTTTCCAACTTGAATCTAAACTATACGCGACGAGAGAATGAGAGAGAAAGTGCGTGCTCATTCGCTTGTTTGGTAAATTTTTGGCGCCCCCACTGTCGACGCCGACGTCGTTCTACGACGTGTGAAAGAGCCTCTTGTGCGGCCTCGTTGCGTCGGTGATTAGGCAACTCGTTGTGCCTCGATTCTCGTCAATGTCTCGATTCAGTCGAGGAGACGTGGTTTCTTTTTTGTCTTTTTGTGGATGTTTTCTTTTTTTCTTTAGCGTTCGGTGTATTGAGGAGAAATTTATCGTTGCAAGAGTAGAATGAATACGATTGTGTGGGTTCTTTGATTCGATTAAAGATTTGTTCATTATTTCTGTATTTAGTGTTTCATGTATCGTTTGGGATGTAGTATATTTGCATGAAGTGTATTTACATTTTGCTGATGTTCCTGAATTTCGAAATGATGCGATTGCAAATAAACAAAAAAGATCTATATAGTAAGCCGCATTATGCGGTTCGATAAATTATTCAATCCGCGGCATATATAGGGCGAGTAAATTCAAATATTAAAATAACCTGCGAATTTAGATGGATTATTATTGATTTCGTATTCAGATTGAAACTTTAATGCGTTCGAATTGTACACTTATTCGGCGCATTATTGTAACTGAAATCGTGCATTTGAAACATTACTATTATGCCTTTCTAGTCAAAGTATACTGTTATTGTTAACGATTGTTTATGACGTTTCTATTTTGTCACTGTTCTACTATTTGTCTATAAATTTCATCTATATTTTCAAAACTCTCTTTGAAATTACTGCTTATTCACACTAAAACGTATAAATACTACCAAATGAAAGATAATTAATTTGAAATTAGTTGACAGTGGCAAAACAACGTTATACATTTGTTATCGCAATTACGTTGTATTTAAGAGCTGTTGTAATCATACAATTTCTGATACAAATTTAACCTGTATCAAATATTATATTATTCGCATTAATCAAATAAAAATTCCTTCTATTGTTGTCGTTTTATTCAAAAACAGCATTAACGGCATATATACATTATACTATAGTATATATTCCACATACATCGCATTTCCGTCAGGTTATATATATACAACAACAAACCGTTTATTGCAAGCCAACTAAATAAGCAAAGACAGTCGCATTTTCGCAACAACACACATATACACACCTGTTTATGCCCCGCGCGCCTGAATGCGAACTTATTCCCGGCCCATAACTGTACTCGCGGCGGGCGCGACGACTGTAAATACGGGAGAGTACACCCAGTGTATACCCGCTCGCTCTCGCGCGCTATTGTTATAAGATGAAAATGGCCCGCGCGAGTTCTCCAACTTCGCTCACTCTCTCTCTCCCTCCATTTCCGGCGCACGCGACGACTACGACGACGACGACGTTCCCCCGGATAAAGGCGATTCGGCAAAGTTTTTCGACGTTCTCGCAGCCGCACATAAGTTTCTCTCTCTCTCTCTCGCTCTCGCCACGCGCGCGCGCGTTTCATTCCGTTACTCAACTTTACGGGCGCATAGCTCGGTTTGCACCTTCAACAAGTCCGCGCGTCGTCGTTTCTCTCTTTTTTTTTTAGGGTCGGAGAAACTTAATCTTTTTATCTGGGAGAGAGGGAAAGTTTCACGGAGATTTTCATATCTTCACCTGTCTTCTCTCTCTCTCTCTCTTCTCTTCGCCGTCTTTGTTTCGGCGCCGCGAAGTGGAGAGAAAATTATTGTACCGGCAGATTAAATTTTCTTCCGCCGAAAAGTTGCGCGCGCGCGAGCGGTGGGGTTAATTTAAAAGCCGCGAGGAGAGGAAGAGAACGAAGGAAGTTCGTCGATCTTCAAACCGCGAGGGTAAACGGCTGACGAAAAAATTTATATCTATATAGTGGGCGAAGGGTGCATAAAATCAACTTGAAATGAGATGACGTGAAGTAGAAGAAAAAGGTCATTTTTATGGTAAAGTGTTATGTTATCTATAGGAGGTATATATTGGGAAAGTTATAGAATAAAATGAAGAATGTTTAATAATATATACAAAAATTGAACAATCAACTTAATTAAAGTGATATATGATTTTGTCTACGATCATACTGTTTGTTTTACTGAACAGGAGTGTAAATAGTTACACATCAGACTGTAAAAATTTAATTAGCGAGAAAAAGATTTTATTGAGGTAAAGAAAAATTTTATATAGCTATATACTCGTTGATTAACTAGTGTTACTCCATCTTAGTCGAGCGACACTCAGTTCTGATTGGAGTGCTCAATCATATCCAAGATTTTTCATTCGATCAAAGCATTCGCGCGGAACGACCACTTAATTTTCGAATATATATGTATATATATATATATATATATATTGTTTTTCAACATCATCCTCTTCAAATCCTGACTTTTTGCGTCCCACACGTAGTATACCACTACAACGACGCTTTGACGATCAATGCGCGTACAGTCAGCGACCGCATCGAGTGAGAGAGAGAGAGAGAGAGAGAGCAATAGAGATAGCATCGATTTAACGCGACGCGCAAAATCACGTCCGCGCCAATTGGCCTGTTTATTAAAGAGTACACAGGGGAGAGACTACCACAACCATACCTATACGTTCACTCTTGCAACAAAAAAAAAGAAACACATATATACACACATATACACAGCACTAGCAGCAGTGACACGACGAACGCACGCATCATCGACGAATTGGCAGTCAGGAACGCGGAAACTCGTTGATTTTCCTGCGAGCGCAACGCCGCGCTTAATTATTTCGTCAGCGCTCGCTTTGTGACTTTGTGGTTCGACGAACTGCGCTCGAGCGCTCGGCGGAATTGAAAAACGCAATTAGCTGATAGATGCGTTCGCTCGTGCGAACCCTCCCCTCCCCTCCCTTCTGCAAACGCGGGGATCGACAGGAGGATATCAAGGAGATTGGCGCGTGTTGTAGAGTAGGAGAGAGAGAGAGAGAGTGAGAGAGAGGAAAACGAGGAGAAGAGAAGAGAAAGAGACGCAGAGAGAGGAATTTACTGATGGTGTATAAGTATTGTTTGTAATTTTGAACCGAACGTAGAAGGGAAGCACTCGTGTATACATAGTGAGTTGTAATCATCGCCCGTGGTGGTTGCAAAATTATTACTTCACCTGTTATACTGCGCTGCTGTAATTTACAGGGGCTTATTAGTTACAGGATTGTGGTAGCTAGGTTGTGTAAATATACGCGGAATTAACAATTACGAATCGATGCGAATTTACGAAGTGGGAATTCCTTTTGTAAAATTTAATGGTTGGTGAATGTTTGAACGAGGATTGGATTTGGTAATTCATATTTGAGATGAGAATTTTTTTCTTCTATATAATATGTGTATTAAGAGATATTAGTCGACCAAGTAAGTAGGTCATCGTTCCAATAGTTTATCTACACTGAGAGAAAGTAATTCTGTTGACATGTATAATAATTCAACTAATTACAATGGAAAATGTTATCTACAACTTTAATATTATAATAGTTTTGATTTTAACATTAATTACTACACAATATATCGATATTATTCTGCACTAAACATATACTAATTGGCTAAATTCGACATCAAAAGTGTAATTCATCAAATCAATATAAGTTGTAAAGATAAGTTTAACTTTCATTCATACATATATTTTAAATTTGACAAACCAACATGAACCCAAGAAGCTACAACAACAGAACCGTTACATTAAAATTGCGCGAAGCATGCCAAATAAACAAAGAAAAAACATAACGAAAAACATCGAGCTCTCCGCGAGTACTCGCAAGAAAAGTAAACCGAGTCGCGCGAAAACAAAGAGGCCGAACATAATTATTAATTGTCGCCGCGGGAGCAGACGAGCGAGTGAGCGAAGGTACAGCATGAGCATATACACATACTTTCTCTCTCTCTCTCTCAACAGAGAAGCAACGCGAGAACTGGGCTAATGGACAACGCGCTCTCGCACGCGGCGGTGGCGATGAAAATTCACTTTGACCGGTTTTGCGGTCCCCGCAGTGGCGTATAATTAAAAGTCACCCTGTGCTAGCTCGCCTGCGCCTCTCTCTCTCTCTTCCCCTTCTACTATATACGCGACGCCCCGGAAAACTTTCAACTCGAGAGAGAGAGAGAGAGAGCGCGCGAGTATAACTACCTGTTCGCCATAGTGGAAAATCGACGTAAGTTGCCGGCGGTATAACGACGAGAGGAGAGAGGAGCAAGAGAGAAAGAGAGAAAACGATGGCAGGTGTATATATGTGGCTGGGTGTGTGTAGTCCGATCGAAACAAACGAGTGGAGAGTAAAGTAAAGTAGTAGTAGTAGTAGTAAGCGGGTAACCATGGTAACACACCGAGAGAGAGAGCCGCTGCGGCCGTTATCGTCGTTCGTAATTGCGGCGATTGTTTTTCCTAATTGACGCACCGCGCGCGCTGCTCCATATGCTAGCTACGCAGCGCAATTCCATATGTTTATTATGATTCTACTCCCCCTCCTCCTTCTCCTCCTGTATACGGTTAATCGCGGTTAATTAATGGCTTATATCGCCCAGCTGTAATTTTATTAACATAATTTCGCAAACCTCCAGCGCCTGCTTTTTCGCATTGACCCCCGTGTGTTTCTCCTCCCCCCGAACGAACGTTTCTTTTACGTATATATAGGGGGGAGAGTAAGGGTACGTGTAATGCATTATCATTTGATACGGGGTTAAATTGTTATTGATAATATACATGCCAGACGTATAGGTGTATATGTATACGAGCTCGTATAGTGGTTCGGCTTATTTATATTTTTATCTCTATATCTGTGATGCATGGCGATTAGTGCGGAGAGAAGGTATAGGAAGAGTGTAGTGGAATTGCCACGGGTGCGATTGGGATGAATCTTTATGATGAATGGAGGCCGTTAAGTGAAATATAAGTATGGGGGATGATAATATTTTTAATGGCAGGTGTACGCAAGAGAGAGGGAGAGAGATATATAGGTGCAGTGGTAATATAGGAAGTAGCGCTTGCGTATGTGTACGTATAGTGTGCAAACGGATATATATATTTGTTCGATAAGCCTGTAAAACGATATCTATATGATAATGAGTAGACGTGTCATAATGGAGATAGATAAGTTTCTATTTGAGAATCCGTAATTACAGCGCGTACACTGCGAGAGTCCGCGTTGTGTCTATTTTACAACGTAGTAATGTAATACGAGTGTTTTGTAGAGCGGAAGAAATCTGATATGGCAATGGCACATGTGATTTGCAAAATCTAATGAAGTTGGTTACAGTTAGAAGTTTGAATTATACTAGTTTGCTACGCGTAAGTAATTAATAACCCATATATGGTCAGGCATACACGTTTCGTTAAATATATGTATATGTCAATATGTCATGTTCCACTATAACTTTAGATGAAAATGATCACATCAGTGCTTAACTTTCCTCTTACCTCGGAAAAACCTTAATTTTACTTATCCTTACGAATTCACTTATAATCGAATAGAGCAAACAATCGGAGTTAATTATCCCGTAACTATATAGAAGAACAGAAAACCACGTCAATTTCACAACAATCGAATCAGGCGGTAAAATCGCGGACAAACGCATTAAAAGTAATCAACGTGCTATCAATTAAGCGGGGCACGCGCAACAGCATCGCGACTCATTTCATCTTCGACGACCAGTACCGTTACGATCGTACGCGTTAAATTACAGGGAACAGCAACTCTACAAGCGCGCGCGAGAGAGAGAGAGAGAGTGGAAGGAAAAAAGAGACTACTATTGTACCACGACGACGAGAATCGTGGTGGATTTGTCCCATCTATCGGAAAACCGGCCACTAGACTTGGGGGGGGGGGGAGAACCAACCTTCAAGCCATATATATATATATATATAGGAACACAAGGCGACAGAACAGATTTCTAAGCGATGAGCCGTGACGGAAAAGCACTTAAAACTATTCCCCGGCGAGCAGGCCGTTACTTTGTCTCTCTCTCTCTCTCTCCTCGCGCGCAGCGGGCGCGCTTATCCGATATATAGTTAATCTAATGTCCAGCTATATATAAGACGCGTGCCTTGCGACTGTCGTAACGACTTTCATTTGACGTGCAGCGCGGAGACGGTGTACAGGAAAAAGGACGACGACGAAGGAGGAGGAGGAGGAGGTGGAAGAAGAAGAAGAAGAAAGCGAAACGTGTCGCAATTCTCCGGCAATTTTCCACGAGGAGCGAGGGACGTTGGGTTCCAGGACTGTTTTGTCTATTCATTGGGCGATGCAAGAGAGCGAGGAGGAGGAGAAGCGATTAAACAGCCAGGCAACTTTCGCGATTGCAGAGAGGTAGCAGCAGGCAGTAGTAGCAGCAGTGGCACACCGTGGCGGGAATGTATTTTTCACTTTGGTCGTTGGGCTTTTATTTCCCTAGGAGAAACACTAGAGGGAGGCGATGCGGAATTCTTCCAAAGTCTTTTTCAATAAAATAGTCACGACGAGGAATTGTATAAACGCTGTGTAGTAGGTGTACTCGGTGAAGAGGAGAAATGCAATTTCTTCGAAAAGTAATTGGTAATTTTTTTTTTGTGATATTTTGGTTCTATTAATCAATGGTTAATTGGCTTTGGACAGTGAATGGTTATATTTTTGGTTATATATATATAAGCTCTTGAATTGTCAACAAATCATCCTTTCGATAATCCGAAGGAAACCGCAAGAGCCGTGGCTGGAAGGGGAAAGCACATTCAAATATCAGCGACTAATTAAACTTTAAGAGCATCGTTCAGCGCGTCCGCGTGGCGCACTATAAGCCCCGCGATAACTCTCAGCGGTCGCGGCGGCGGCGTCGGCGTCCAGGGCCACTAACCCCTCGTCTCTCGCTCTCTCTCTCTACCGGTCGTGGTCAGCAGCGTAATCTGCGGATCGTAAATACAAATGCGCATCTAGAAAATTAAGCTCACCACCGGACGAAATAGACGTACAGTTGAGTTTAGAGAGAGAGAAAGACACACGTACACATAGACAAGGGAAAAACGTGCGTGGCTGGGGAAAATGAAAATCCGAGCTTAGCCATATGCGCACGGTGTGTATAATGCGCGTTTTTCTCTGTCTCTCTATATATATATATATGTAGCATGAGCTTGCTTGTGTGTAAACTCGCGTGTGTGCGCATACCCGGAAAGACGAGACGGATGAAATATGCACGAAAAAAGGCGGAAAAGAGAGAGGGAGAGAAAGGAAAATGAGAGAAGTCGTGAATTTGAGTTGGGCACAAAAAGCAACATATTGTTGGAGAAAAAAAGGAACGACGAAGTGAGGACGAGGTGGAGAAAAAAAGAAAGAGCCGCAGAAGTCCAACAAGCAAGTTGGTGGTAGTAGTAGTAGTCGTCGTGATTTTAATTCTCCTTGAATCTCAAGTGGCTCGAAAATTTTATTGTTCGAAGAAAAGTACCCGGGGAGAAAATCTCGTCGAGGCCGTAAATCCGTTTCCGGTCGCCTTCGCGATTCCCCATTTACGGATTCCGCGCCGTGCGCCGCTGCAAAAGCGACCGAGAAAATGCGGGAGAGAAAGTAGCGCAAGAGAGTGCAAGAAGAGAGAGAGAAAGAGAGAGGTGGAGGGAAAATGAAATAGAGACAGTCGACCGCAAGCACACAGGGAAGAGGGAGGGAGCGAGGGAAGGAGAAAGAGATGGAGAGAGAAAATGTGAAATAGAGATAGCTGAGTGCTGAGAACGGGAGAAAAAGATGAGAAGCGGAGAAGGTATGGAGGAAATGGATGAAAAAGGGAGAGGAGAAGAGGTATAGGGTGGGTTTGACAAAAATGACAGACGCGCGGTTTGGGTTTTGCAGTTCATTTTTGGAGTCAGTTTCTTTATGACATACCAATTGTTGAATTCTAATTATGATTTATATATTTTTGATATTGACAAATATATGATACTTTATTGAAATATAACAATTCATACTAAAATTACGATTTTTAAAGTCCATTGAATTACAACATTATACTTAACGTATATCGACGTTACAAATACTCGACTAGTTTATTTGTAGATATATAGATTAATCGTAACAACCATATTTTTATCTCTATTTCAGTTTCTCTTCAAAGTTTCATCAGACAGATAAATATTTGTTTTTAACACTGTCTTTAGAAAAGGTAAAATATAAAATCTTTAAAAAATTAAAAAGTACTTGTTTCTATATACATTTATTGCTGAAACAAAAATTCTACCAAAACTTTCAGACTGGGATGGCATGCGCGCTTTCTCTGCATTCTGCTATGTTTACTGGAAACTTTTCGAGACCAGTGACATGGAATTTGAATGAAAGGTGAAAAAAGTAGCAAAAAATTTGGCAATAAAAGCTCCGGGAAATTCAAAGCACTGCAAATATGAGTATTATCGAAGTTTATAGAAAGTTCTGTTCCCAAAATTCAGTTTCAAAAATATACATTCGCATAGTAACGTTACTTCTCCAAATTTATTATTTTCCTTCTATTCTTTCTTGCGAAAAACAAGTATTCTCATATGAAAAATAAAAAATCATGAAGCAAGAAGAACACTATGCAAAATCAGAAATTGAATAAGTCAACCGATCACAATATCTTATTCAAACCACGGAATTCGTACGCCACATATGGACAAGAAGTGTTTCACTTCAAGTCCACCATACGAAGGAATAAAAGAGGCGAAGTGTGCAGGCGCGCGTACGTGGCAACTGGAAACAACGAGAAATACGCGAGCACGGATTCGTGGTCAACGAGAGAGAGAGAGAGAAAAAAAGAGCATGAACAATCCTCGAGGACACTTGCAAGAGCTTCGTCGAGAGCTTTACTCGTACGGGGGAGGTTGAACGGGCCGAATTCCCCCTTTATTGCGCGAGAGATCGCTAACGACGTTACCGGTTACGCGAGTCGCCGGGAACTCATTTCCTAGGGACGCGCTTGGGCTCTCTCCCTCCCTTAACGCAGTTTCGTCACGTAACGATTTCACGTCCCTCGTCGTCGTCGTCGTCGACTCTCCCTCTGTGCATATACCCTTGTGCTCTTCTTTTTTTTCTCTTCTCTCGCTCTCTCTCTTTGCCACCCTCGTGATTTCCTCCTTCCTATACTCACACAGAGCAGCTTCATACTCTCTTGTGGAGAGAGTATGTAGAGCGCGTCCGTGAAAATCATCGCGTCGTAACGCCCCGCGGATGAAGCACAAGAGTGGGAGAGTATTTTATGCCATAGCCCAGGGGTTATACGACGTCGTCGTGTGGCAGCCGTCAGATTACGGTCACTCGACCGTTATGGGGGCGCGATCGGAAAATTTTTGATGGTGTGTCTGCAGACGGATTATAGCTACGCTTCCTTTATGGAATGTGGGTCGCGCACGGTGGTGGGGATTGTAGAGAAAAATTCGCGAAAATTTTTTTACGGTCGGAGTAGGAGAGAGAACGAGAGAGAGAAAGAGAAAACAACCGGGAAAAATATCGAAATTCGGGGGGATTCTCAAGGGGAATGGAAATGTCGTCGGGTTGTAAAGTTTTATTATTTTGTTTATGAGATATATAAACTTCAGGATGTTGCGTCACTTGTTAGGTATACTCGTTAAGTTAATAAAGAATTTTTTTTTAGGCCGCTGAATAAGTAACCGAACAAAAAATTTGCAAATTTTCTAGGAAAAATATTAAAAGTAAAAGTTTAATGCTTACGCGTATATTTTAACTCTATCCCAAGCTTTATGAACGTAGATGTTCATTCAAGCGGATTACTTTTTCTAAACATAATAATAATTCAAACTAAAACAAATTTTTAAAGATTACATTGTTGTATTTTTTTTTGTTTAAAAAAATAGAAAATATGGCTATATTTTGCTACATAAATATACTACTTCAAAAATTTTAGAGGACCTAAAGGATTAAAAACATTTTCCTTGTTCCTGGAAAAGCAACGAATATACATATATACAGTAAAATTTTCATCTTTATTTCTCTTCTAAATTCCAGCAACCTCCAACCAATATATCACCAATTCTGCACGTTATTCCCTTTCACCTACTCTTCCCTACCATATCCATTCACAATAAACATTCCACGAAAACCAGCATAATTACGTCTAATATTCCCAATTCGACGTCAAACGCGGCACCGCTACTTCAACATTTACGCAACAAGCCCATAACAGATCGCAATTACTACCGCTCCACTCGTCCCGAAAGAAGCCATCGTTTAGTTACGTCGCGTTGAACTATAACGCGAGCAACGTTGCTACTATACTATACAGCATTCGCATCAAACGTTCGCTTTCGCGCTTGCGACAGAGACGAAGTGGAGCGCACACGCGCGCTTGCAAGGGAAGAAAGAGCGAGTAGATGGATGGAACAAGGAACGTTGCTGCTACCGCCTCTTCCGAAAGACAACGTAGGAGAGAGTGGAGTGGGGGGCAGCAGTAGCAGCAGCAGCAGCAGCTAAACTTCAAGACAGGCGGAACCGTCATCTCCAGACCGGACATGACAAAGTCCCGCCATTTCTACAGCGAATACCCCCCCTCCTACCCAAGGCTCTACCGAATGCTCCGTCGCTCCCTTCGTCGTCGTCGTCGTCGTCGCAACGACTATTACTCTCTCGCCTCTCGCTTGCATTGTCCAGGGAGTGCGTCTTGCATATTAAAGCGAACTCTCGCTCTTTCTCTCTCTCTCTCTCTCTCTCTCACTCTTGGGTCGAAACGTGTACGTGCGCGAGTGAGCGAGCAACCCTTTAAAGCGACGCGACGCGCGTCGTTGACAAAAACTCGCCGGGGAGACGCGCGTGGCGGCTGGGAGAGAAGAGCCGAGGAAAAGTGACCCGCGTGCGGCCGTGTTGTTGCACGCTGGCGAGTGGAATTTTGCGCTCGGCCTTTTTAATGGTGGTGAGAGCACAGAAGGCGCGCATAAGAGAGAGAGAGAGAGAGTGCTGTTTTTACTTTTACGAGGGACTTTTGCAGCGTGCGTGAGCTGGTTACAAAAGTTGAACGATGAAATTTGTTTATACGTACCTGTAATTTTTCCACATTCAAAATAGAAATTTTGTTTTTGTGGAGAGAGAGAGAGAGAGAAAAAGGGGAAATTGTAAATAGACGAACGGTTGTTTTTCGTATTTATTTCATATAAATAATATTTTTGAAATACTGAAATATATAGAGAGAGAAAAAAAGTTTTCATCCGTGCCATAAACATTGTTGGGAAGATGTGTGAGAAAGAAAAATAAAATATTTTCATATACCATCTGGATTTGTAAAAAGAATTTTAAGGTAAAAATAATTTTATTGAATTTAATGTACTTCTTTATCATATATTTTAAATATAATTGAAGATGATAAGGAATAAAGATACTAGTTAAAAAAAATTATATTACATCATATAACATTTCAATTTTACAATGTTGTTACTCCAAAGGTATATGTTATAATTGTTTATAAAAATAATTTAATAGAATCATAACAGTATAATGCATTCAAAGAAATGATAATCAGTTTACTCATACCTAAAACAAACTTATCAGTGGTAACAATTCCTTCAGTCAGACAATCCTTTCACGTGCATTTCGCAGCTCGCGAAACCCCAACAAATACACCATTCTCACTCTCCCTCTCTCTCTCTCTCTCTCTCTCTCCGCGCGCTCTTATTCATTCAATAAAATTCGGTTAAGCGCTGCTGCACAGCGGGACGCTTGTCCTCTATGACGAACTTACTCTGCAGAACAAACAGCGTTAGAGCGACGTCGACGACTCCTCTACTACTACTACTACACACTCGGCGCTAAACAGCTCGCGAGTATGCTAATTCAAAAGCAAGACGCGGCGTCATGCGCCCTCACTCGCACCTACGGAAAGAGAATGAGTAAGAAAGCAACGGCGCTACTGCTGCTACTATATATATATATATATATATATATATATATATATATATACTGTTAGAGAAATGCGCGTATAGTCCGGCAACAAAGACGAGGCAGTAAAGGCGCATAAAGGAGAGGAGAAAGGGTAAGAAAGATTACAAAATGAGAGAAAAACATGGGGCGCGCGAAGAAGAAGAAGGTGGATGGAGAGAAGGAGGAAGGAAGCGCATGCGCGTACCGTAACAACTGTAACTTTTGTAATTGAGTTTTGTCGCCTAGTCTCGCGTGTACGTCGCGCGTATATGCGTGTGTGTGTATATATATATATACATGTTTACTTATATATAACCCACCTAGCTTCTACTCTGTGTCTCTCGCACCTACTTTAGTCCGCGCTCTGCTCCTTTGTAAATTGGAATGTTTACTGCGTGGAAGAAGGAAAGGGGGGGGGATGAGAAAAAAATAATTCCTCCTTGCGCGAGTCTCGCGCGAGCGCTGAAGTTCTTAATCGTAAAAAAAGTGATTCTTATACGTATACACGAGGGCGAGTCTCTCGGAGTCCACGTTTTAGGGTATTTAATTTAAATTCCGCGACGACGGCGCCTTAAAAAGTTCACTTAGCTTTCGGCAAGTTGCGTGGGAGCGAGAGACAGAGACAGAGAGAGAGAGAGAGAATGGCTCGCTGTGGAGAATGGAAGATTAAGGGGCCAAGGTGGATAAGTGTGAAAGCAATTTAGATCCTTTTTTTTCTCTCTCTCCCGAGGTGTCAACGCCGTTTTGTTAAGAAGTGTTATTGGCCTTTTATAAAATTGATTAGCTTTATTCTTACAATTCAATTGTTGTTTTTTTTTTAATATTTTAAATTCAGATGTTTGGATGAATTTTGTTAATATACGTTATTGTCAACAACAATCTGCTTTCGAAAACGGAAAGCTCTCTCTCTCTCTCTGTTTACCATACATTAAATCGATTTAACGTAATACTTTACATCCCAAAGCATATTTTAATCTGAAAATTCCAAATATCGAATGAAAATATAATGTACATTTTTCATTCCCCACTCCCCCTCCCACCGTTTTTACCGCTAAGCAAAACATGTTAACCAACAATCACACCCTATATACAAAAACCAATAAATTCGTAACCGAGCTATACCTTTAACACAGGTTTTACCTCCACCCACTGTCTCGTACCAATATACATATATATATATACATACCAGCTACGCGATTTCTAAAAATAATATTTTTTGAACGTTTGCCAATATTGGAGAGGCCACGCGAAGCAACGGGTCGCCTGTGCGCGCGATTATTTGAGCTAATAAATATTCAATCCCATACTCAAACATTTGAATGGAAATTCTTTTCACTCCGATAAATTACCATCGTAATTTTGATTACACGTTTCAAATCACGCTCGCGCCAATGCACACGCGTACTGGGCAGGCAAGGCGCAGCGAACCGGTGGAGCACGTCCTGAAGTAAGTAAGAAGCCGAGAGAGAAAGAGAGAGAGGGAAAGCCGAGGGATATAAAAGCGCCAGCGTCCATAATCCGCTCGAGGAATATTTACCGAAAGGAAATTAAGAAGTCTATTGAGAGTGCTATGGCGGTGAGAAGCGGTTCTTCTTTTTTTTCTTCCCTCTTCCCCCCTTTGCTTCTACCATCCTAGTAGTACTCCTCCTCTACTCCGCCCTTCGGCCACCCTTCGGCTTCCCTGTTTTTTGTCTTTTATAAGAGATTAATATCTTCCGGAAGCAGGCTTGTACTTTTGTTATTCTTCTTCTTCTTCTTCGTCGTCGTCCACCTCATCATTTTGCCGTTTTTTCTTCAACAACTTGCGCACGCGCTCGCGGATGGGTTTCTTTTTTAGTGCTTTTTACGAGAATATATATATAGATAACAACTCTCGTCGGATCTTTCGCCGCAGGAAATGTAGCTCTAGGAACAGGATTTACGCTCAGCGTAAAAGAATAAAAAGAAGGATATTAGAAAGATGTGATGCGTGGTGAAAATTAATATTATATATATATACCTTATTGCATTGTACAATACGTCGAAATATTTATAAACATACACGATCTTATAATTTTTTACAAAACAAAACAGCCCAACGTATACCTCGTTTGTGACCCAAAACAATTCATTTTGGGCAAAACAAAGGGTCTTGGTATTTTTATTAAAAAATTTTTTATGACTTTTCTCGTCCTGCACTTAATTAAGACACGCGCTCGCGCTTGCGCGTGCACGCGCGCATAAAAAATAATTAACTCTCCTCCTCGCTCGCGCGGAGGGGCGAAACTCTCTCTCTCTCTCTCGCGCGCCTCAAAATTACTGTCCCCCATTATTAGTTTGTTTAATTAAGTCCCGAGCAGTGCTCTGCAGTCTCTTAAGAAAACACACCTTATTCACGAGGAACGGCGACACCGCGCGCACCACCGCCACCGAAAGAGAGAGAGGGAGAGGCAACCTTTAATTTCATTTCAACTGCGCGAACTTTACGCACGCGCGCGCTTCCTTGAGACAAGCGAATTACGCGCTGTAACTAGTTAATAAAACAAACACGCGAGGTACTGTATACGCGAAACAAAGAGGCTCGTTCGTTCGTGCACAGAGAAAGAGAACAAACGTCTTGAAATATAGAGAGCAAAATCGCAATGTTTCGACCCTTGCTATATTCTTTTTTTTCGGCGCAATACCCATGCACGTATACATACGACGGGATTTATGAAAATTTTATGCCGAACAATCCCTCGCCCTATTCTACTCCTCTCCTCCTTCTACCACTACTACTACTACCACCACCATCGTTGTGTTTATTCGAGCGAGTTTACAACTGTATACGACAGCGCGCGAGAGAAGTCGAATAAAGATGCAAAGCGCGTACGCGACGTGTCCTTTTGGGGGTAACGGTCACACACGCAGAGTGAGTGAGAGAGAGAGAGAGAGAGGGAGAATCTCGAACGAGGGCCCATTTATCGGTCGATGGCCGTCGTAAAGCCATCGTTACGTGGAGCTCGCGTTTTTCGGTTCCGCGCGCGGATTTTTATTGCGTTATTGTGCTCACGGGGGTCGGGGTTTATATCTGCGTATAGCTGCTGCTGCTGCATGATGGCCGTTACGAACGCGTGATTATCGCCCGTTTATTTTCGATTCGCTATGCGCGTCGAGGATATGTGTGTATATATAGGGAGAGTATATATGCGACGTTAATCTTGGTGGAGTCGCTTTAAGGAAAATCGAGCATGAATTGAATGTGTAATTTACATTTTCGCGTGCTGCTGACGTTTGGGAATTGTAGTATACTTCGCTGTATCCAAACACGCGTGTCGTAAGGCTATAAAGATAATGTAAAGCGAAATGCTCGGTTTGTTTTGATATGACGGGGCGTTGATAATTCAATTAGTGTATTATGATTTCCTTTTTAGATTATTTTAAATTTGAAATTCACGTCTCTTTCACGTTCGGTAATATTGCCCTTTGAAACTAATTAAAGTAACATTTTGCGTATGATTAATTATTAAAAATAACTTCAGATACTGATACAGATTACGATATGTTGCCATGACCTACATATTAATTTAATAAAGTATACCAATCGGTATCGACTAAAAATATATCTATATAAAACGGCAACTCTATACGTCAATCAATACTCTCTCTCTCTCTATCTCTCTCTTACACACACCATCTCTTCATTTTTCTTTTTTTCCAGTACACCGTCGCGTCCTCATTAAAAATATAATTCGCAATATAATTTAACAACATACCACGCGTGCGCGCGTGCGTGAATTCAACCTGAAAATATATATGTAAGATCAAAGAATCCTCGCGTAATGATCCCCCCAGTATAGGGACCTATAGGAGAGGTGATTCCGTACAGTAGCAGAGTACTACTACTAGTAGAACCGCCACAGCGTCATATTTCTTGAGCGCGGCGGCGGCGGCGGCTGCGGCCGAGCTCGGGGCGCGCGCGCGACTCCATCGGAAAGACGACTACAAATTTACCGTGTAACGGCGGGCGAAAAGTACAAGAAAGAGATAGAGATAGCACGAAATAGAGAGAGAGAGAGAGAGAGCGAGTGTGCAAGCAAGCAGGGTATGGGCGCGCGAGGTTGGAAGCCAGAAGGGGAGTAGTAAGGAGGAGGAGGAGGAGGAGAGGACGTATACCTGAAAAGCGGCGAAGTTATCCGGCGCACGTTATACCCGTATACGCGCGGGCGGAACTCTTGCCAAGAAAGTACAGAAAAAGAGCTGGGGATACGTCTAGGGGTGAGGAGGAGGAGAAGGGGGAAGGGGGAAAGCAAGAGAAAGAGAGAGAGAAGGAGATATATATACTTTATGTACGAATGGAATTTCTTGTCGGTTCGCTATTTCAGCTCCATTTTTTTGCCTTATTTACGGCCTAGTGGGGGTTAACCTCTTGCTAATTGCATGTGCCACACAGGAGCTGGAATTAGAGCGCCCTGGCCAAAATAGAGAAATCGAGGCTGACGTATATATATATATATATATGTGAGGGTTATTTTCTCCAGTATATATACGTGGGTAATATTAATTTCAAAGTGTATATAATATTAAAAATTAAGAAATGTATAATGATAAATAATTGGCCTGAAAAGAAGCTCCTCAACAACATTTTTAATTCGATTCTGTTTGTAATATTTTTAATGTTTTAAAAAAACGATGATGGTTTTCAGAAACCTGCCTTTTTCAAAGTTATTTGAACATCCTTTACTTTTTTCTAAGCAATTACATAATTGAGTATACATTTAAAAGTGCTATAAGTCACGCTTACGTTGAATTCAAAGTGCTGCAAGTGTTTACTTCAACCAAACTTATTAAGAGATGTTTAAGAATACGAGCGCAAAGAGCTCCCCAACGTGAGGGGGAAAAGTTCAAAGATATAGTTTTCTCTTAAAACGAGTACACTAATTTCCACACGCACTCCTCTGAGTATAACACTTTGAATTGACTCAACTCCCATTAAAAGTCATCAAGAAGCAATTAGCGCATTCACAATACACGCGTATACAATATCTCGCCGAGCATACATACATAAACCCGACGACACTTTGAAAAGAAAACACTGGACGGTGCGTAGAAAAAAAATAAACATTCAACCATTCGTAGGTATTTAGAGTATCCAACATATATATTATACACATGATCTCAGAATTCTACGAGATAATAACAATTGCCCAAAAAACGCGGTCAGAAAAAAGAGAGAGAGAAATAACGTGAATCCAAGCAGCGTGACCAGGTGGCAATTTAGAGTCTCACTTGCTCTTAACGTGACGTCATGTGCGTGTGAGTGAGAAAGATAGAAGATCGCCACCTGGTCACCCTGAATCCAAGGAGAAAAGCCGCAAGAATCCATACTCTCCAGTCCGTTTTACATACCGCGTGCACGCGCGTATTAAAAGGAACAGGATGGAGGATCGACGACAATGGAGAAAATTGTGAAGGAAGAGGAGCTGGACGAATATAGAAGAGAGATGGCGAGAGTGAAGAAGGAGGAGGAAAGAGGAAGAAACGAAAGGCGCTTATCGCATAAAGTTTGCTCGAGACTCGCGCGCAATTCCCCCGTACCGACTTTCCGATCGAGCGTTTCGCCAGCTCGTGTGCGGTCTGTACACACACACACACACACACACACACACACACGTACAAACACCCCACACACATGTGAAAAAAAAGCGAGAGAAACGGACGAACGAACGGACTTCTCGGATTTCTCCGTCTTCTTTCTCTCCCCTGTTTTTATTTTTATTTCCATTGTCTCTTCATCCTTTGCATACTTCTCTCTATCTCGCCTCGGCATCTGCGCGCGCGCGCGTTCCCTCCTCTGCTCTCTTTTTCTTTTTCTCTTAATATCTCTCGGCGCCTCACTCTAGCTCTTTCGGCCTCTCGCACCCTCTCTCACATATACACTCAGCAAGTCGCACGTGCGCGATCCTGCTACCTGGGCGATTTATGAGATCCCGCGAGAGTGGACTATCTTTGCGGGAAGCAATATCTTCTCTCTCCCTCCTCTCTCTCTCTATCCCACCCCCCTTCTCTTCCCGCGCGTTTCCTCTTTTTCTCCACCCCTCTCTCGATTGTGTATAGAGCTCGAGCCACTGCTCTCTAGCTTTCTTTTACGCCCTATGTATATATATATATATATATATATATGTATTCTACGCCAACCCCGACGGCTCACGTTCAGCGCAACTCTCGCTCGTGCCCTTTTCTTTGCTTGACCCACTTCTTTCTTCTCTCTCTCTCTCTCTCTCTCTCTCTCTCTCTCCGTCTTCTCTTTACCTACTTCGTATTAAAATCGAAGGCAGCATGAGCGAGGGAGAGAGAGAGAGAGAGGAAGTTGCCCCAGCCACGCGGCAAAGTGTTAAAGAAGAGATGGAGAGTTATTGTTGTTGTTTATATACGCGCGCCTCTCATTTCCCGCAGATCGCGCACAGGCTGGATTTTTACAACGGGCACTGTCTCGAGAACGGACGTCACTTTTTTTCGGGACGATAGGAAGGAAGAATTTTTAAAGGATTTTACCTGGTGATTTTTGCCCCTTTTTTTCTCTCTATCTCTTTTTCTCTCTCTCTCTTTCTTTCTAGCTATACTAGTACCTTGTACAGCGCGGACTGGAATCCATGGGATTTGGAGAGTAGAAATCCTCTTTGTGCAATTGGAGGAGTACTCGAATTTTCCGCACACGCGCGTGTTACGGAAACAAACGAAAATATATATAAATAAATAAAACATTTCGTTCGAATTAAGAGGCCTACGGTATACGTAAAATAAACATAAAAAAGGAACTGATTTTACCTTTACAAGTTTTGTATTTTAAAAATTTATAATATTTTATTCAATGTAGGAACGTATAACGAGGAGTACGCAGTAAGAATTTTTACCAATTTATTTTTACCAAACAAATAACGTAAAATTTCTTGAATTTTCCTTCAACAAAAGGATAGCTTAAAAATCATACGCAAAATCTTACATTCGTATAAAGAATCTCGAGACTGCGTACTTACATTATTCTTTTTGCAAATCTTATGTCCTCACTCAAAAAGAATTCACGAACTGCATTTAACCGCTCGTCTCGCGATTTTTTCACTGGAAGCATCTAACAACCAACGGTCTTCAAAAAAACAAATTCCCTCTTCTTTTTTTTTTTAAATTCCAATTCCCCTGACAGTCGACCTTGAGGAAGGGAGGCAAGCATGCACGGAGAGAGAGAGAGAGATCTCCGCACGCTCTCACTTATCTTTACGAGAAGGCGTTCTCCTTCCATAAAACGTAACAACGCCCAGAACGACGTTTTCTTCGAATGCTAGTGGCGCGTTGTGCCCGCTTTTACAACCCCGCACTCGTTTACCTATTTTAGTCTACTCTTCTAATCGCTCCTCTCTCTCTCCCGTCGTTTCTCCCATCTATACGTACGACTGTTCAGTGTGCCTTCTTTTTTTCTTTATCCATTCGTTTTGGGCGTTTTCTCGTTTCCCTCCCTGGAAATTTGCGCTACTGCGCGAAATCAGTCGACTCGTAGTGAAAAGCCGACAATCGGTTGATGAAAAAAAAAAAAGAAACGGGGATGGGACGTGGCGAAGAGGAGAATAAGAGAAGAAGGGAAGAAGAATAAAAGCCTTTGCGATTTGGGACTCGTGTAAAGTAGTAATAAAATGGTGAAAGAAGAGGAACACAGGACTGGGGAAAATAATCAGGAAATTAAAGGAGATGTTTCAAGGCGAAGTAGATTGAAATGAAGTGGCTCTTGATTATAATGGAACGCACGAGAGAAATGATTGAAATAACATTGTGAGTATAGTTTTTACTTTACTGAAAACAAAATATGCATTTGAGAGTAATGTTAATATTTGCGATGTTCTTGATGAAAATCTTGATAATTAACGTTACTCCTTAATGAAAGGAAAAACAATAATTACAAAACCACTTTAATCATGGAAAATATTAATTAATGACATTATTTGAAAGTTCAACCTGTGTGTTTATACAATATACAATATAGTTCATTTAAATACGCATACCATTAATAAACCAACAAATTCTTGTTTTCACATTAAAACTTGATTATATAATTATTTGTGTACTAATAACGAAAATAAATTATGAACCATGTTGCAATACAAAATCTGTTAGGAAACACTTTAAAATATATTAATGATTTTACTTGTACACTGAAATTAACTTAGTTTGTACAACAACAACAACTTTATTCATTTTAACAATTGAACAATCCCCAACGCATTCTTCAAAATCATCAAAATTGCAAAAAGAAAAACGACTTTTTCTCGGCACTCGAGCGATCTCTCGACAACGTCAGATTTGTTGAAAAACCTCCCGAGATACATCAAAAGTTGCGCCATTATCGATGGACGAAGTCGTAATAAACGCTATATAACCACTCGGCGATTCGTAAAAACTACCGCAATTCCAACAACGGAAACTAGCCGTCCACCTCCGCCTCCGCCTCCTCCTCCTCCTCCTCAAGAAAGCGGCGCACTCGGAGTGTAAACTTTTTCCCTCGGAGGGAAAAGAGCGGCGCACCGTAGGAACGCGAAAGGGAGAGGCAAGGAGGGCGCAGGTAACGGAAACAAGTAGCTTCTCTCTCTCTCTCTCTCGCTCTCATCAGCCGCTATAGCGTTGATGGGAGGGGGGGGGAGGCCTTTAAGCGCCCGTGCGATCGGCTCTGAAAATCCCCTGGAGGCTCATTAGGTTGCGCTCTCGCGTTTTCTCTCCTCTGTCTTTCCCTCTCTCTCTCTCGCTTACACCCATCCACACATACACGCACACACAGACAGAGAAGGCAAGGTAGGGTTGTAAATCGGGGCCAGCCTCGTAAAACTTTCAGTTGCACCGCAGCAGAGCCGCGTTGCGGTTACTTTTAAATAAATTCTCCGACTCGCGCGCGCGCTTATATCGCGCTACGCGGAGGAACCTGCGAGGAAACGAGATTCATGCGCGAGGTTGCGCTGAATTTTAAGCAACTTCGCGTTCGCGCGTCACGTGATGCTCCTTAATACGCTCGATATTAAAGTATTTTCGTAAATACCATACACGCGCAGTGTGTGAGATAAATGACGATGAATGGCGATTTGGTCGCAGTACTATGTATACACACATATACTAGTGTTTATATAAAGAGAGAGAGGGAGTGAGAGAAGTTGCTTTATACGCGCGAACTTGCAACGCGAAATATCTCGGAGCCAGGCGCTAGCGAGTAGTAAAGTTCAAGGCGGAATGAGGTAAATAATATAAGTTTAAATATTTTCATGACCCGGGAGAGATCGCGAAAGTTTGCGGCTCTGCTCGCGGGGGTGAGGGTAAGCGAAGTTTATTTACGATAGAAAGGATTTGGAGTTTTGCGGTGACCGAGTTCTTGCACTTGCGTGGATGGTCATACGGTTGTACAGAGTTTGCAAGAATTTATGTATGCATAATTATATGGTATTTCGACTTTTATCGTATTCGATAAAAGATATATATACTAATTATCACGAAAGATGTTTATCTTTCGTGATAATTATGTAAGTGGTTCTGATAGTTTTCGAATGGCCGTTTTGGGGGGAACCGAAAAGCGTCGTGAACCGCCCCCGCGTATTAATTAATAACAATGTATATATATTATATGAATTTTGTTCGTAAAGTTAATAATATATTCCCGACGCTCATCACGTCGTCACCGACGATTCGAGATTAGATCGAAGTTTCTTAATCACGAAATTGGGCTAATTAATAACGAGGCGTCGCTCAAACTCTGTTTAACTTCGCGAAGACGAAAGTACCGGGGAAACTTCGAAGGATTACATATATATTTATTATCTCGAACGGCGTCTCGTATTATCTTTCTTTATACTCAACGTGCGGTAGAATTGAAATTACGTTAAATTGAAAGCATTGGCATATGCTCAGTTAAGTCATGGTATCGCATACCCAGCTGTCTTTAATTGACGTAATATCAATTACGCACATCATAAAGGTAACTATATATATATATCTTCACTTGACAACCATCCACCTCATGAAACAACAATGATGCGCATGTACTTGCGTATAAGCATGTATATACGTATATTGATCATAGAATCAACGAAGGCGCATGATAATACACGCATATCATCCGCGTTGCGTGGCTCTTTGCGAATAGACGTGAAATACCCAATTGTGATGCTTCGACCATTCCCTTTATCTCTCAACGCATGTATATAGATATATAACCGCAGGGACTCTCGAAGAGCGCGAACACGTGGCGTCGTTGTGTGTCTCTGACGAGGCTTCTGCCCGTTTTGAGGCCGTATTACGAAGGATATAGAGGTAACCGAATCCAAGCGGACACTTGACGATTGATACCGTGTATATATATATATATATATATACAGCGCAAGACAGCATGCCTCTCACCCGGAATGGCAGATAGTCGTGCGCGTGATTGCACGATTTCGTGTCTACGTTCTCGCTTTCTCTGCTCTCTCTCTCTCTGGCTCACTCGTCGCTCTTTAGTATCAGCCGGCGTCAAGACAAAGCATTCGGATTAGTCAGCGTTGCGTGCTTGATGTCATTTCGCTTGTTACGAGGGAATTATGTGTGGTCGAAGGAGCTTGAGATCGTAATGGTATGGTAATGTACGCACGAGTGTACCACGTCTTGTTGAATCGTCCATGCTTTTATTCTAAATGTGATTATGAATCGTTAAATTATACGATATTTAATATAGCATTTAATTGCTAACATTGAATTTTCAATTAAAAATATTATTGCGCATTTCATATATAAATTTTGTATAAAACAACAACAAGGTATACATCAATATTTTCCAGATACCTCGCGCATATATATATATATACAATCACCTCTAAAATTAGTATTTTGTATGCTCAACATTCCAGGCGACGGCGAACCCCGAGCGTTTATTAAAACACCCCCTTCGACAAACTGCTGCTAACGCCTCGACCGCGCTATCTCATTCGCTTGGAATCTCTCTCTACCTATCTACCTACCTACCCTACCTTCATCCACGGAGATTACTCCACGTAGATCCTCGCAAACTGCAGCAAGCGACGGTGGCCGTCGAAAATCCCCTTTCCAAGCTCATTTTTCCAAACGTCTCGAGAAAAAGGTACACTCTTACTCCTCTCTCCCTCCCACTATACTACATATATATATATACCCATACACGCGTGCGCACAGAGAGAGAGAGAGTGAGAATGAGAGAGAGAGAAGCTACTTAACATCGCGAAGTTGCCTTCGTGCGCGTGCAACTCCCGCGCTAACTCCTTAATCAAACATAAGCTTTGCGCTGTAAGCCCAGCCACCTAAACTTACTATCTTTCTCGCGCGTACGCGTGCTCTCCTCTCTCTCTCCCTCTCTAAAGCGAGGTGGAAGCGGTTAATCGCGCTTACGCGTGGACTTGCAAATTGGCCACCTTCCCTCCTGCTCTTTTGAATTGATATTCAAATGGAGTGCCGGGCGCGTGCACAGCGAAGAGAAAGACAGACGTGCATACGCGTGACGTGTGTGTGTGTGTGTGTGTGTGTGTGTGTGTGTATGCCTGTACAGTAGAGTGAAAGTAGCCCGTAGTATGTTTATGTATGTAATTGCGAGTAATGGAGGAGAGCTTAGGTGAGGGCAGCAAAGGGTCAGCACTCGCACGCGTTCGTTACGTTGGAACGTCGACAAGGGTTGTGCGACAAGGTTTGACAGTTTAGTTTTGTTTCGCTGATGTTTTAAGCGTTTTAACTGTTTTCTTTGCCACCAGATGGCGAAGGGACTCTGGCCTGGTATTTTAACGTATTTCTGTATGTACCTATTACTTTGTTACCTGCAGCTTTTATGATAGCGAATATTAATGTTGTGCATTGTGGATTTGTGTAACGTTCACTTGTCCTGTAGTCTGACATAACAATGACTTATTCTACTGTTATAGTCATATATATATATTTTTTAATTTACCCTGTAAGATTATCTTGTCTCTCTAAGTACGTTACTAAATATTTTATGTAACAAAAAATGGCAAATTGAAAAAGGTTCTGATTCTGATGAAAAAAAAAAATATATGAAAAATAGAGAGAAAAATTTTTCCTCGTAAAACTGCTATAATACAGCATGCGTAGGGTTTCACTGAATTTGTTATTTTCCTCAACGAGTATTCTTCTCTACTTAAATTTTCATGTCAAGTACATTCACGTAGTCCTCATTTCGCGTGCCACTGCTTATCGCCCAAATTACTTTTCAGCAGCGACATCGCTAACTACAGCACTGCGGCAATAAAGATCCTCGGTACAAAGCTTTCTTTCTCTTCTTCTCGCGTACTGCTAACATAGAGAGAGAGAGAGAGAGAGAGAGAGAGAAAGCAAGGGAGTCCGAGCGCAGGCAACAAAAGAAACGCGATCCCCTTTAAAAAATGATATCGCGCCGCTCTCATCTCTCAGCGCGAACTAATTTACTCTCTCTTTCTCTCTCTTGCACAGTTCATCGGGCTCGTCAGGTGTAAAAACGATCCTTTTTACCACTATACTTCCACTCTATTTCTCTCTCTCTCTTTCTCTTACTCGCACTCTTTCGCTATCCCTCTTCATCTCTATCCTTCGCTTTTTAATTAATTAGAGCTAGCACACAGCAGCCATACGCGTAGATCCGATGGATCACGCGGCTGTCCGTTCGGATAATGACAAAGCGAGCGCGAAATTCGTCGCCACGCATGATAAAAACAAGTGGGACATACGCGCTCTCTCACTCTCTGGTATACTAGACACATAAAGAACGTGAAGCGCGCGCGCGCATGTACAAGAGAGAGAGAGAGAGAGAGAGGGCACGCGAAATGCGCAGCGAGGTAAAAAGAATGAAAAGACGCGAGCGGGCGAGACAAGCGTGTCACGCGTCGGCTGTTATGAAAATGGACGGTTTGCGCGGCACCGAGGCGTGTTTGTTATCCGCGAAAGCGTTTTCTCCTCGCCCCAGTAGCGAAGCGCCAAAAGCACGAGGGAAGGGGGGGGAGGGGGTAAAACGAGGAGGAAGGAGAGGGAGAGACAGCAGCTGCTGCCGACGACAACGCCAGCAACGACGACGACGACGACACCGGCGCGTGAAAATTCGACGCTACTCCATCATGTAGCGGCGGGTGAGTTTTTGCCTGTATATATACAGAGAGAATATAGAGAGGGAATTTGAAGAGGGAAGGTTTGTGGGAAGAAAAAGAAGGTTGATGGGAAATAGGTGAGAGTGGTTGCTTGGTCCATTTAAAGTGTAATGAATTAGACGGTTCACGAAATATTTTTAAGTAGTCTAGATAAAGTTCATATATAGCTTTTTTTTTAAATATACAGTTAAAGAAATATGGCTAATTTAATCCGCTTATGTATTGCTAATCATATTCTCAAATTGAAATTATAAGCCAAAAGAGATTTAGAAAAATAAGTATCATTATAGACTGACCCACGTTATAAAAACTTAAAGAGAATTATTTTTTGCATCAACTTTACACTGAGAATTACTGAGATTAATTTTAAACATTGAAACACTTTTCGAGTAGTGTCAAAAACAGGAAAAAGTTACTTAGTTTCAGCTTAATCCCGGAGATTTTTAATTCACGGGTTAATAACTTTCTCATGTTAATCCTACTCTTCGACGCAGAAAGTGAAAAAAAAGAAATTAGTTAAAAGTGCTGGAAGCTTTTAAAAGTTCGGTGCTTTTCAAAATTTATTACGGAAATGTATACGAAAGTGTATTAATGTCCAGCGAAGACTATAAAGAACGACGTGACGTATAGAAGCAGTGAGTGAAACTAGAAATAAAAAAAAAACCAAACCCGATTAATCCCCATATATATATATTTAAATCAAATTCATCTTTCTCTGCGCCTAGAAACCACGCATCCACACATATATAACAACCGCATTCAATTTTACCCGTTACACATTGTTACATCGTAAACTCTGTAACACACACACACAGCAGCAGCAACCCAAGATTATCGCAGATTTCGGCGGCAAAGGTAAAGCCTCGCGGCCACTTTATTGCGTCCGCAGAACAAATAAAATTCACTTCTACGAAAAGGGTTCCTTGGTACGCGGCGACAGCGGCAAGGTAAAGCCCAGCAGCGACTTAAAGGAAAACAATGTCACGCTATGCTGCGCGGCCGCAACGACGAACTCTTAAAAACGAGGTGCGAGAACGCGCGTGCAACTGTTCTATATATACGCAGAGCGCGCGCGAGAGGAAGAAGAACTATACAGTTAATCAAACTGAAATTTTCTCTGCGCACACAGTAAAAGAAAATGAAGGAAATAATGCAGTAAACCGCGCCCTGAAAGCTTATTTTCTCGTGCTCGAGAGAGAGAGAGAGAGAGGGAGAGAGTTACGGATATATATATATACACACGCGCGTCGCTCGTAACACTACGACGACGATATCGTAAAGTAACCTTGGTAGCGAGCGCGTACATGTATATATATATATATATATATATACTTACACACACATACACACACACACGAACGCGTATACGCAGCGCATATACGCGAAGCCAGCGCGAAAGCCCGGTTAAGCCTCTGGGCAAAATCTCGCGGAGCTCGCGCGCACAGCGTCGCTTCATTACTTTTTCTCCACCTTCGTCGCTCGAGCGTCACACACACACACATACACACATACAACGCGTTTCACCTTTCACCTTTTCGCACGCGCTCGCGGCCGCTTGGTTCTGTTGCTTTTTTACACACTCTTGCTCTCTCTCACTCCTTCGCACGCGTATATACCCGAGCGTCGCATCTTATCTCTCTCTCTCGAGCGGAGTAGAGCGAATTTTTCTAATTATTTCCAACGGCTTTCGGAACTCCGACTTTTCTTCCTCCTCCTGGAAGGGCAGCAACGCTTCTTCTTCGAGCTTTCCTTGAGCTTTTTTACACTGAAGTGTTTGCTGGCGAGCAAGCAAGCAAGCGCTTTAGTTATATAGTTTGTTTTTTTTTTCAGCAGTAGCAGCAGTAGTAGCAGCGACAGCGCGAAGAGCTGGATTCTCGAGAGCGATGTAATTACCGGGCTTAATTGCGAGGCATTTGCTCGAAATGATTTAATAACGGCGCAGACGCGCCCGCGCGCGCGAGCGATGTAAATTATGCGTAGGACGTGCGCACCGCGCAGTTAATAAGTTGCCTTTTTGAATTTTCATAATTGCACGTGAGAGTTCGCCTGGTACGGTGTAAAAAGTACGTGTAACTATTGTCGCTTATATGGGTATACTTTATTGGGGCCGGGTGAATGAATTCTCTTTGTCACGATCGTTTATGTGGTGTGACGTCAAAAAGTCAAAAGAAGGACATGTTAATCTGCGTTGTACTTTGAAAATTATTATTATTTTACCGCAAATACTGAAATAATGTATTTGTTGATTTGAAGAAAAAATTGAATGCGCATTTTATCATGATACTCTATTCAGTGAAATATATTGTATATACAATTTTAATCAACAGTTGCTTTATGATCTTATAAACACTAGCAGTAGAAAGGCATTTTGTAGCACGATCAACATTTTATTATATTATAAATAAAACATTAGATTTGAATTTCGCATTGTAACACTTCATAATATCGCAAAATTACGCTTTTTATTATTGCATTAAAACAGCCATTGCGCAGAGGCAAATTCAAATAGACCGTAAACAACAGGTAAATCCCAGCTGTTTTGATTTTCATGAACGCACGGGCAAGTTCGCCGTGTATATACATTAAACGCCAAAAAAAAGTGTCTCGGGACGCAGACTCACCAATCCATTTATAAAACACACGTTCGAACGCAAAAGAAGAAGCAGAGAGCAGTGGAATTGAATAACTCTCTTGATCTCCGTGTACGCGGGGGGATTTGCTCTATAACTTCATCTCTGTTTACGCTCGCTTATCGCCAAAGTCAATCGCTTCATTTTCCCACCGATGAATTATTGATTCACAAAGCGCTATCCTATATACTCGCGAAATATACACGTATATTTATATATATACGTATATACACACATATACAAAGTGTACAACAGAACCTCCCTACGCGTTTTTTTTCTCGCTCTCGATCCGCACGCTTCGTTTCACGTCTTTGTCCCTTTATGAAAAATTCTCACGCGGCTCTGTAATATTTCGTTCGGTCGCCTGAGAAATTTAATTTCGAAATTAACCAGAACCATTTTTGTCATTTCATTGACGATGAATATATAAAAAAAATAGGGTTTTACATAAAAATATTATTTGAGAAGCTTCAATTAATGTTATAAATTAAAATTTCAATATAGTTGTATAAAATTATATAGAGCGGCATTAAATCAGAAAAAAGATTTATTTTACAGTGTATAATTTTTTTCAAATGTTAAAAGTATTTCAAAACGTATATAGCCACAAAATCAAATTGAGTAAAGTTATAAAGAATTTTTTCAGAAAAGATGTAATTTTTTATTTTAAAATGAATAGCTATCGAGATATTGAATTCTCACTGCAGTCTCATATATTACTAGTAAATATAATTATAAAATCTAACGTAAGGTGCATAACTCGTTACAAATTATTCCTTTCAATGCAGAAATAGGTTGAATGATATGTTTTATATATATAAATATATATATAAATGAATTGCCCCCTATAAAGAAAATGGGTCACCAAAGATTCACAGTAATCCAATATTTTTTGCAACGGATAAAAATATCATATTCTCAACGTCACTGTCTTAATTAAATGGACGTATTTCAATGAAAAACTCTGGGCTAGCAAATCTAACTATTTCGCATTATTTCAGCGAGTATCGAATATTGAATATCGAAACCTGCCAATATAAGAGATATTGAAAATTATTAGAAAACAAAATTTAATTTTAATTCTATTGTATTAATAAACATACGTTTATGACAATTTTGCAAAACCATATAATCATGAAGTGAAAAATTCAACATTACCTTTTTCACGTGTTTTCCCAAATTCAAGCTAAACAAAACTTTTCTCAAACGACTTTAAAAACCTATTTTTTTTCGCTCCAGTTAACACACTTTATAACAAAATATTTTAATCCGAGTTAGTTTCCATAACGCAGCACTATATGCCACAAAACAAGTATATACTGCGCGTTGCGCTACTTATGCATCCTATTAGAACTACTGGCAGATAGTTATCGCCCCTGTTGATGTTATTTTACGGGAGGGTAAGGTGCGGCCAGCAAGAGAAAGTGATATTTATTCATAAATTGTTTGCCCGGAAGTTAGTTTAATGATTTGTTTGAAAAATTAAGAACTACTTAAAACTTTGTAGTATCATGCATGAAACTACTGCGCATCTCTGTTGCCAAGCGACACGTATGACAAAATGACGTAGTTAGCCATGATATTATTCAGCTGAAATTTGCATGTAGACTGGGTAACTACAGTCATTACAAAAAAGCGGTCAACGGCATTAACAATATAACTAACCTCGTTAATTAACAGACGGCTTACACGGATATATAATAATACTTATAATAAAGCCTGCCTTTTTAATGGATAAAACTTTAAAACCCCCATATTCGACACGCGTAAAGTCTGAAAAAGCCGCGATTATCGTAAACTGAAAACACTCAAAAAACATCTCAATCCATGACATAATCCACGTCGAAAATCAGGCTCGACTGCCGCCCCAGAATCTTTCTCTCTCTCTCTCTTTTGAGCTAAATTTTTATCCTCCATAACGAAATAATCCCCCACGCATGCATCCTTCTCCTTCTTCGCTCGCCCCTATTTCCTCCACCTCTGGCTTCCCAGCCAACGCGAAATACCGATAATCCAGGTTAGGCGCGCTCGAGGCGAGCGCGCAAAAGCCGCAATCCCACATACGTGTGTATATATATATATGTATATACGAAGGAAGAAGGAGGGGGAAAAGCCCCTCCGGCATCGGAATCGGAAAGATTTTCGAGGTCACGCGGTATAGTGTGGCCCATTGTCCGCGATATTGGCCTGACGAGCCGCTACCGTTGCTGCTGCTGCTGCCGTCGTCGTCGTAGTCGTAGTGATCCCTCTCTTTTCGACGCGATAAGCTCCCGAGATTTCGGACGCCCGCACACAAAGGGGCAGAGGAAGGGAGGAAGAACGAGCCCTTTTCTCAGGAGTCACTCGAGCTCTGTGTTTTATGTATTTTGGATGAAGAGGCTTTATACACTTAAAGTTTCTCAGTAGCTCGTGTGTATATATATATGTGTGTGTGTGTGTACGTGGATGTGTGCAGAGGGATGGGCTTGGAGGATGGGGTTGGGTAGAAAGAGAGAGCTTCCAGTGGGATATTGCTCCTTTTCACTCGGAGAGATACCGAACGCCCGGATCCTACTGTTTCGACATTTTTCGCATTGTGCTTTATACGGTTGCAGGCGGTTTTATAAGCGCCGACTCCATTCCCCCTGGGCTTTATTACTTCGACGTTTAGTGCGATGGTTTGAGTTCATTGGTATATGGTATCATTACCGATGGGTTTGGAATGTATGTATTGTTATATAATGTAAAGGAATTTCAAATGGAAAGTAATACCATATGCTGAAGATACATTGTAAAGTATATGGAAACATAATAAATATTGATGAATCTGAGGTTTTCTTCTCTTATTTAATAAGACAGTGAATATATCTTCGTAAAATTCATCGATCATATTTTCGAACGTTGATTTATAATAAATATTCATCAGATGTTTTAAATTTTTATTATAGGAAGTGACGACTAACAACACATTATAACATAAAATTTATTTTACTATACAATTATGTATATATTACACAATTAAAATAAAATTTTCTTATATTTCATTAGTATTAATTCTCTAATTTAATAATATAAAAAATCGTTCAAATAGAATACATTATTAACTTTGAGTACTAATACATTAACGACAAACGAATGCCACGCGCGCAAACTCGACCTTTCACAGGGCGTTAAGTGTGTCACTGAAATTCGCGGAATCATCGAATAATTAAATATCGTTTTATAGCATCGAGCGTATCAATGATCGTTACATTATACACAATATTAACTTCTATCAAAGCGAAATAAGTCAATGCATAATTCACGCGTTTAATAATTTCATAGATGTCATAGATGAAAATTTCGCCCTCTACCTAAACGAATGATTAAAGCGTACACATTGTATATATATAACAGTTTATCAGCTTTGGAATACGCCACCATCGAAAGCCCCGTTATTCCGGTGATTTCAATAGTTCCAAATCCATACCAAGCCGTTCGTCCGAGTTCAAAAATCATTAGCACACGCGCGTTTGCCTACTGAATCAAAGCTGCATCTACTATGTGAAATCCACCCTGACAAAAGCTCTCTCTCTCCTGCCGACTTTTTGAATGCTCACAGCCACTCGTATCCTTTCGAACACATCCAGACACACACACAGACACACAAATGCAGAGCCTACGGCGGAATCGCATTATTTCCACGTTATTTTTTTTTGTCTTCTCCCGTGCATCCTCTCTCGTCCTTTTTCAATTACACTTCCGTCTCCGTACGAGTAGCAGACGACGCTGCGTTTTTGCCGCTTTCTTTGTTCGTACACAGGGGGAATTGCCCCCCTTCTCTCACCACTATGGTTTTTTCTCTCTTTCTCTTTCCCTCGCAGTGGTGTATGGTGCTCGGATAAAAGTTCCTCGCTCTCGGTGAGACAAAGGCCCTCGGCCGCCTCGGCCCCCGTAATTATACGCAATTTCAGCGCGTATAGCACGCGAGAGCACGCGAAACTTCTGTCCCCGAAGGTATATGGTGCGGGGGAGGCGGTTGGGTACAAAAAAAAAACGACGAGAGAGAAGGAAGCGATGGGAGGAAAATCGGGTTGGCCGTTGGCGTATACTAGAGGTAAAAGCAGCGTTGTGCCTTTATGATTCTCGCTGCGCGCGTGCGGAGGAGGAAACGGAAGGAGGATGAGGGAGAAAGAGAGAGAGAGAGCGGCTGGTGGCAACGAAGTTAGCGAGCCGCTGCATGCCAGCGCGCTTTGTTTATTATGTTCAGTGATTATATTACTTTGCGTTAATTAAAGTGTATTGCGATAATACGTTTTAATTTAATGCTCTCGCGCTCCATGACTCCTCCTCTACCTCTCTCTCGATGTAACTGCTCTCGTACGAACAATGGTGTTTTATTGAATTTAACGCATGCGAATTATTTTCACCGGACGTTGGAGGGAGAACTATAGAGAGTCTTTTCGATTTTATTAATTTTGATGAGATGACCGAGTGGTAATGACGAGAAGCTGCTGGGATAACGTGTATTTTTTAGTTGCCTTGTTATTAGTTTTCATTGGCATAAGAAAAACAATGAACTAGAGCGTTTGTAAATAAGCTGTAAAGAAATTTAAGTAAGGTATACCCGAATAAGAGCTATTTTAAGAAAAATAAATTTAATATTTTACGAACGACAATTTAAGAAAAACCATTGTTATATACTATCTTTAGTTGTTTTAAATTATTCTTCTCGTAAGGTATATCGATTTAAAATTCAATCTTTGTAATTTCAAGACAGTTTCTCTCGACGTCAGTCTATTTTATTGTGAATTTAGTATAAGAAGAAATGAATTTTAAAAAAAGAAAAAGGGAAAGATGACCTCCTTATCCGTATGAAAGGTAACAAAGGCAGTCGCTGAGATTTCTCAAAAACTATTCTTTTTCGCAAATGAAATATCCCTTTATCTTCGTACTTTATTCAATCTTCTTATGAAATATACGTATATATTAATGCAAATTTCCCATCCGACGAAACCGAGTATAATAATTCAAACCGTGAAAATCTTTTTTCTAGAACAACACAGGCAGGCACTAAAAAAATAAAACTAAATGAGAACTCTAAAATTATACGGCTTCATTCAACTCATTTTCCAATTCAACATACACGTCAAAAGTTCTCCTTAACGTATATCAAACGCACCCTTCCCCAGATTTATAGCTCTCTCTCTCTCTCTGTCTCTCTCTTTCTCTTCTCTCAACACATAATCAAGGCTCAGAAACGCGCCCGTGCGATCATTTATCGTCATAATCTCATCGTCTTTGAGCGCGCGAGCGAGCGCGTCGAAAGGAAAAAAAAATCCCGCAGGGGGCGGCTCTGACATACACACACACATACACATAACGGGCACATCATCATCCTTCCTTAGGCTCCATTTGACGGCCCATCATCTTGCCCGGGAAACATAATTAAAGCGTCCGCGTGCGCGTCTTCTTCTTTTTCTTCTACTCACGCGCGAGAAGACGCGAAAAAAAGGAAGTAAGGGCTAAGAAGAGAGAGAGAGAGAGAGAGAGAGGTGAGTGCCCGAGGCGATTTTCTCTCTCTTTCGCCTCTTTCATCTTTGCGCGCGCGCGCGAGAAAGAAGCTGCTTTCGCGCTTGCGAGGTGCTCGCCCCCTCGGCGCTCGTTCATTCGGTCAGGGCACGATATTTCTCGCCTCGTCTTCGCCCCCTCGGCTTCTTGAAGAATCTCCCACTCCTTCTCTCTCTCTCATTTTCGCCACTACCACGTTACCACCTTCTTCTCTGGTCTTATGTTTATTCTTTTTTTAGTTTTGCCTTCCTCGCGCTTTCTGTCCTTCTCTCTCTCTCTCTCTTTCTATCTTTCTTGGTGTCTCTTTTACTTGCTCGGTTTTTCAGGCAAGGGGAGAATTGAGCTGCGATGAAAGATGGCGCGCGAGCCGCTCGGCTTAAAGTGGAGAAGGGGATAGGGGGGCGGGGGGAACTGCAAGTTTAATGATGTTATAACCATCTGGTACGCTTGTATTATGGTGATAACTTTCTTCGTGTTAACACGAAGAGTGAGAAAGAGAGAGAGAGAGAGTGCGGAAGAAAGAGCGACGCACGGCCAAGGGAGAAGGGAAAATGCTTCGTTAGGACGAGAAATCCGAGTTTGGGCTAGTTATCTTTTTAGTTTTCCTAAGTAGTTATTACACTTGTCAAACAGAGTTTTCTAAACAAAGTTAGGGAAACGATTCTACAGGACTTTAGTGTTCTGATAACTTTCTTCATTGATCCGACGCGTTCTTATAAAGTTGTTTTTCAGTTAATTTACTTATGATTCGACGACAACGTCGCCTATACATTTTCTTCTACGTATACATATACTTGCAACAGAAATTCAACTAATTCTTTACACTCAAGTTTACTTAAAAAAAACACTTTATTTAAATATTATTCTTATTTATTAAAATTAACGAGGAATTGGGCCCTTGAGCATATTAAAAACTTTAAAAAATATATTTGTGGAATTGATCTGATTACTTTAATTCGTTCCCTACGAAAACTAAAAAAAATTTTACTTTTATATCTACGTATATTCACAACTCATTCAATTTAACTTATGGTTTCAATCACACTCCTTTAATCTTCGATTACCGTAACCTACCAATACCGCACATTCATTCGTATAATGAAATCCAAAACTTTCTAAACTAGGTTAAGAGCGAATACATCATCCGACATGAAGATGACGCACAATTGCCCAGTTCATTGATCCTCTAATCTAGGTTCCGTGTTAATTCGCAAATATACAATGACATACGATGCACTCAATCAATACATCCATCAAAGCGTACAGCCGTAAACCCAAGCCACCTTAATTGCGAAGATCCCATTGAATGTAACGTATATATACATATACCGCTATATCCACCCTCTACTATACAACTATATCCTCGTCACAACATACAAACTCAATCCCACAGAGAGTTAAACAAAAAAAAAACATCACGTCTAAACAAAAAGTTACCGCATGCCAACTTTTGTCCCTCGCAACAAACTAATTCCTAACCTCCCGCATATCCTCTACACTATATAACATATATATATATCTCTCTCACAAAAAGTCTCATCCGCAGGCACATCCCCGTTTCTCTTTTCTTCCCTCTACGCAGCTCTGCATTATATCCACAGCCAACACGTGCAACATGCGCATATACTATAACAGTAGCAACACACAACGTTCTCGCCCCAGAAAATCATCGGCCGTAAGCTTATCGGTCCTGGCTTGCGTGAGAGAGCACTGCGTGAGCTCGTTCGCGCGGACGCAAAATCAGAGAAGTATATATATCGCCCAGCTCCTATACCTGTATACCTCACACACACACACACACATATACACGTACGCGCGCGTGCAAGGGAAGCTCACGGAATTATGAGAATTAGAGCGTTTTAACGAGTTTATCAGCGTCAAGTGCAATCTGCGAACTAACTGCTCGCGTGCGCACCGACCAGGCCTTCGCGTATGTATATATATGCGAGCTGGCCGCCGCGTGAGAGCTTCACGCGTTGTTCGTATATAGCTATGCGTATATGTATATGTATATATATATATATATAACTACGCGCTCTCTCTCTCTCTCATCAGTGCCTCGCGAAAGCTGCGAGAGCGAGCGAGCGCGCGGTACAAACGATAAACTATCCTACGAGGCTGAAAACAGGATTAGGCCACTATGTACACCCTCGATAATTCCGCGCGACTGACGGAACGTCGATAAAATATCGTCCCTGGGCGGAAGAGCGGCAGCAGCAGCAGCAGCAGCTACTACTACTATTACTAGTACTACTAGTATGTGAGAGCGTGTATATATGTATATACGCGTGTGGGCGCGAGAAATCGTTGTATGAATTTCACCTTTCACGCTCTGACGCTCCGAACCAGATGCGCACGCATATATATATATGTATATATATATACATATAGATATATATAATATTGGTAGAAGGAGGTGTAGGACTGACTTTCCGATAGATAGCGGAGTGACATCTGCTGGCGCCAACTTTTATTCCGCAAGGCGTCTGTTTCACATCGGTATAACGCGCTCGCGGTATTGGCAGTTTGACTCGTGCCGCAGGGCGAAAGAGAGAGAGAGAGAGAGAGAGAGAGAGAATCGCGCACGTTTATTCCCTTTTCCTTTTGATCGAATTCTCGCGCGCGTACGCGCGTGTCCCTGGGGCGCGTTTTTCGAACGGATTTTCCGAGGTAGCGTTTTCCAAATTAGCACGCGTGAGGTTCGGGAATTTCGGTGTATAGGGAGAGAGAGAGAGAGAGTATGTGGGAAGAGAAATGGGAATGGAACCATGGGTAGTTTTTTTCTACTCGGCTTTCTCTTTCTTTCGAGGGTTGCTACGTGAGCTCGGACGGTAGCAGCAGTAGCAGTAGCCAGCACGTGATGGTTTGGGATATTCATGATGTGCACTTTTAACGCTACCGAGCGTGTTGCTAGCGTTGTTCGGCTCTGTTTTTTCGCGTAAACTTTTAACGGATTTTTTTTTTCGTGATTCTGGGGAGAGGAAGAGAGAGAGAGTGAGTGAGTGAGTGAGTGAAAGAATAAAGCGTGAATTTATTTTTACGGTCGTTTGTCTTCAGGGTCAGAATTAGTAGACGGCGAAAAAAAAACGTATACATTTTTCATGAGGGCAAGATGTGAAAAAATAACAATACTTTTTTTTTTAGAATCAATAGATCGATGATGTAGAAAATATTTATCATCTTTACTTCGTATCGTCTGTTAATTTTTTTTTAAATGATTGTTTTGATGAATTGTTCTGTGAATCAATTATTATTCTACTCATCAAAATGTACACAATTGAAAATCGATTTACAAACTGTACGGAATTAGTATTTAATTAATGAAAACTACACAACGAAAGAGTGTAAAAATGTAATTTTTCATAAATCACTTATTACAATAAAGAAAATGAAATTTTTCTCACTAAGCTCACACACGCAAACAGATACAGCTATGTGATTTATTAAATCTAAACTATATACAAAACACATTCCTCACTTACATCACTCCCACCTATATATTATTATTTTTATTATATTTGCAGAAAAATATCATTACAAATCATTTCAACATATACGCACACACACACCTCTGTAAACATTTTTCATTGACATCGCACGAACTATAAACCACATTTGATCTACTGTCATCCCAAGCATCTTCCATGCTACGCTTGCATTGCAACAATGTGTATCATTTTCCGTGGTGTTGGGCTTAACTTCAGCGCACGTGTTACATATCATGTGCCGCGACGTATCATGCGTGCATCCCATCATTCCGCCACGTATATATGTATATCCCAGATATGTAACATTCTGCAACCTCAAACCGATGTTCTATAGAATCCCTATATATACGTATATACCAGTAAATATCAGTTTTCTGCAACATTAAATAAAGAAAAAACTTTCGGTCCAATAAAAGAACCCATGTAACAACGCGAAAACATTACGCGGAAGAAGTATATACATCCTTCTACTGGATATTCAACCTTCACACCTTCCAGCTCGACTAATCTCCAAAACAAAGAACAATAGCTGAAGCACGGCACGCGCAGGGCCCCAAGTCAACACACACCTCATACCGATTTTTTCCACGTCCATAGCCGCCACCCACAGGCTTTCTCCATCATTCGATCGCGAATTGATATTCTCCATGTTATTCACATCATCCCCCTTAAGCAAACATCGCACCTCTCGCATCCAAAACCACACACACACCCACACCCACATCTCCCCTACATCATCGTCCACGTCAAAAAACAAAAACCTTCTCCATCGTCCTTCTCATCCTATATATATATATATATCACCCTTGAAACGCAATAAGAATCCCTTCGATTATCGACACACACATACTCATCTTGCCCTTTCTCTCATCCCGCTTAAAGAAACAGGCCACACACACACACAAAGGTCCCAGCGGCAGTAGTATAGTAGCAGCAGCAGCAGCAGCAGCAGCAGCATCTCCTCACTCCCGCGCACTGTTATATACTCGTACGTGACGACGGCGATCGTTATGGCCGGCTCACGCGAGAGCCGTTCGGCAGCGTATCACTCGATTATTTGCCAGAGGGAGGAACAGAGAGAGAGACTAGCTATATATATATATGTACGTATATAGGAGAGAGAGAGAGGCGCGTGCGCGCCTTCGAACGTGCGCAAGTAGGGCTGTTTCTGGCCGCCACCACTGCTACCACTACCACCACCACTACCACCGCTCTTCCTCCCGATATTGGCTTTGCGGAAAACGTGCCCCCGGGGTACACACATGGGAGTTAATGCGAGCCACGCGCGGAATATACATCGCGGAAGAGAGAGAGAGATTCCCGGGCGAGGGTGCAAGAGAGATAGGGATAAGGGAGGGCGAGAGAGAGAGAGAGAGGAAAGAGAGGATGCTAGAGCAAATAAACACGTGCGAGAGAGAGCGAGAGAGCGTTATTATGATCGCATATTTCACACATGCGCGCCTTAATAAAGCGCCGAGCTATACGCGCTGCGTATAAGGGTAAAGGGGTGAAGGGGAAGCGCGAAGAGGTGTCGTTAATGCTTACATTTGCGTCGTTATACACGTAGATGTGTAAGTATATGTATGTGTGTATGTGAGTTTCACTGCACGCGCGTACGACTATACACACGTAAGTTTGTGTACCTAAGTGCACTCGCGCGCGCGCGCGCGCACACGTATTTATATAGGGCGCTCGCTCGCTCACTCGCTCGCGCGCGAGACAACGCGCGGGTAGAAGGATGGAACTGTTTATACGTGTCCACGTATATATATGTATATATAAGCGCATCTACCCGTATGTGTGTGTGTGTGTGTGTATATTTGTGCTTACAAACACGTATATGTATATATGTATACGTGTTTGCGTCTACTCTGGTGTGTATTCGCGTGCGAGCTTTTGAGCACCTACGAAGCGCCGCACCAACGTGTGCGCGCGTGCCTTTGTCTTCGTATTCGTTAATATGCTCGCGCGTGCCATATACTTTTCGAATGTGTCTGTGTGTGTGTGTGTGTGTGTGTGTGTGTACCCATGCGTGGGAGTGTTGAGAATGAGATGAAGGGGATGTGTAGAGAGTGGAAGGAGAAGGAGAAGGTGGGGGAAATGAGGCAGTTCATAAATATGTATGAAAGGCGCGAGTGAGGGCGCAAGCGGGGCGCAAAAACGGCCCAAGTTAAGTGGGTTAACGGCTACGGTTATTGGCACGCGTTTACGCGTGTGTATAAGAGTCTTGAGAGGAGAGAAGCATATATAGCAGTAGCGGCAGCTGATACCTCGTATACCGCATGTGTGTATGTATGTGTATATATGTATATATATATATATATAAAGAGAGAGAGAGAGCACGCCGTAAAGCAGTTGTTCGCGAGAGTGTGAGAGAGATGTTTCTCTCTACAGTGGGTTAGGGGGCCGCGCTTGATTATTGCGGTATACGCGGAGTTCATTTATACATCATCAAACGGTGATTGCACTGATGGTTAATGCGCGAGGGATGGAAAGGGGCCGAGAGCAATTGGAGCAGAGACTCGCCGTGCGCTGATGCTCGTTGCTAATTCGCTCGTTCGGTTTCCAAAGGAGGCGCGCGCGCGAGAGAGAGAGAGAGTGTTTCGTTTCTTTTATTGCATTGGGGCGGCTGAATTGTGGAAGAAAGGGATGGTGGGAGTATATATATATAGGCTTTTTATGTGCCACAGAACAGAGATGTAAGAACGGAAATTTCAATTGACATGGATGTTAATTACCGAATGATATATACTGATGATGATGAATACAGTTGTGTGGATATAGAATATGACGAAGGAAAAAGAGGCGTTGTAAAGTAGGGAATGCGGTACTTTTTTTTTATTCAAATTCTGACGTTATACTATTTGAACATAGAATTATATAAAGCATTTTTTTTTAATGAATATTATACGTTTCGATTGATGTAATCTCGGTGTTTACAATTATTTTGATCAGCATGAGGAATTAACAGGGATTTAGAATTCGATAATTTGTGCCCGAAAATTAACGATGTTTATTTCTGCATTTACGTTCGAAAAGGCCGAGTGTAAATTTTAACAGCTCCACTTGAAAATGAAATTAATATTACACCTATAATATTATACCTGTAATAAATACAAATTATTCATGCTCCTATGCAGATTCTATCAGCTGCAGCTATATTGCCGGAGGGAAATGATTTATATTTAAAATTCATTACATCTTGCTAGGATCGCTGAATATTAATGCAACGTGAATACCACGTCCACTATCAATTATTTATATCTAAACGCGGTTTAAGTTGCTTCATACGAAAATATATATTTCTATACGTAGGTAAATTTCATTTGCTATAAGCACGGTACTAACCACATTTCATTTATATACAATAATTGCAAACCTGCTATAGCTATCAATAACATTCGCTTCAACAGGCTTGTCCAGTCAGACAAGCAACGTACACTTATACTCCAACATTGTTTGACGCAAACTCCATCTCTGTGTACATGCATTTCAAAATATTTAGTTTGTTTATACAAGGCACATAGGCATTTGTAAAAGGGAGCGAATTTAATAATAAATTTAAAAATATCTCCGAGCGATCGATCACATAGCAGCACCCATATATACAGAGCAAAATTCAATACACGTTACAGTCTCTGCCCCCGCACAGTACAGCCTGTAAATTCCGAATGAAATTCTCCGTCGCGGGAGAGAGAGAGAGCAAAAAAAAAGAGAGAGGAAAAAATATACTATATATAAAACTCAGCCGTCAATATATACAGGCCGTAGCGAGTAAAAAGTCATCATCCTTGGGTCGGCCTTTGTCACACGCCATAACACATATTTTCACTTTATAGAGAGAGAGAGAGAGAGAGAGAAAGCAGCATGCGCGAAAAAAAGGCATCAGAAGGCGGACACACGAAGGAAAAGGAGCTCAATCTTCTCATCGGACTGTTCTATATACGTGAAGGATTCACTACGTGTCGCTGAACAAAAAGAAGTGAGAAGAAAAGGCCTCTACCGAGAACCGAGAGAGAGAGAAAAAAAAAGTATAGCATGTAGCTCTTCATTGCCATGCGTCCAACCAACCGGCCATACTATATATCTCCCTCCTCCATTTCACACCTCCATCATGCACACGCGTGTAGGACGGTATGTAACCCTAATGGGGGGGGGGGGGTGCAAGAGAGAGAGAGAGAGAGAGAGTAGAGCTTTCTCGCTTGAATATTATAGGCCGACGGCAACGTGTGCTGCTATACTGCTAGTGATGAAATATCGAAGGTCGCGCACGAGCGACGCTGCTGTTGCCGCCGCCAGTGCTTTTATTCGACCTCGGATGTCACGATGGGAAATCTATTAAAAAACCTATTTGAGAAAACGCCTCCGCACGTTGTCGCGTGTTGCGACGAAAAATGAAAAAAAAAAATGTGGTCCACGCACGTGGCAGGATGTATATCATATATACATGAAGGGTGGACCCTCGAGTGTTTTCACGTAAAGAGTAGAATCGTGTTCGTTGCGGTATGTTTTCATTAATAAACCCCTACGTGATATAAATAGATTTTTATTCGCAAGTTGAAGGTATAGTAATGCACGAGGTGGTCGGAGATTTGGTGTATGAGGTTACGAAAGGTCGGTAGGAAAGTAATGTTGACGTGGTGGCGTGTGGGGTTTATAAATGGTCGAAAGAACGTAGGGTGAGTGCGTAATGGCCGATCGCAGGACTCTTTTAGTTTATGGTGGATCGACTGGGTGGTGGAGGTTGGGGGTAGGATTTTACAGGATTTTCATTTTTCTGGATACTTTATCGGTTTCAATGTGAACTTTCATCTACCGTGATATAATTTATCTTTGTTTATTTCTTACTGTATTGATAAAAGAAATAAATCTTAATTTGAAGCTTTTACAAGGGAATAACGTATCTTGTATTGTATTTTTATAAAATACAATAACTTGCCTATTACGCTGACGTTTCTGCTACGGTTGTACTGCAATTCATTTTCGGTTATAGTCTAGCGTGCTTCTGTTATTTTTCGCGGACACCGTCGTTTGTCATTGTCTTCACTGGCAACGTAGAGGGGCATCGAAACTCGGAATACCAAAGTCCATAGACTGCCGAGACGTTCGAACTATCGCAAGAATGCCGAACGGATTCAATTCGTTCGAACTATTGCGCAAATATCGTCGCGGTATTTTATGGTATTTCATAAACGATAAGATCTTTGAAACAGATGATGCTACTGATCGAAATCGAGGATAGAATTGATGTATATATATATATATATATATATATATATGTAATATCGTTCGTCAATATCGCGAATACTTGCGAACCGCTGAATGGTTAATAGTAATGAAATTAATACAACTCTACCTTGCTGGAAATGACTATATCAACTTTGGGTTATGGAGACAGGATAAGCTTTATTGATGTACTTTTAGAAATCCTCAAATGAAATAAAATTAAAAACGTTTTTAATGTTAGTTCAAGAAAATTAATATTAATAGATTAATTTAAGTCCAAATGATTTCTTTGATGAAATTCTTAAAAAGTAAAATAAAATTTTAAAAAACAAAGAATGTATGTGCGTAAATTGCTAAAACTTACTATTTTAAATCTATATAATAACATATTATTTTTGAAAGATTTAATATTTTATAGTTACAAAGAAAAGTGTTAGATAAATTTACTAATATTGTCATTTTAATCACTCACATTTATCTGTAGCCATTGTTGGTTTTAATAATATTTACGATTCTAGTACAGCATTTTTCATTTCCAATTTATCGGCGTGCACTGTTTAATTTTGCATCGAATAAATATCTCTGTGTTCTACGCCGAACGAAGGCACTGCTGGCATTCACATTCGATAATCTCTAAGCGATTCTGTTCGTTCAATCAGTCTTGATTTCATTCTGAATTACCAGACACGATAACGCTGTTATATTATACCTACGCGTATTTCGATTACTGCTGGTGTTGAAGACGCACTGCTTTTAGCGAAAATATTTACATACTTATTTACTACATAATACACGATACTTTATATGTTAATATAAACGTAAAAATAGATAAGAGATCTAATTTTTCCAATAATTATCTCTCAAATCTTCAATAACGCTGAACCTACATATCCTTATAAAATCACCAATCAAACATCACCGTACCCTTTAATATTCCTCGCGGCACCATCCCTATATAAATTAAACCGAAAGACTTTCACTCTCGATAAAAATAATACCACGACAAATTAAAAATAATCCTTCTCGTTGGACGCGACAAAATTTCACCAACCTTCGTCAAAAGCGTCACGGCACTTTGGACCGCTTACATACCCCGCGTGCGCCTCAAATCCCTCAATTTTTTTTTTATTCTCTCGGAAAAGCCCTAGCGGCAGCGGCGGACGGACGCAGCACTCAAATAAATAATTTTGATACATGGACACGGCGAAAGGGCAAAAGTCAAAGAGAAAAGCGCACGAGTCTCTCTCTCTCCCTCTCTCCTTCTCACACACTCGGTCCGCTCGCGAAGTTTATAAGCGCCGCGTGCGCTACGCGTCCGGCATACATCCGCGAGAAAGTTGAGGAGGGAGGAAGGTTCGTTCGTGCGGCGAGTGGCTTATGGCTTTCATGTTTCTTCGGCGGCGGCAGGCGCAGTGTGAGCGTTCGCGACTCCCTCGTGGCTAGCTCTTTCCCTCTCTTTCACTCTCTTCCTACCCCCGGTTTCCCTCTGTCTTTTCTACCTCAAAAATCCCCGTGATCTTTTCGAAACTCCTTTAATTGCCTTTTCGCGCTCTCGACCGCTCGCTCGCGAGCGCGAACTTATGTGTCTTTCGGTTTTAATATAAGTTTCCTTCTTTATCACTTTGCTGCGCAATTTCTCGCGTGCGCGGTGTCCTTTATTAAAAAGTTTTCAGAGCCTCGGCTCGTCGCTGCTGCCGTCGTCGTCGTACTCGACGACGACGTTTCTCGTTCGCTCTCTCTCTCTCTCTCTCGTGGTACTTCTTTTTTTTTTAGCTCTTCTCCCTCTCTATGTCACTCGACCGTCGTAATAACTGTGAATGAAGTGGTAAATTGAAATAAAAATTGAAATTTTATGAGATTCTTTGTTTAACGAAGAGCTGCCCAAGACGAAAGCCGCCGGAAAATTAATATTTTTACGTAGCCGTGAGTTCAACGCACATAAATGTGTTGAAGGGTGAGCACCGAGATACTGATAGAAAGTATAGCAATGCTACCTGTTGTAATAATGTAAAAGAATGTATACAGTTATGAGAAATTATTCTCTACGGCGAAATGCGAAGTTTGTTCTACATCTCGGTACATTTCAAACTATTACTCTTATATTTTTCTTTACTCATTTGATATAAATTTATTCGACGAAAATTGTGAAATATCTTAATATATAACATTTCAAAAGAATTTACTCGGAACGTATTTACTAATGAACGTGGATGTAAAGAGAGTATAAATGTTAGATATATATATATATATATTTCAGTGGAAAATAATATTTGCTACCATAGCAAAACGAAAAAACGGACCAACGTATTAATAATATGTTATCTCCGATACCAGCAATATAACGATCTTTTGTAAACATTAACGACTTTAAGCTCCTGAAAATGAGAAATTTTCCCTCCGGGGCTGAAGGTATGCAAATTTTAAAAATTCAGATATAAAACGCTAATATTAAGCGCGGGAGCTTTGAGTTTTTACTCTGAATGCAAGCGAACTCGCGAGAGTCGATGGGAAACGATTCCGCCGTTATAGGCCTGTACATAATACGGATAAAGCGAACGTGGATATATAGAATATTTAACGACAAGAGTGATTTTTTTTTCAAATAAAACGCTTAATCCTTATTTGTATGCATATTTTCATATATATATATATATATATATATATATATATATATATATACACGAAATGGGTACCAATAATATTCCCTGTAATGAAGTCTGCTTAATTCCAATGCGCGCAACCATCCTGCAATAAAATATTTTCGCAAGTAATATTGCGTATTAAAATAATTCCAGCTCTTTTGTCCAACTGCGATTATTATTTTCGACACGCTGAAAAATATCCCATTCCCCTGTACCACGAAAAATATCTTTCGATGAGTGTGAAAACACACACGGTAACACAGATCATCAGTAGTAAACACGCGTTTCAGTCGGCCGCCCTCTGGCGATCAGAGGAAACTTTTACAACCCGTATATACAGCTGCGGCAACAACCTTCGACTAAATAATTACTCGCCCAAACTGCAGTCATAAACTTCACCGTGGCGTAAATAATTACACCTGCTACGCTTAATCTAAATAAGCTAGCGCACATCTCTGTCAAAACGCTCCTCCTTCCTCTATCCTCAACCTTGCGTAACAAAAAGAAAGCCAAGTATATTTTCAATTAACCACACGCTTGTATATACAAAAAAATTTCTCTCCTCAACACAAAGAGCTACCGTCTTGGCAGCTAATTCGCGCACGAATAATGCTCGAATATTAAATTCGCCAAGAGTCATTATACGGCGTTGTGCATGGCACACGCTTACGTGTACACTATATGTTTACCGTGCGCTCACTCGCGCTCGCTTTGTCGCGCGGTCCGATGGCCCCTAGAGGGGAACTTTAACTCGCTTTAATCAACCGTGAACTTTCGGCATACGTCGCGAGAGACGCCCCGCCGTCTGTCTCACCCTCCTTGGCCTAGCCCCTTAATACTCTCCCCTCCCCTCCTCTCTTCTCGTCTTGCTGGAAGAGAATGGGCAACGGGCTATTTGCAGTGTTGCGGTTGACTTTCTTTATTATTCAATAGACATTGGGCATTCCTTTATTGCAATGGCAAACGTCGCCGAGAGAGCAACGTTACGGAATGTTATTTCATATATATGCGAGCACTGGTAGTATTATAGGAGGAAGATGATGATGATTACACACAGCGTTATGCGAATATCGTGTTATGGTCGGTTAAAGATAAAGGAAGAGGATTTTTCATTGCAATTTCATGTGTATGTGTATAGATACGTTTTTCAATGGAGAATATATGATGTAAAGATATTTGAGCCATTAGAGCGTCGTTATATGATTAAACTGCGGTGTAATTTAATATTTTACTTGTTTAAAATCGAATGATTTTTGCCAAGCTGCTATATCTGTATGCGATACTTTTTGAAAAAAATAATTAAATTAATGGCTACGAGAGCAAGTACAATCAGCGTACTATTGCGATGATCCAATAATAAACGAGAGGATGGCTTTTATAACGACGAAAATTTTGTAACTTTTACTCATAGCTAGACTCTTACGATATGACGTTGTGTTTTTGTATATGAAATAATAATATATATATGCATCTCATTTATAATATTGCATGAAAAACATTTTGAAACGTTTTATGTAAAAATATAAATACATGAGAATATTTTTATATTGTATTGATTACGTACTATCTTTAAACATCGAAGGGCAGTGGGATGTACTGAACTGATTATATTTCTGTCACTCACCTGTAACATGATGAAAAAAACACAACAAGTTATAATTAAATATTGAATATTTATTAAGCAAAGTTTTATTATAATTATTATACGTATATGACATGGTGTAAAATTCAACGTCGTCTGCGAACAAAGAACTGCGTGTACCGAAATATAAAACGTATATACTCAGTGCGTACAAAGTGCACACATACACAAAGACTATATATATATATATATATACACACGCTACGTGCACGAATCCACGAAAATTCTGCAAGAGTACTCCTATAAATAGAGCAGTGTGTCTATATATACGTTAGACCAAAACGTTTTCACGTGATACTGTGTCACACATACGCACACTTACACCAAAAGCTGCTCTCGACAAGGCGACCAGAAAAACCATTGACACCCTTTAACACCCGGCCGCATACAGCAAATAGACTTCGTATAGCAGGTGCCATCTGTGCTTTCTCTCTCTCTCTCTCGCTTCGTCCCCGGTCTTTCAACGTCTCATCCACTCGTCTCCTCTACATCTCATTTCGACTATTCGTCACCTATATACGTATATATACCCAGGCTGAGTGAGTGAGTGAAGCGATATACGCAAGAGAGGAAGAGAGATAGAGGATATATATATACATACACGCTGTAGCACGGCAACTCGTCCCACGTTCCATTTAACGCGAAAATAATTATCGCCCCCTGTGCAGCTCACTCGCTCGCTCGCGGGATATTATCATTATCGCGCTTAGCTCTACGGTATAGCGCGCGCGTTCGCTTACGTATATACACACACACACACACAAATATATATATATATATATATATATATATATATTCTGCCGATCGATCGGCAAGTATAGAGAGAGAGAGAGAGAAGTGTGGAAATATATATATGAGTAGTGTGCGCGCAAGCGCGTATTTTCCGATATTATTAACGGCGAAAAAATTGCGCGAGCGCGCGAGTCAAGTTCGCATCGATTTTATGTTAATCACTCGCAAGCTCACACGCGTATGTGTATATGTGTATATACACGGACTGGCGCGATTTGGAAAGGAAATGTTACTGTGACATTAAAAATGAAAGTTTTTAATTTGGATAAGGCATGCGCGCTGCGTATATATCGGGTATATCGAATAAATTACAAGCAACTCGCGTATGTTTGCGACGTGTCGATTTTAATTTTTATTCAATTTGCCTGATAGGTTTTACATGAAATTGCATATGTGGTGTTATGGATGCGCTTCTGCCAGTTATACCCACCAGTGTCATTGTAATAAAATTTTCCCAGCGCTACGATATTGGATTTAATGAAATTTCTTCGTTTTCCGTTTGTTATATCGGGGTCACTTTGTACGTTTCGAGCTTTACATCATTAGCCTGAGTGCTGTAAATAACGGTGATAGTGGTTGATTGATTTAGAGGGACGAGGAGGAGAGAATGACGCGGTGATGATGAAAAAAAAGAGAATTTCAGAAATCAGTAATGCAGTTTATAATAATAGAGAACGGAGAGAGGGCGATTAAAGAGTAAACTTATTTGACCGTTGAAAAGTTTCGTATAATTCAAACTGTTTTTACTTCTGAATAATGAAAAATAAATTTTCAAGTTCACTCTCAGTTGAACTTTTGTCGTAGAGGAAAGGCATAAAAGGCCAAAATTGCTATTTTTGGCTGTTTTCTTGAAGTGGAAGCATCAACAAGTTCAAAACTTTAAATTTATTACGGTTTTATGGAGGAAAACTCTCGAGTTTCACGGTAAGTTCAATAGAAACTTTTGAAAATAACGATAACTTAATCTATAAATTTAATACGGCATTTTATTCTTTTACACTTAATATTGTACTTGGTATTTACAAAAAAAAATAATAAGTGCTTTATGACAAAATGTAAAGTTATCCAGTTACTATTTTACGATTATTTGAAATTCAAAGAATATTGCGTGCATGGAATTTGCAAATTGTAGATATATAGATCCAGTTTATATTTATAGGAAATATCGTATAACCTGGAATAGATAACAGAATATGTACGAGCATACGTTAATTGAATTTTATATCCTCTATCGTAAGTATACACTTAATGAAAACCAAAAAAAAAACACATTCTAGTTAACGAAAAACTTCAAATATTTATATATTTAATAAACCAAATGTTCGACAGGACTTTACTCTCCGCTCGATATAAAATATAAAAAAAAATTCACACTCGCTCCATCTCTCTCGACTCCCATTTAAAACGAAATCGCGTTATACCGCTTCAGTCATCCCGACATATTTTATGTTTCAATCCAAAACCGATGGAAACGCGGCGAACGACGAGGGAATCGATTTTTACACATACTAAACTCGACTAATCCTCTCGAAAATGTACCCTTCCTCATACGCACACACATACACCCGTCGTCATTAAATTAATTTCATCGAAATTCGCGAGAAAGGCCATTCGCGTCCACATACAGTAGTACCATGTAGAAATAGCATGCCACACAACAACCACACGTACAAGCACATACATAGAGAAAGAGAGAGAGAGGCGAGAAAGATATTTCCATAATTTTCATTTTTCACGCTTCAAAAATGCAAGCTCGGCCAACGTAATTAACGTTAGATTTGCCCCGACGAGCGCGAAAAAAAAGCTGTACCTACGTGTATACGTATGTGTGAGTAGGTGGGGGGAGGAAATATCCCAGGGACGAAGCGGGGATAGGATGTAGGGAGAAAGAGAAGTTTTCTGATTGCCGCGCGACGACTCGCTAGCTCTCTTTCTCTCTCTCTCTCTCTCTCTCTCTCTGGCATGTGGTGAGGTAGCCGCGGGCTTTTCTCGTTTGCACACGCCGAGAGTTTGGACCGGAAGAAAAAAGGAGGCCTCGCATTCTCGGAGGCCGGCGGATGGGCGACGTCGACGGCCTACACCACCACCGCCATTAACATTCTCTCGCCTATGTATGTGGAAACTGGCGCGCGTTCGCGCGCGCGCATATAGCCAAGATGGAGTGGGTGGGAAAAAGTTTTGCGAGAGAGACAGAGAGAGAGAGAGAGAGAAGTTGGGACGCGCGAATTTTCATCCCGCAACGCGGTGAAACGCGAACGCGAACGCGCGTGGCAGGAAAAAGTATCGGCGGTTTGACGATGATTAAATTTATATGTGTGTGCGTGGGAGAGAGAGAGAGAGTGAGTGGGAGAGAAGAGTGCGGTGATGGTGGTGGTAGTGGTGGTGGTGGTGGCGAGGTCGATATTCGTTTTATTTTTTTATTTCGGGGTGGGGCCTTTTACGAGGCTCTTTAACGATTTTTCTAGACTGGCACTTAGTGTATGTGTGTATTTTATGGCTTTGAATTTTTGGGACGATTTTATGGCCACGCATTGATTTATTTATTTAGTAGCGTTTCTATATACACTCACACACACGCACATATATATATATATATATATATATATTTATTTTTACGAACGTTAGTCTATTTGGTTTATTAGTATCTCCTGTCTAAGGTTTATTGCGCTCTCGTCATTTTGCTGCTGTTGAATAATTTTGACTAGAATCGTAAATATTCAAAAGGTCTTCAAATATTTTTACAACTCGAATGTAGGTAGATTGTGACAGGAGATGTATTATGGTATAGATAATTATTAAAATGGACAGTGGTATAAAACTATGGACTGTTTTATGAGTCTATCAGTTGCATAATATTATTATTTTAATATCTATAACAAAAGATTTATACGCAACTAACAAAAATTAATAAATTGATCACTCAACTAATGAAACGCTTAAAATAGAATGTAATTTCATATTCTTTACTAAAAAAAAGGCAGAATAAACAATCACCATCTATTACACCACCTTATATTTGTACTAATGAGATTGTTCTTAAACACAAAGCAAACAGTTCGTTCTCGTGAGAACTAGAAATTAACCCTTATATATAACACACATGGCGCTTTCATCATTCAAATCCCAAGTAAATAAAGCCCGAACCTTTTCTTTTCCAAACATCCATCCCTAAAGAATCTTGCGATAAATATTTATCGTAGTCTCGCGCGCCTTCTCTCGAGCAAAATCAAACCTCAAAGGCTCGTCCACAGAGAGAGAGAGAGAGAGAAAGAGAGAGAGAGAAAGCGCACCTCGAAAAACACCAGCAGCAGTATAGCAACGGCTGCAACGATGGGTCGTGTGTACACAAGAGCCGAGGAATAATGAAAAGAGCAAAGTATCAAATTCAAATTAAAAGTATCGCGCGTGTATATATATATATATATATATATATATATATACACTTCGTTGCTGCCGTGCGAGAAGGTAAAGCAAAACGCATACGTATAGGGGGGAGGGGATGGCTAGCAAAAAGTCAGAGGACGGACGCGGGAGGTAAAGGAGGAGTCGGAGAGGAAGGGGTTGAAAGACGAGAAAAAAGGAAGGATTGCCGCGGCGCGCGACGGCAAAAGAAACTCGGCCCTGTTCGCTCGCTCGCGCGCATTCGTTACATAAACACGAGTGGGCGCGGGAGGTGGAGGATGGAACTACGCTACCCCCTGGCCGTATACACACGTGTATATGTGAGCACTGACACATACACAGATAGGTTCGTACCTAACGAGGCTGATTTTGCGGATATACCCATGGTAGAGCCGTGTATATATACATATACGCGCTCGTTCACCTCAACGTTTGCGCGCAGGTTAGTTGGCAGACGGCCTTTCTCTCTCTCTCTCTCTCTCTTTGCCTATTTTGCATCGATTTACATAACGGATAAAATAGCCGGGCTGTGCTCGCGCGCGCGCGTTTCCCTCTTTCTCTTTCTGTCTTGTCGTGCGGAGAGAGAGAGAGAGAGAGATAGAGTATATAGTGCGCGGATGCTCGTGCACCACGCGTCGGGGCCCATTGTTGAAACGTTTCGGGAATTACGTTTCGCCCGGCCGGCGCGTTATTCACATTCAAATATTTTCCGCAACGTCATTTCGACTGGCTGGCCGCGAGCTGTGGACCTGTCGGCGACGTGTCACGTGGGGTGAGAGAGAGAGAGGAGAGAGGGTAGAAGGGAACGCGAGGGGAGAGAAAGATAGCGCCCTCGTTACTGCGTTTTTGTGCATGCTCGTGCATGTGTGTATATATATATGTATGTAGGGAGAGAGAGAGAGTGAGGACGCATGACTTCGCCTGGCTGGACACGAGTGAGTGAGAGAGAGAGAGAGAGAGTACAGTACATTGCAAGCGGGGGGGATGCGGATTCAGAGTCGCGTGGCCTAAACTGCGGTTATGGAAAAATTTAACGGACTGCATGGGGGGAGGAGACCGTGGGGTGGTGGCTGAAATTTAGCGTTCTGGTTTTGGCGACATGCTGCTGTCCAATTTTATTATTTTTATTTTTGGTTTTTAGGTGTTTTTTTTTGGCTTTGGGAAATATGTATCATATACAAGGAGTAATTTCGTAAATGAAACTATTTTGTTTTGTGATGGACTGATAAAATCGTTACTTTACGTTATTTGAAAGAAAAATGACAATATTGAATTTTTATTACTCTCGGCACAAAAATTTAAGTTTATTAATTGAACAATTTTGAATAGATGCAAAAAATTTTACGACATCATTCAGAATATTTACTGTTTTAGATACTATTAACAAATTTATCTGTCACATTAAATAAATAATAATTTTATTGATAAATAGAGAAATGATTCTTACTAATTAATTTATTGATTGTATATTTATATCAAGAATGTCACACTTGTATTCATTGTAATATTCATGGCCACTTAAGAAACAGTTATTAATCGACACCTAAATTATTTTTGATATATTATTAAGCAATAATCAATACAGAATTTATATAAATATAAATAATCCTAACATAAGTAATTTTTAATTATTTAGAAATAATTTATCTTCAATAGATTAAATAATATAACAAAAAATAATTTATTAATCTGAATCTGTAAGAAAACATTTTGTTAGCAATAATAGTTCTATCAGAGAAAGGAATTGTATCAGCGTATTTCTTTCTGTTAAAATGAAAGGTATCGAGTGTGAAATCAATACTAAAGGGTGATAATCCAATAATCGCAGGCCAAATCGACTAATGTCAATTTGAGGAATAGAAGTGGTGCAAACAAGTGCTTTAACAGACAGCCTGTTTCCACAATTGTACCTGATTTGAACAAAGCACGGAAATTTATATTTGAACGGATTTTAAAACGACTCGTTTGAAATAGGATTTTATATCACAAAAAATGGAGTATGCGTACTACGCGAAGGTAAGCATAATAAAAATGACTAGGTACATAGAATAATTTTATGAGCGGGCTATAGCTAATCAAATTCAACTACATTTTTCTTATAACTTTCTAGTGGGTCAAAGAAGTAAAACTTTATTGCGAAATATAATCCCCTTTTTCGCTTCACTTTACAAGATACTATATGCAGATCTTTTAAGTTGTTTGCCTTCAGGGTGCGGGGAGGGGGGAAATTTTTAGGAATTATTCATGGCTCTTTTCTTCCTGATTTTCAACTTTGGAATTTATATGAAGCGTTTCAAAAAAATTATGAAATCCGTACAGTATACCGCGCGTAATGAAAATATATTTGACGTTATCAACATGTATACGTGTGTATCTGTACCACGTGTACCGCTAAAAATTTCATAAAGAGTTTATTGAGCCTTTGTCAATAATGCCGTAGAATTTTCATACCCATACACACAACCTCCGCGACTCATTTTATTTATTTTCAAAAGTGTAATATTAAATATCGCGTACAATCAAAATGCGTTTAATAAAAATACCAGCACGCATACACATATACTATATGTTACACGTTGCACGCCGCACAAATCGGCACTGATGTCGGTAATAAAACAAAGTTTATCGTTTGTAAAGGCATTCCGTTACACTTTTACGCATAGTAAAATTAAAACGAGCGATAAAAGAAAATTTAAAATTGTTAAAAAATTTTCGGCTACCGAGGTGAAATTGCTCCACGGCCTCTGCCACCAATGGCGTACATATATACACACACATACACACACACATACCTCTTTATAATCATTTAAAGCATCAAAAATGCAATAACGTGCCGAAAGCTTTTGGACCTGTAGCGAGTACCCGGACGTGTACCCACTCTACAATTACGCTTATTACCAAAAATAATTAGACTTTGTTAAGTCGGCATTATTCTCCATTAACACAAAGAAATTTTTTGCCCTTCGTAATGAAATCGTGCAATATTCCGTAACGTTATTATTCGACGGAAATGACTTTTATTGTTATATATTTCCAGGGATACCGGTGCGCTGCGCGCTAGGCCGACGTGCAATAAAGAAACTCACTCTACGCCGTTATATACGCGCGCGAGAGACTGAAGGGAAATTTCAATTTATGTTTTTCATCGTCCCTCATAATAGCTTCTCCCTTTTCCTTCAACTTATTCCACTTTATTTATACTGACTAATTATCCGGCCTCGTCGACTACTTCTGAATAGTTATATTCTTTTCGTTCTTCTTCTTTTATTTATTATTTATTTATTTATTTATTTTTTTTTGATTAACCGAATTTCATTTCGTGTCGCGTGTTATAGCAGTGACGCTGCACGTGGCGTGTCCTAAAAACTAGTGGAACGCGATTCAATATTCAATCGCCATGCGTGCGAGAGCAGCTACGTATATGTATACGCGCCAGCTAATCTGCGTCACTTGCGCCAGCTTTTTAATACAAGGCTCTTGTATTTTTGCAACGCAGTTTATTGAATGAGCCGTACTGGCAATGTTTATAAACGTGCATGGCGTATATAAAAAGTAATGAAAAGAGTATTTGTTTTAAGCGTTAGATAAACAGTCACATCAGCGTATTGATAAATATTATGATAGAAGATAAACTATATTTTTAAATTGTACAAAAACATTATAAAAAAGCTTAAGCTTCATGGTAAGTTTTTGAATATATTGCTGCGAATATGCGATTCTTATAGGTTATAAAACTAAATTAAAAATGACGTTTGATCAATATAATACAAGATTGAGTACATTCGAATCATTGATAAATTAGTAAAAATCAACAAGTTATTGTTAGCTAAAAAAAAGTACACATAAACATAAAACTATATCTCAACTATTGGATTATGATTTATTCATAATCTCTCATATCTAACGTCAAGTGAATTTCAAAAATTAACAGTCACGCACGAAGCTGCCTTGACGCATAGCTCGATAAGCTGTTTCCAATGGCGCGCTTGATGCGGCAACGTCGTGCGCATCGTCGACATAACGAGAATCGATTAAAAGCTCGCTGAAGCGCGCGAGCAAGCGAGCGAGCTTACGGCCAAAGAGAATACGTGAAAATCTTCCAAGCATCCTGTATATACGCACGTATGGCTCGAAGTTTCGACCTTGCGTTGGTATAACATCGTAGGACTAACTGACGTGAAGCCTCCGAATTAATTACGTTAAAACATTAGCGAGATCGAATGCGTTGGTTATATATGCGATAAGACCGCTGGTATAGTCGTTGCTGATACGGAGGGAAAGACCGAAAGAGAGAAAGGAAAAAGTGCGCGGAGGGTTGAAGAAGTGGGGAGGTAATATTTGACTTATGAGAAGTTGAAGACCTGATATAGTTTTCGAAAATTAGTTTTCGAAGTCGTATTATTCCTTGTAAAAGTGCAAAAGGAAGTTTTTACGAAGTTCCAAGTTTGTGCGGAGAGAGAAAAGTGGAAGTGAGGTTCTAAAAAAAAATTGTTAGTCCTCGATATTAGAAGAGTTTTAAGTAAGTCTAAAAGGTCGGATATCGGGGAGATTATGATTTTACACTGTTTTTTATGAATCGCGAGTACTTCCTTTTTGTTGAGGCAATTAAATTTTTGATGTAGTATGTTCAAATAATATAAAAGTATTAAGGTTGCGACTGCGACACGCAGGTGTACATTATTTTAAATGCATGATAAAAGGTTTCGATATGATTAAAGTAAATGAAGTAAAATCATGATTTTTTTATTTTAATTTACAATAATGAATAATTAATATTTTATCGTTCGCATTCTGTTTCATATTGAACGAAGAACATAAAAATTTTAAAAAAACTTAAATTATAAGAATCAATGTTGGTGTAATTGCTATCATTTTTCTACTATATAAAGTTTTCTTCTTAAGGAAGAAATACTAGTGAATTAGAGAATTTCACAGTTGTGAAACATACAAGGTACAAGAAGAAACTAACCACCTTTCTACGCTACATTTAATTACTTAGCGTGTTTCACGCTTCGTTAATTCAGAGTTACATTTCGATTATTTTTTGTTTTATTCTTCCAAATGAAAGGTCCGCTGCTGTTCTGTGCTTTCGAAACAGAGCGTAAAAAATCTGAAAATGCCATTGAAAATCAATCGCACGAAATGGGGGGAAAAAAAGGTATCGAATGCGCAAAAAACGCGTAGCACGCCTGTGTACATATCCATGCGAAATCCGACGATACCGATATGGAATACCAATATAAATGGGCGAGCAATGAGATAGAAGAGTCGCTCGCGCATTCGCGTCGCGGTGAAGGAGAGAAGAAGTTAGGCGATCGAAAAAATGGAGTAAAAGCAGAGAGAGAGAAAGAGAGAAGAGAATCAAAGAGAGTGGAAGAAAGAGAAAGAGAGCTGCTGCATCGAGTCGTCGCCCGCAGAAAAGTTGCTGGCACGAGCAAAGCCGTCGCGAACAGCTGCAGAGTCCGCAAGAAAATTTGAGAGAGAAAGAGAGAGAGATATATATAGATAGAAGGAGAGAAATCCAGCGAAGAGATGTTCGATCTATCGCTAAAAACGATTTAATTTAACCCGTGGCACTACGTAGCACGTCTCTCGACTTCACTTTCGTTTGGAAAACACTGATGTTAGAGTACGTGTTGTTTTCTAAGACTCGACAAGGAAAAATATTTTCTTGAAATACCGCATTTCTTCGAAGCATTCGTTTAATTCCTAATTTTATAATATGAAAAAGAGCGAACGATAAGAGAAAATGTTATAAAAATACTATTGAAATTTAAAGATGAAAGGATCAAATGGAATGCGCTACGTTCATTCAATAAATGATTTTTAATTTATTTCAAATAATTTTCAGTAAAAAGATCCACATTAACATTTATAATTTTAATTAATTTTCTTATGTTAAAAACAATTTTTCTAAAACAAAGGTTGTAATATTCCACGTAATATCATAAATTTATTCGACACAAACAGTTCGTTCATCACACAGCAATTCGAGAAAAATCATTTCTCGAAGTAGACGTCTTGCGCGCCCTCGAAATCTTATTACTTTATCGTACTCCTCTTCCTTGTTCTCTTTCCTCTTTTACTCGACTCTCTCTCTCTCTCTCTCTCTCTCTCTCTTTCTCCCCCCTCGATCAATACTCGTCAACTGCCTAGTGAAATTTGTCTAACGGGTTATTTTTCATCCGCAGGCGACAGAATAAAGTCGCCTGGAAGACACAGCCACAACGTCGTCGGCAGTGGCGGCGGCGTCGACGAAGAAAAAGGCTGACGATGCAGAGCCGCGGGTCGCAGCTGCACTTCTACGTTCGCGGTTTATACAGAAATCTTATATAGAAGCTGAGAAGGGAGGAGAGCAAGAGAGAAAGAGAGAGAGGGAGACAAGTTTCGAAAAAGAATGAGAGAGAGAGAGCGAATTCTGAGATAAAGAATGAAACAAAAGAGGCGGCATTCTCACGAGGAAAAATAAATATGGAGAGAGAAAGAAAAACGAAGTGAAAAATTTATTGTACAGCTGAAGATGACGAAAGTCAGCAGGGGAGACAAAGCTCGGAATATTTTGAAATTAGCGGTAGAAATATTAACCGGATAGCGGCTTATTTTAAATGAACCAAATACAAGAGATTATTATGATCCCCAACTCTCTTCCTTTGTCTTCCCCTCCCCCGCCCCCTTCCCCGCGTCTTTCGCGAGGCTACAGTCTTTCCTTGTTTACTTTCGGATAAAACAGAAATGATGGCGGATAATCTCATCGCTCACTTTCTGATCCTCGGGCGAGAGTAAAGAGAGCCCGGAAAGAGAAGACGGAGAGATAAAGTAAAGAGAAGAATGCAGGGGAGAGGAAAGTTCGTCGTCTATTAATTACCACGGCTTATAAAATGATTGATTATTACAATAAATTTACATTTATTTTAGCATAGTGAAACTAGAAATGTGCTTACTTTTATTACAAGAAGATTAATCCGGTGTCTCATGGAAATTCCTATCATCGACTTTCGTTCTATTTTGAAAAAAATAACATTTTATATAACACGTCGTCTCTTATGATCGTAGCGAAATATATATATAGATAAACGTTTGTACGCGGTTCTCTAGAAAATTTCCAATATTCTCACTGCATAAGAAATCCATTGGCTTAACTTAGAACTATAAATGAAGAGGAAAATCAAAGAAAGGAGAACGCACGAACACAGATAAGGAAGAGAGTGTGCAGCGAGGGGAATCTGGAGCGTGAGAAAAGGGAATAGATAGAGGCGATGAAAAAGAGAGCGAGAAGAAGGCGGGCGATCAGATACCGAGAAAAAGAAGAAAAAAAAAGCGATAGGACGAGAAGAAAATAAAAAGAAAGAGAGGAGATGGAGAGGACGAAAGAGAGAGAGAGAGAGAGAGAAGAACGAAGCAGAGGCAGAGGAGAGAACCGAAGGAAGTAGGCGACACGTTCAAAGAATAAATAGCTTCTCGACTCTCACGCGCGATTCGGCAGCAGCAGCAGCATCCAACTTCCTGGCCGGCCGATAGCGGAAACCAATTAGACGGGCCTGTCCTTCGGGGTAACTTGTAACTGTTTTATCGATCCGAGGTGATACGCTCGAGCAGACGGTACATAGTATGTATATAT
>JAWWEQ010000001.1:27901039-27921007 GCA_035583055.1 Torymus tubicola | reverse complement strand
TTGTTTAGTTTCAAGTATTTTTCTATCATGTAACTGTGATATTGGATTGGTCGGTAAAATTTGAGTATGACACCCCCATAACTCTATAAATTCCTCAAAAACTCACATTTATTAAAGAACGAACCAATAACCTTCAACCTAAAAAGCACACACTCCACACACATCGACTTTTATGATCCAAATCACAATCGTCCCTCTTCAAAACCATATACCCGTCCATTACATCGACAATATACTTTTCACTTGTCGAACCTCTCTCTCTCTCTCTTTTCTTCTCCGCCCCCCATCTCCTTTTTTTCCGGCCTTCGCACAGCGCAGCAGTACTCCACACACAGCCGTTGCAGCGCATCCCTCTCCTACGTTTACAAACTTAACGCCGACGTGGTCGATGACGCGGCCGCTGCCGCCACGCGCTCTCGACTTATACTACTACTGCCGGCGGGGCACACACACACACACACTCACACAGTGCAGCCGTTAAAGGCGAAGCAATCCCCTGTGCGCTCATATACGTCAGCGGACGATAAACTGCAAATAACTAGCTACTAGCGCGAAACGAGTCTGTATATACGTGTGTATGTGTGTATATGCGTGTGATGCTGTTGTTGTGCACAGTGCGTGTAGAGTATTGTGATGACGCGCGTCGAGGGAGAGAAAGAGAGAGAGAGGAACGATTGCCTCTGGCAAATATGAGTCGCTGCTCGTCATAACGTTTGCCAGCGAGTCGACGTTCGAGTGGAACACGAGCGATTTGTCGACTCTCTTGACCCGTTACGGATGTAGCTTTAAAAGGGGTGAAGAAGTAAGCAAAAAGGTGCGGCAAAGGCGGTGGTGATGAGTGGATGCGCTGATGCTACCAATGAAAGTCTGACTTGGCGAGTTGTAAAGAAACGTGATTTTTTTTTCTTGTAATTTGAAGTTGTTACGTTGTAAGCAAGAATTAGGATATTATTTGATGCAATATTTTATAATGCTTTAATTAAAAGGAATATATTGTCGCGAGGCAAGACCTTAAATTTAACAACGCCGTAATGTTTAATCTGCACTTGACGCATAACCATTATGAATTTCATTCACTCATTTGAACATGGATAAGTTACGCAGCGATCGACGCATTCGAAATGTATATCGTTCTGTTATCTCTCGGCCAAATGTATTTGTTTTCCCGATATTTTATTTCATATCGTAACCGAAGTACATATCTTTCGGGTATTGTTTGTAGGTATAAATTTTTTTTTTTTTTTTTCAAGCACGTTATAAAATATCTCCGATTACTGTCTGATAATTCTGTAAAAGACAAAAGTAAATTGATATAATAATATAGCATTAATTCTATATACACTGTCGTGTTAAAATAATTAAATATCTTTCAAATATTTCGTTATTGTTTGGTTCTTTTTTGTTTTATTTCTAAAAAAATTCTTTTTCAACTAAAATAGAACAGCATCCCTTTAACAAGAAAATAAATTAAGATGCAACATCGTAAATTATATATGTTTACTATCAAGCGAGAGGAAATGAGGGAACGCAAGTCGGACATTCGAATTTATTGAACCATAAATATCTATATATAGGTCAAACTTGAAAATCCATCCCTCATGTAGATGTATGTATATATTTAATATTCTCAACGTACCATTATTCACAAACAACCTCGCCGTACCTCCAGCCACATCGATTTCACAAATAATTAGAAAAACCTTAATTTCCTGTATCGCGCGCGACTAGACAAAACACAATAAACAATCTAGCATGTCCCACACGCAGCGATCTTAATAACCCAAAAATCCCGGTATTTCCCGTATATACACCAGCCGGTTTCGCGCAAGCTTCCAACAACCCGGGGGAAAATTTCGTCCAGCCACATAACTCCGATCCCCCCAAAATTGATTTACATCCCCCCAAGTCCGGCACAGCTCTGCTCGTACTCTCACCCCCCCCCTCATGCTACAGCCGCATAGCTATGCACTCGCTTCTCTCTCTCTCTCTCTCTCTCTCTCTCTCTCTCTCTCTCTCTCTCCTGGGCGTGGAAGCTGAAACGGTCCTACCTCGGCATTTTCCACGCTCCGCGCGCTTATATATTCCCTAGCAAGAGAGAGAGAGAGAGAGAGAGAGAGAGAGAGAGAGAGAGCAATAAGCACGCGAGTATACCTCTACCTCCTCTCACCCTCCCTCTCTCTACCAAGAAACAGTCCCGGAACTTGCGCACTCGCCGCTAATTTCCGATCGCCCACATACATACATGCGCAAACGAAAATTCGCCGTACCCTCAGTAAATTGGCTCTCCAAAGCGAGTAAAAGAGAGAGAGAGAGAGGGGGGAACACATACACACACACATGGGTAGAGCGTGTCAAGAGTCGAGTCAAAGGACGGTCGAAGTTTATTTACGACTGCGCCAACGCGCTCGTTTTACGAGGAAAGCAGCTGCCGGTCCTCTCCCCGCGCGCTCGCGCTTGTTTTCCTAAGCCGTACGCCGCGGATGTAGGGTATATACGCTTACACGCGTGTGTGCGCTTGCGCGTTTTCATATATACATCTATATATACATACATATGTGTGTATATGTGCATGGCTTGGTAGGTTACACGCAGTGCGGATGCGCACGTGCGAGTCGTTTATCACGGGCTCGGCTTCTCTCGGTCACCAACGGGTATAGCGGGTGTGGTAGGGTCTCTGAGATTATGGTGTCAGCGCGCGCGCTCGCTGCCGATGCTTATATATATATAGGGCGAGAGGGATGAAAATCCTTCGGCGCGTCGCGTCGATACACGGGCGGTGAGTGAACGCCGTCGTCGTGAAAGAAACGCGCCTTGGTCGTCTTCTCTCTCGGTGGCGGCGCTCAAGATGAAGGATCGTTTTCGACTGATCGGGTGTAAGTATGAGGGAGATTTCTATCTACTTTTCTGATTTTATAACCTGTAGCTATGTGGATGAAGTGGTGAGAGGGAGGATACATGAGGATTGGAGGGTTTATGTGAGTGGTGAAGTGAATTGGTGAAGGGTATAGTTTTAGGGAGTGAAAATGTTGCATTTAGTGTAGTTGGATTATTAAAGGTGGAATGGTTAAACAAAAGAGTTGAGTTACGATGTAGAGAGTAATTCAAAATGATAAATCTCAATTATCCAGGAATGCATATAATGAATTTCGTTTTTGGGGCAAATTATGAGTCAGATATTTCGAAATTATAATTACGCACATTTACGAAAAGAAAAATTAGTATATAAGCTACCCTATAAAGTTGTAATTAGTGAAAATTGCTCCAACATTTCAATTAGTGAAAAAAAATACTAATTTATTAGTGTATATTTACTATTTCATTCAGTAGTTTCATAAAACTACTAATTTAATTTGTATTTTTTACTAATTTGATTAGTGTTTACAACAAAATAATAATCAAATAGTAAATATTTACTAATAAATTAGTAATTTATTCCACTAATTGAAATGATGGAGCAATTTCAACTACTAATCGCTAATTCAGCTTTAGAGAGTAGGGACCAAACAATCATAATTCAATGTATTATGACATCTTGATTTGGAGTCAGAATTCTCCCGTTACATCTGGATTTTAAAAATTCATATGTAATTACATTTCTTTATATATCTTAAAAAAATTGACGGTTCTTATATCAATTTCGTTAACAAAATAATATTGAATTGATAGGCTCCTTCTGGATCCGTTTTGGATTATCATTTTATTGTCCCAGAATTTGTATTCAACAGATAATATTACAAGAATATATGCTAGACTAATCTTTAGCGGATACAAATTATTTACTTTTTGTACTTTTTATTATTTACCAACGAAAACGAACATTTCACGGGTATCGCTTCTAAACCAGGTATTTGAACTAGTATTTGTTACATGCAAGTTTGCTTACGTAAAATAGCGAAACAAAATGTTCAAAACGTAAGAGAACGTCAGTATTGGCTGTAGAATAAATATAGTGTAACACGTTATTTATCCGCACTGTAACTGAAATGGTTTTCTTTACTGTTCAACTTGAAAAAGAAATACGAGATAGCGATACAAGCTGCGTGATTTTATTACCGTTTCAATGAACATGTAACAGAACCAAGCACCTGGAAAAAAGTACGAAAGATTTCCATCGAAAAGAGAGAAATATTTACCTCGAGGAACAAAATTGAAACCTCTACAATTCTTGAAATTTAAATCTCTACTATTTACGATATTATTTGTATAAATAATATAATGAATAAAGATTAAATTATCATATCTGAATCCGATGCAACTTACACCTTACTAATGGCAAAAGAATCGTGAATAACCATAGCGAAAAAAAACACAACATTCCCGTCGCTTTGTCATTATACTCGTTACTTTATATCCAAATCGGATGAATTCAATTACAAAATCAAGTGCCTCAAACTTTGATTGCCAGAGAATCCTGTACCCTATATACATTTGTTCTGCCTACCTTTCAAGAAGTTTCATTAGTTGTCGTCCTCTCGACAACTTCGGCAAATCAATCTCGTTTCTTTTTTTTTTATTATACGTTCCCTCCCCCATTACAATCGTGGGCCCTTGTTACTTAACAAACGCTACCTTCATTATTCCCCCTCGAACAGGACAAAAAAAAATAAAGTCAAACCAGCCCTCCCCCCCGCCCCGTCAACATTCTTCCCGACCGCTCGTTATCTCTTATAATCCTCGATTTTCTTTCGGCATTATTCCATCTCGATGGGTTCGCCCTATCATTTCTCTCTTTCTCTCTCTTCCAAAGCTCCTGCACCGGATTTCTAAGTAAACAGGCCATTAAAATCGCATCAATCGAGAGAGAGAGAGTATCCGAACGCACACGCTGCAAGGGGAAATGAAAATATGCGCGCGCTCTCGAAAACAAGAACGCGAGAACGCAAGAGAGAGAGAGCAGGTGTTCCATTGGAACAATGGAAATAGCGTGTGCAAATACGCGGAAGTACGACCGCGAAGTGTTGCACCCGCGAGCGCCGGGAAATATAAAATGGACTGCCGATATATATATACGGCGTGGTGCAGTTTCGATTTCAAGAGGGGGAGGGGGGCGAAAAGGGCGGCCAGTGTACGCGGGGTGAGAGGAGGTATAGTAATGTATGACCATGTGTGTGTGTATATATATATATATATATGTATGCACGCGTGAGCGTCATCCGTTCGGAAAGGTATAGCTTGTTGCGAATGCGGTATAGCGGCGGCCGGTCGGCTTGCTCCCGAACGGAATTCGGCTGCTGCTCTTTGTCTAGTTCGATTTCGGTTTAATTAATGTTCCAAAAATTTATGATTTCGAGGTTATATGAGTCAGTGGATTACGAGTTGCTTGTTTGTGTTTCGTGCACAAAACTCGATTATTTCAATAGAAAGAAAAAACAAACAGGTGATGTACGAGCGAGTTGTTAAATTGTTTTTAATAGCACAACTGAATGTATAATACGTCTATAAGATAAATTTTCGTTTTGCTATATTTAGAAGCTATATTGTTAATATGGAACACGCTTTCGTTTTATTATATCATTATTCATAGTGATATCGCTTTAACTTCCTCGTAAACGTTATACATATTTCGCGTATAATATGTATATATATATTTAACATGCCGTAAACATCGAAGTAAACAAAACATCCATAACTTTTGAAAAGTACATCTATCAAGCTATAGCAATATAACAATTCGCTCACATTTTTCATCTAATAACAATAATGTTAGCTAGCATATATCCAGTGAAATAACTCGTGGCGCATTAGCGCTCCCTAAAACTACACGCTCCACATTATATACACTTCCCAACTCTCGACGCAACATTCCATCCCCCCTCCGAACATGGAAACTAAACAGCAACGCGCACGAATTTTCACATCAACTCTCATTCCTCTATACTATCCAGCAGTATACAGTAAACGAAAAAAAAAACGAAAAAAAACCAAGCAGCCTCCGACAAAATTCGTCCCCTGCCTGGCATTACTCAAGGCCGAAATCACAGTTACGAAACACATTAGCGTCTCCCCACCTTTTCTCTCTCTCTCTTTCGGAGAGAAAAAGTCACACTCGCGACTCGTAAAAAAGCCAAGGCAAACAAAGACAAGCGGGCGTGGCGGGCACATATATATATATATATATATACACACGTGCACGTTGTTCATTATGATAAAGTAACAGTTAGCGCGGATTAGCAGTTTCCGGTACTGCGGTCCGGTCATCGGGGACTAGAACGTTGCCCGGCAGCGGCGCGGTGGCGTCGGTACCGCGAAAGTCGCTAAATGATAGTACGCGTAATTATGGGGTAAGTTTTAATTACCCCGACCCCACGTGCACACACACATATATATATATATATATAACGCCTGTGCGGTGGACACATGCGCCGGCCTGCCGCGTTATCCCTCATTGTCCGAGCTCCCGAGCGTATCGTATACGTGTGTATATGTGTATATACATATATATATGAATGGTGTAGGTGAGAGTGCGAGGTATATATACGTGTGTATAAACAGCACGCATATTTCGACGGGGAAATCAGTGAGCGAATGTGTTGATGCCGCACGGTGCGAATTGCGTTAGATGTCGATTAAGGCTTTGATAATGTTGGATGTGGCTTGTGATGGGTTAGACGCGTAGGTGTATACTTTTTAATTGAAATACAAGTTGTGAAAGAATTTGTTATTGTATGATTAATGAGTTGAGTATAGGATGAATGTTTAATTTTATTGGTCATGCAATAAAATACATATTATGTTTTTATTTTAGATTTTTTATTTAATGAGGAGAGAGTATTCTTTGAATGATATATTTTTATAATTACTTAAACAGATTTGTAATTATTCATGTATCTAAACAATTTATGATTTTTTTTCATAGATAATGTAATGCTTTCGTATACTGAAAAACGTACTAGAAAACTAGATGAGTTTATTATTTCCACTCGTAATTTGATCGAGAAAAACATTACTTGTTTTTCACCGATTTTAATGAAATTTTGCGATTCATAATATTATTCTAGTAACAAAATTAGTTCGTTTTAAAACATCATTACCAAATACCTATAACTCGTAAAATTGAACTTGTTTACAATAGAAATTTAACATGGTATTTCTATTTTAATTTCTTTTAATTAACACAAAGCGAATAAAATATCACATGTGATTAATGCATTTCAAACCCATGTATAACTTTGAAAATTTCACGATCCTTGCTTAATCAAAGTAGGCAATTAAAGGGAATTTTCGTCATGTGCAAAGGATTAAAAGTATGTAGGCGTGTGATTAGCGATTCGGGTCCCGAGATCTGAACTTTGGAAAGTACGTGGGACGTGACGTTTCTGATGAAAGTGACCAGCGTGCGCATACCTACACACCTACGCATACACATAGGGACTCCGAGCCATTTCATCTGGGTTTACGCGACCTTTGTAGTCGGGCTTATACGGTTTTACTTGTATTTATAGGATCTCCGTAATGCCAGTCTTAAGCTGACCAGTTATTGTCCCCGCGAGATTTAATATCGAACGGATAGAATGAAAACGGGTTGCTAATACCAATTACCCTGGGGGTAAAAGCGTAAAATGAAAGAACTGTTTTTGTTCAGATATTTTGTAAAGATTATTAGATTTCTCTGATATATTATTATCTTTTTGAGAGCGTATTTTTGCAAAGATATACATATATATTAGAAAATAAGAGTTATAATAAAAATGTTGACAAATATTAACCTTAACAAAAGTCAAAGCATTTCTTGTTATGTTCTGCCAATAATATAGAACATAAAGTTCAGCGACTCTCGAGAAACTTTATTTTCTACTTTTGTTATTTCCGATAGGAATAATCCTATTATAACCGTATTATTTTGTTTTCAAATAAAATGAAAACGGATAACCTTACATTTCATTCTGTAAAAAAGAAGATGAATTTTTGAAACATCAGAAACCCGTGTATTCGCATTAACTATATTTTTAATTAGTAAACAAACTTCGTAACGTCGTACTATGTCTTTTAGCTACCCACTTACTATATATACTTTTCGAACTCTTAAACCTGAATAAATGTAAACAAGAAACTGTAGAGACTAAAAAAGCCTACTACCGACGATCAAACGAATTGAAAAGTGTCCCACTCAACCGCAGTCACAGCTTCATAATTCCTGTTTTGCCTACATTTGCATGATGGCGCCCCTTTTGTCACCTGCACTATACCCCAAACATCCTCATCCACTTTGTCCCAGCCTTTCCTACCCTCCAGCTCCGATACAGAGCAACGCTCGCCTACCTTTTTGTTTTCTCTCAATTGCTTATCTCTCTCCTCCTTTTTTTTCGCGCACACACACACATACGACGACGAGGAAAAGGGCCGCGCGACCATTCGAACGGCTGTTTGCCGCCGCGTCTCTTTTATCCTCCCCTATACGCGTGTTAGAAAGGGCATTATTCTCTTATTTACTTTCTTTCGCAGCCTTGCCAGTATGTAGGGGCGAGAGTAGCAACAACAGCAGTTGCCACTACTTCAACTGACACCTGTAAAGAACTGCAAGGCAAACCTCGTATTTCTCGCTTCTTTCTTTGCCTTTCGCATCAGCGCTATGTGTTCTCTAATTCTTCACGCGAGGTTTGCTTATTTTGTCAAGCGTTCGCGGGAGGAAGGTTGGCTTGGGTTTATCTACTGCGCGTGCGTCGGGCGATTAGCCGACGGTGGCTTTCTCTAAAATACGTATACGTCGAGAGAGAGAGAGAAAGAGAGAGAGAGAGAGAGTACGGGAGGACGTATAAATTTCACTTGTTGCTTGACCTCTTCCTCCTATAAATGCTATTATCATTTAGAGACAAGATTTATCTTCAAGCAGAATGCGCATCTCAATCGGATTTCATGTTATTCGTGTATATATAGTTACAGTTATTTACATACAAAGCGAACTGTTAAATCATCGTTACTTTTATATATATACACCTATATATAAGATTCACTGGAATTTAATAACTAAATATTTGTTCACAAAGGTATACATCGAAACTACGTAAATAGGAAACAATTTTTAATCAAAATCATAATTTAAAAGAGACTCTCGAGCGCGCTTATTCGCTCGCTCACATTTGCTTATTATTACACGAGGGCGCACACAACAAAGTATATACGCGACGCTGAAAATAACAAAGGTAATCTCGCTACGTAATTCAAATAGCCAAGCCTCTGATCCTTCGTCAGTCGAAACAGACGAAACGAACGCGAGACTACGCGGAATCATCGCTCGTCTTCTCTCTTTATCTCTCTCTCTCTCTACGCGCGCTATAGCGATAAACGAATTACCTGGTTTGTAACGTAACGTTCACGGTATGGGAAAAGGAAGGGGGGGGGGTAGGGGAAGAAAGCAGGGTATATTAACCAAGGTACAAAGCAATTCAATTCCTTAAGGCGATTCCCGCAGTTATAGCTGTAAGCGTTTTCCTTTGAGTTAGATTTTAATATACCCCCACTGTGTATACTCTTGCTGCAATACACACGTACACATACATATATACACACACAGACAAAGTGATGCAGAAAATCTCATCTTCGTAGAAAACGCGTTGGTGCTGTATGTAGCGCGCGTTACTCGCTCGAACGTAAAAATTCGAGCGACGGTGGGAAAAAAGGTGAGAGGGCTGTAGGAGAGAGAAGAATGCACGAGCGCACCGTGACCGAACTCTCGCGCGAGCAATTGAATTTACTTGTATTAGTCTACTTTTCCCCATTTTGCCTTTGCCCTTGCAATCTCGTTAACTTCTTTCTCCCTCTCTCTCTCTCTCTCATATAGCTTCTACTTCTCTTCTACCTACGCCTTCTTCTACCTTCTGCTCCCGCTTGATCGCGGTTTGTACTTTTATTTTTCATTTCGCCCTTCTACGCGCTCGCGTTCCAGTTCGGACGCGTCTGACCTCCTTTTTTCACGCAAGTCTAGGTATACCTATGCGAGCTTTCTTCTTTTCTTCTTTTTTTTTCTTTAATCTCCGGCCTGTGTAACGCGCGGATTTTTATTTTGAATGCAGAAAATTTTGTTAAGATTTAGAACAAATGTCGAGAGTGTTATTGTGACGAGATGATGTATAGGAGAGGTGAGAGAAGGAAGGAGAAGGTTCAGTTTATATATATATATATATATCGATGTGAAAAGTTAAAATTATTATCCTTATTATATAAGTCGATGTGATAAAAATATTAATATATAGGATTAGTATATCCAGTTGCATTTATTTGTTGTTAAAAAATCATAACCATAAATCTAAAGTTATAGACTAAAAAAATTAAATATTGTCAAAGAATAATGTTTACTTTATCATAATTACGCTTTTTGTATTTGTAATCTAAAGTTTTAATAGCTTATCTTGTTTCACTAATTTAGATAGGACTTTATGAAAAAAAAATGATTTTTAGTTTGGATTAAAAACCATATTATTTCATTATTTCAATTTGTTGTTACATTTATATGGCTAAAATCATGGTACCCAAAAGCCACCTACTACTATTTTATATATATAAATATCAATCTTCTTTCACGACCCCCATTCCAAACAATAAACAGCCGTAACACATCACGTCCACTTACAAACTGCAAAAGAAACTTTTTAGAAAAATGATAACGCCCGAAGCCGTAAAAAGAATCCAAGTCGGCGCCTTAATTCCTGATTAAATTACAGGCGCCGCCAGCGAGTATAGCGCGCACGTACGCTCCTGTATATAGATATATATATACACACACACACACCGTGTCGGCCGCTAAGTAGAAAAGGTCGTACATAGTAAGACGGTCATTTCAAGACCGTCCTTTTCCCAAATTGATATCTTAATGCTCAACGGCTACACCGACTTGCTCTTAGAGCCGGAGGCATCTTATATACCCTCAGCTCTCACCACTCTGCAACCCGAAATTATTGCCCTCGACGCCATCGTCGCATTATCTCTCTCAGGGAAATTAATGAACGCAAAAATGCCGGCGGAAAATCACCGCGTCATAAGACCCGCAGACGCGCTCTTTGCCCGCGCGTGATCTTTAACGTAAAAAGCTTCCTCTCCTCGTCTCTCTTTCCTCCCTCCTACCGAAACTTTCCGTGGCGCGCGCCCGCGCCGAACTCATGGTTTTTGCGTGAATTTTGCACCCGCGCGTAGCGAAAAAGCCCGCCACTTGTAAATCAAGGCCGCCACCGCCGCCGCCGTCGGCGACGTAGAGGAAAGGGGGGAACAGACGGAGAAGAGAGAGAGGAACACAGTGGGCGCATTGTTGGGAAATTTGCGTGTTTTCCGTGATTTACGCAATTTTTGCGATGTCGCGCCCGCGTGTCGCTGCCAGAGAATCCCGCAAACAAATAAAATTTATTTGAAAAGTGCCCTTTATTTTGCATTTTTGCGTGTGCGCGCGCGTATATATATATATACACGCGCGAAACTTCTGGTGTGTGCGAAGTTTCGGGGGAATGTCTTTTTTAAAGGGAAATGCACGCTCGTGCGGTTGGTGTAGGAAGAAAAAAAATTGGAGAGGGAAAATGTGCAGAATATGAAGTTTCGCGGTAGCGAGTTATTTCAATTATGCTGTTGTAAAGAACAAAATGCATTAGAGTTCATGAAAATTGATTAATACGGGTAGTACCGAAGTTGGTTTTTTTAGCTGAAGGCTAATAAAGACAACGACAATATTTGAATTGATGATGTGTGCTAGATATTATTTAAGTTAAACATGGTTCCCCACGTATGATGTAATTAAATATAGCTGTATAAAAACTTACCCACCAAAGAGAGAATATAACTTTGTGCAAATATTAACGTTCAGACGTATATTCAACTCACCTGTAACATAAAATGTATATACGACTTGAAATCCCTTGTAATTAAAATACGTGTGTCATACGTTAAAAATAAAATATATTACTCGACATATTTGCAGCGCAGATAATTCTACAAAAATAACATTTTTAATATTTTGTTAATCAATGTGCTGCACTGCAACTGAAAAGCTACCTTTCTCTCTCTCTCTATACATATATAATACAACTCTCATTAAACCGCATAAAAATTTCATTACAAATGAAATAAATTCCCCCCTTTTCTCACTGCTTACTCGCGCAATTCTAGCCAAAAATAATTATTATTCGCCCCCCCCGCCCCCGGGGAAAAAGTCGCAACGTGCGCGCGGCGCTCTCGGGTTAACAAAAGCGGCAGCAAAAAGCGCAACGTGCGCGGATTTCCGGAAAATTTAAATGGCAACAGCGTTGGTATAGTATGTTTGCGTCATCAAAAAAACTTTGACCACCACTGCTGTTGCGGCGCTGTGTGGTAAACTACACCTGCTAAAATTCGTATATACGCCGCGGTAACAGCAGCAGCAGCAGCAGCAGAAGCAGCGGCAGTGGCAGCTCACGCGCGGCTAAAGCGAAAAACAGACGGAAAATGAAAGAGAGACTTTCCGCGCCTGCTTTGATCAAGCCCCTCGCTCGCGCGCGCGCGTGTACGGACCCGCAGGCTTTAAAGTCCCGCACGCGAGCGAGTGAGCGCGGGAAGTTTCAGCAGCTGCGAAACAGAAAACAGCCCCGGCAACTACTGAGGTACGAAGTAACACAGCGGGAGAGAGAGAGAAAGAGAAAGCGGTAAAAGCGGCACTTGCGCGCGAGGGGACGATTTATCCGGGCTTTGTTTACGAGCAAAGCTCGCGCGGAGGGCGAGTGCGAGTGAGAGAGAGAGAGAGAGGCCAGGACCGGGATCCCGTTAATCCAGGCAAAAGACGTTAGGTCGTTACTCTCCTTTGGGGAAGAGAGAGAGAGCGAGTGTAGTAGTAGTAGTAGTAGTAGTAGTAGTAGTAGTAGGGGGAGAGTGACAAACTTGCTGCGAACGGAGCGAGCGACAGATACGAGTCGACGCGACGCGCGCGGTATAGGTCCTTGTGTTTATAGGTGAGAACGACTCTCGCTTCGATCGACGCCTTTGAAACTTTCGAAAAGGGAGGGAGTTTCCCGGGAGAGAGAGAGAGAGAGTGAGTGAGAGATACGATGTAAAGAGTGTTCCCCGAGCGTTTGTTACTTTTGCCTCATTTTTGGGCCGCTGTTTGCGCATCTACGCGCGCGCGCACTAAAGAGAACGAGAGGAATAAAGCAACGACGACTGGTTCTCTCTGGGATATTTGTGCTGGGACAGGCGTTTACTTGTAAACTTTCTTTTGTACGTCGACTTTTTAAGTATTTCGGAAAAATATATGAAACCTTCTGAGCTAGAATATAGTTTGTCCTCGTCTTTAAGAGCGTTTGCTTCGTTCAATGTGATACATCGTTAAAATTCCGCGAGAACACGACGTAAAAGTATAATCTATATAGGCTGCTATACTACTACTGCTGGGTGAATGGGTAACTTTAATGAATTTCACTTGTAATTAATTTTATATGAAGTACTTGTTGAGATGAATTGCGTTATTTTTGTTGCTTTAAAATTGCGCTAGATATGATACAGCGCGCTCCATCGCGCATAAAGTTTTATCGCAACGCGTAAAACACACATATATATATACATTCAAATGACTTCTATTTATATACTCCACCAAGGAATATGTATATGTATATACCTCGTTGCAGAGGGTAATTTTTTAAATGACACTTGGCATTGTTGTGCTCTCTTTTAGATAAAAAATGAAAAAACGCCAATACTCTCCTACATATACAAGCATTATCAACGTAAAAGTATTGGAAAAAAAAATCTTTCGCAAAATATTAAACATTCCATTAAAGTGCCTATACAATTATACTACCGCATGTTTATCAACAAAGTACTTTGCGTGGCGAATGTGTTTTTTTTTGTGTGTGTCCCCCTCCTCCCTGTCGTGCATCGAAACGATAAAAAATGCGAGCATCATATTTGCTTTAAATGCTCATGTATACTTTTATCTCGGCGATGATAGCTCGCACGCGTCGGTTGGCTCTCGCGTGTGTATGCCCGCTCGACAAATAAAGGCCAATTGATGAATCGGATTGGAATCAAATTAACAGGGGAGAGAGAGGGAGGCTGAATTTTTGTTTAATTTAGCACGTATTATCCTTGACTCAATTTATCTGTCGGAATTTCATGGTTCTTTGGTCGCACGCGCGCAGTGCATGCACGAGAGAACAGCAGCAGCAGCAGATATTAAACGTTGGTATATGCGTATGGGTGACAACATGAGCACGTTCACGGGGCGTCAGATTAATTGTAAAAATGTGTCCTCCGAAGTAGGTTGAAAATACTCGTATACGTATGTATCGGGTGTGTTGTATCGTTTGCACTTTGCGTGATGCTTTAATTATTATTGGACTTGACACTTGACCTGTTCTTTGAAAAAAGTTTGGTAATTCAATGACGGGTATCTGTTTCGCATGATTAAACGTGATTATGACCATTTATTCTTATGGAAGTAATTCGTAGAATAATCGAGTGAATGAGACCGAAAATAGCTTTTAGTTCCTATTATTTTTTTGCATTTGCGTGATGTTGAAAAAAACTTTTTATCAAATACGTCACAATTCTATAAAGAATATCTGAATTGCAAATGATTCATCTCAGATCTACTAGAAATTAAAAAATATCTCGAAAAAGGCCTATCAAATATTAAATTATAATTATTGCATTAATAACGCGGAATGTTTTTTGCGGAAAATATATATTTGCCTTTTACAAACCGTTCTTAATAAATCATGAATTATTAAAACGGATTATTAGCTGCATTTATCAAATATTATTCGTCACACATATGCGATTATAAAGAGTTTAATATCATATGTATGCATTATGACACCTATTATTAACGTAATTTTATATAAAACTAAAGTAAAAAAGCACAAAAGAAATATATAATCAAAGACATTAAGCAAACTCAACGTAAACCTCAAACATTACCCAGAAAATAACAAAGTACAATATTTTAAGTACCTCTATATATTTTCCTAAAATCTCGGCCTCAGACCACTGTATATATATATATATATATCAAAACATTTTCGGAATCCCCTCGCGCATACACAACGCAAACTACTATATATCTACCGCAGTGCAACAAAAATATTTCTCAAATCAAATCTCGCGCTCAAGCACGCGCATCCATAACAGCTGCTACTTTCTCTCTCTCTCTCTCTCTCCCTCCTCTACCAAGAAAAAACTGCAATAAACCATCCTCCTCCACATAAATCCTAACCACAGCAGCAGTCCATCCGACTTTCTCCACCTCATCATCAACAATCTCCGTCCTAGCAGCAGTAGCATGAGAGAGCTCAGCAGGACGATTCACATACAACTCTTCGCAGCGACGACGACGACATCAGCGTCGCATCAGAAACGTAACGCGTATATATACTTACCGGCAGTGGAGGCGGGCTAAGAGGAACTTCTGCACACAAAAATCAACCACAAACCGCTATATATATACACCACCACTACTGCTACTGTGCACGTTAACATTTATGAAATATCCCTTAGCAGCGGGAAGTCCGACGTTGAAAAAGCGAGGATATAAAAGCAAACCCCCTCCCGTGCCTTTCGACGCCACCGTCGTCGTCGTTGTCGGTGGGCGATTAACCGAAGGAGAGAGAGAGAGAGAGGGAGAGAGAGAATGCGCAAGCTCGGTGTTGATAAAGTGTCCCTGTCGGGGGCAATGGCGCGTAACGGAAGAAGCTGTATCGTCAACTGAGTAAGAACACGCGTGCGTGCGGTTCGAGTGCCTCGGCGACGTTGCTGCTGCTGCTTCTGCTGCTACTGGGTGTATGTATATGTGGGCATAGTAACAGGGGCTATAACGTCTCAATGCGTCGGTGGCTTCGTTATATCCAAGCGGTGTAGTAGTGGCAACCGATACAAACGACTTTCGTTATACGAAGAAGGTATACGTGTATGTGTATATGTGTATATATATATAGGCAGAGGAGAGAAGGAGAAAGAGTGCGATTGACAAATTGCTAGTCTTTCGAATCCTCACGGTGGGCGTTTTGATCTTGGCAGACGCGCGGGGAGAATGAGAGAGAGAGAGAGAGAGAAACGTCGCGTCGTTATCGCTCTCACTGCGGGTGGCGCTTGAGAAAGAAGAGATACACTCTTCGCGAGAAGGAGAATGTGTATGTGTGTGTGTCTCCTTTTTCAGTATTTCAACTTAAATTTCGCGGAAAATATCGACGGAGGGAAATCGAGTAGTAGAATTAAGTTATTGATGTCGCGGTGTTTTATAAATGACGTACAAAAGCTCGAGTATATAGGTGTGTATAGGTACACAGGGGCGCGCCTTTCGGGAAATGTAATTTCTGGACGTCGGTGTTATTAATTGCGGGAATGAATCAAATGGCTGTGCTGTTCGCTGCGTGTGAGAATGTAACATGGAAGAAAATGGGTTGTAGAAATGGAGGTTTTCGAATGTTTCTCAGTGTTTAGTTTTATTTTTTAAGACTATAAATGTTTGCTGTAAGGTTTCGCGCTATACATATTGTAAAAATTTATATATAATCAAAAGGAAGATAATTTAATTATTATTTTGTTTGAACTAATCGTTATTTCGATTTATTTTTTAAATCAATATTACAGTAGTAAATTTGTTATTTCCTAAAAACATTTACAATTGTACTTGCGATGATTATATTACCGCAATGAATTTCCCGACTTAACTCGTAAACTCGTACAAGAATAGTATGGGAATGAAATTTAACAGTTTTACAAAATGATAACCGATAAAAATGAGCGCATTATCTGTGTTCCGCACCTGAAAATCTAATTCCTTGTAAAACTGAAGGATAGGGTGTTTACAGCTGTACAGGCTTCCGCGCAGGAGAAACGACGCGGCGTCGACGCTGGTATATAGGAGCTCGCACGCGGCCCCTACACACCGCCGTGGAAATGAATAATAAAATTTTACGCGGTTATATAACCTGGAAAATATAAAAAATGAAAAAGCCGCGTAAAATACAAAATTGCAGCAGAGAGGCGAAGGGGGGGGGGGGAGAAAGTGTTATTTTGGAAAGTGGAGATTGCGCGCTGTGTTATACCTATATATACATACATACACAGATATACTCGCACATATATATATATACCACAGGAAGGAAAGAATAAGGAACAGCTCGAAAATGCAAAGCAGCGAGAACGGGTCGTATAGGAGAAAAAACGCAGCCGCGAGATAAGCCAAAAATCTGCGGTTGTACGCGGGTGCGCGCACACACACACGCACGCGGGAAAAAGTTTCAGCGGAGGTCGCGCGTGCACACGGCGAAATATGAGGACGTTTCTCTGGTGAAAAAGAAAGTAGTCGGGGTTTGCGGTATATATAGCATGAGCAGTGGCGACGAAGTCAGATAAAATTCAAGAGTGTCTTGACGATTCGGACGTGTGGGGAACAAAGAGCAGAGCTATGCCGACGTACAATGACGACGACGACGACGGTGAAGGAAAGAGAAGTGGAATGGGGAGATGAGAAGAAAGAAGAAGACGGTATAACTCTGCGTGAGAGGAGGGTAAGGGGAGGGAGAAAATAGAGGAGTATAAAAATGGAAAGTATAACGTCGCGCGCGCGCGCACGCGCGTACGATGAAATCGGTGGAAAGAAACAAAATAGTAAAATATTTATCGATTGATATAAAATGCGCTCGATATAAAACGAGGAGAGGACTTAATCTGAGTGATTATCGGGGAGGTATAAGCGCTGTTTTTGCGCGCTCCTGCTAAAGTTGAAAATAATGTTCTGAAAGAAGGGTAGAAGAGTAGAAAAAGGCTAAAAACTTTATTTCGAGACTTTCTCGACGTCAAAATCTTGATTTATTACAAAGTTCAAACGAAGTAAGCCCACATCCGGGCGCCAATCTCGCTCCCAACTTCTATTTGCTTTAGTATTTTTTTTTCTTCTTCTTCTATTTCTTTTTCTTTTTTTTTTAAGAACGACAGCTTGAGCAAAATAAATAAAAATTGACATAGAAAATTTAGATCTATTACTTCATCTCAATAAATAATAATTTATCTATACGTTACCCAAACGAGACAGTATCATCTACATAAGACACGTTGGAGCAAAAATAAATCAAAATATAATACATTCGAGGAAAAAAGAAAGTTCTCCTAAGTAAGCTGATTATACCCTTTGCCATAATTCAAGCCAGTCGACTTATTTTGAAAGCAATATATATAGGAGGTATTGCGAAAACATATCCATTAACGTAAAAAATCTTTTTTTCAATCAGTAAAATGGTCTCTCGATAACGCTGCAGTAATCTGCTTTTTACATTAATTAACCGAGTATTACAATTTCATTAAGAATATTTTATTACAGAATACTCTCTAAAGTTTAATTAGTGAAAAATCCAAATAATTAGTTAAAATTTCTCTACCGAAACATTAGTGAATATTCACTAATGAAATAGTAAATGGAAATATTCTAAATAGTGAAACTCCTCTTTTTTAATTAGTGGCTAATTCTGTGTATTTCTACTAAGAATTAGTGAATATTTACTATATCATTAGTGAATATTCACTCTAATGTTTCGGTGGAGCAATTTTAACTGATCTTTAGTGGATTTTTCACTAATTCAACTTTAGAGAGTACATTTCAATAATGCGAGACCTTTTTGATTTTCATTAAAACGTAAATTTCAGTTAAAATTCCGCATGTGTCGACATTAAACCTTTATCCAAATACATACCAAACTCTTTGTCAATCAAAAAGTATAAAACTACATTAACATTTAACATTCCCCTTTTCTATACACAGCACCAACTCATCCCATTTTATCCAGAAATAATTTCAAGTAAAACTCTCGGCTACACGTCGTCATATCCGCGTGTATATAACACAAGCAGCATTTTATACTTCCGCGGGCAGCGTCAGTCAGAGAAAACGCTGCAACATTCGCTTCGTTACCCTTAAACGTCGAAAACCCCTAAACTCTTTTGCCAGCAAAACAAACTCGACGAGTTTGTGCTACTCCAACTGGCTGCTACGCACGCGCACAGACAACTAATTGCCGAAAAAAAAACAGAAGTACAAGCCTTAAGTTTGTTGGAAAAGATGGGTGACTTTAGGGACCGTTGGAGGTGTAAATACATGCTCTCTGCTTGATTCTAATTCCTGTATACGGATACTGCGCAACTCGCTGGAAAGAAAAAATGCAATGGATCAAACGCGCTGGTATACGACGACAGACTTCCTCGTTAGCGCACACGCGGAGCAAAAGGGAAAATCAAATCAAGACCGGATGTTGATTTTGGGCCGGACTTGGAGAGATCAATCGGCTATGTTTATTTAATGCACACATGTGCGTGTCTACACGTCAAATATACATATACAGAGACAGAGACGTATGGTAAAAGTGTAAAAAAAGACTTCCACGCAGCTCCTCCGCACGAGTTAGCAAATTTTTCGAGCTGTTTTTTCAGACGACCCTTGACGCAAGGAAACGAGTATATATAGCTACACGCCACGACAAGTCACGAGAGTTCGCTTTTCACACGCGCGCTTGTATTTTCAGGAGAGAGTTTGGGGACGTTGCGGCGAATTTCCACGCACAGGAGGAGGAGGAGGAGGAGGAGGAGGAGGAGGAAAAGGTGGAGGGCAAATATTACGGTCGCTGGGTTGGATGATTAAATACGCGTGCGAGAGCACAGGCGGTATTGTTCAATTTTTCAACTCTCTGTTGTGTTCTCTTTCTCTCTCTCGCTCTCTCTTCGTCGTCGTGCAATGCGTATGTCCGCGTGCGGGTTGACGTTGTTTGCACGACTTATTACGCGCACTTTATTGGATAAATTATTACGTTTCGGAGAATATGTGGCTGAGGTAGCGCGAGCGCGAGAGTAATCCTGCCGCATCTCGCATGACGTTTTTGGTATGTTTTTCGTAATTATATATACCGTCGAGCTTCTGCATGTGTGTTTGCGTTCTGATGTATCGTGGCCGACATTAAATGTCCATTTGATAATGTTTTTAATTAAATGTAAAATTTCCGAGTGCTGATGAAATATTGATTTCGAACGAAT
>JAWWEQ010000001.1:27875108-27900939 GCA_035583055.1 Torymus tubicola | reverse complement strand
ATATATATAAGCGAGTGAAGCTCATGCTTTATCATTTAGTCGAATCAAAATTTAATGAATTTTTATCCGATATCTTTGAATGTATACGCGGAATGAATTTATCGATAATGATGAACGACTAATTTAATAAGTACGAATTCCACACGTATTTTATCAAATTAAAGTAAATAACATAATCAAATTTAAAAGTAATTTGATCAATCTTTATTTATTTCTTGGAAATCGTATAGGTACAAGAACAGCTTTTTAACTCACTTAAAAAGGTTATTAAAAGGGAAGATGAGAAAAGTATATGACTAATAATTTTAAATGAATGTATTAATTTAAATTTTTCATTGCATGATAGATCGATGCTAGAAGCAATTAAGTCGCCTTAATAATACATCAAGTATGTACGCCTATATACAGAGGAGTATTTCGTTGAATATGAGCTCCATTACACGTCGTAATTTTTACACGACAGTGATCAACATCATCGCACTTGCTTACGGGCACTATACCATAATTACCAAATTGCCCGTGTATATTCACAGCAACGGCAGCCTAATTCCAGGCCTGCATAATTACCTTTATAATTAACGACGTCTACCCTTGATTTATGGTTAAACAAGTGAAGTAATTTGTGCTTCTCATCGTCTCGTAAGAACCCCGGCCATGTGCTTATCTTTTACGCGGGGATTGTCTCTGTTTTCATACGCTCAAAGTTTCGCGATTAGCTTTAGCGGTGTAAGTTTCATGCTAGGATAATATAATTTTTAAATTCAACTTTAAATTTAGATGCGGTAATATTTATAATGCTCAAATTTTACAATATCGCCACTGTTAATAAGCGTTTCCAAAATATCAAAAATTCACTCACGACCGCAATATTTGAATTTGATTAAGTAATAACTGGCAAGTAGAGTTTGTTATCAATTAATATCAAGTTATTTACAAATTCGTAGAAGCCCTTCGTTGAAATTAAATGTGTGTTTAGAGATAATGAAGTCATTATCGGCCATCGACAATACAAGTTGTATTTGTCCCTCGACATTGCTTGCGTACATTATTTCTCTTAGTAATTATTACATCACGATGTGAAATATGAGCATTATTGATACTAATATTGAATTTAAATTATATAATTTCGTTGTATAATTAATTTAGCGAACAGTCAACTATAGTTACGTATAGAGTATAATTATTACTGTTTATATAGCTAGCTGTAATAAAAGAACTACCCCAATCCCAAAATAAACCGATTTTTTCACTACTTCTCGTCCAACTATTATAACAAACACACACCGCAACCCATCGACAACGCGTACAGACCATCGCCTCGGTAACAAGCAACCAAACTCTCTCTCGCAAACCAAAGAACATCAACTGCATCAAGTACCTCTCGACTATACCTCGTCTCCGGTATAGAAAATCAAAGAAGAAGCGCTCGTCGCTTCGTCCTCCTCATACACGAGCGATATACAGGAACCAGGTCAAATAATACCAGACGCAGACTCGACCACCACCCCCCAACATCCGTACAAAAGAACTCGAACCACATCTCCTAAGTGGCTCACCGCTACTACGTCCGGCCAAGTCTTCCTCCTCCTCTTCCTTACGAGAACTTCGCCCTAAGTCATGTCCTATTCTATACCTCTTACCCATACCCACATTCACGCCGAATTAGTCGGGAAGAAGACGCGGCGGCATTGTAACGTCGCTAAGTACTCGTTAAACGTTATGCACAGTGGTGGTAGGGCGCGGTAGTGTGTGGTGATGGTACAAGTAGACACTGGCAAGTTGTTAGAGGCAAGCTGTTGCGACTGGGGTGTACGCTAGTAAGCGAGCGACAAGTTCCATTTCGCGGGATGGAATCGAGAATTCGAGTGAGAGAGAGAGAGAGCAAAGATGTAACTGCGTCAAAGTAGCGGCAATAATGGAGGGAGGGTTGCCAGCAAGACCTCAATCGATTAATTACGCTTCCGGCGCACAAGACTGTGTTGTGGGAGAAGATGGGAAGGTGATGTGGAGGAGAGGGGCATAAGTAGGTTCGAACGTGATGCTTACAGGTCGTAATGCCTGCAATTATGTACGAATGGCAAGGGAGTTCCGATATCGTGGTGCGAGAAGAGGATTTTAAGGAATCACATCGGGAAGTGATTGTGTTTCGATGGAGTGTTGTTACAAGGCGATAAAAATATCGGGATTTTATTTAAAAGTTATTTCTCACTAATAGTAATAACGCTTTTATGTAACTATAGGTTTGTATAATAGCAAAATGTATAAGGTTGCAACTTAACGTTATATACCTATATAGAATTGATGTACATTGAAAAGCTTCAATTGGTTACAATTTGCGAGAAAATAATTTAAACTATACAAGAATACAATTAAATCCAACATGTACGCGCATTCGACTATATATATATATACGGTGAAAGCGAGCCTGCGGGGATTTAAAGCACGTTTTTATTATACTCACCCGTTATTTCATCGCGAGAATCAATTTCAGACTTTCTAAAATAAAACTGTAAATAATGCCTTTTCAACGAGGAATTCCCTTCGTTCGAGTTCGCAGCTTCGCTTCACTGGCTTTCACTCGGGCGAATACTCGCGAGCGTGCGCGTTACATTTAAAAAATGTAAATTCAATCAATACCCCTCTAAACAAACACGAAATTCAATAAAGAAACTCACTCCCATATTAAAGCGAAAAGCGTGCTCTGAAAGGGCAATGTGTGCGCGCGCGTACCGTTTGCGAGCGAAAGAGAGAGAGAGAGGAGAGAGAGAAAGGGAGAAAAAAATAAAAGACCCTTTTAATTCACGAGTCATTCAGATTGACTCACGTAATTCTCCCCGAGCCGCCTCGCGCCAACTTACCATATTCAATAAGACCGTCGTCTCCGTCGCGCCTTGCGTTCGCGCGCATTTTGACGGCTCTGCTCTCTCTCTCTCTTTCTCTCTCCCATGGAATTCGCATAATATATACCCCCAGATGCGGGCCGGGGGTAGCAAGAGAGAGAGAGAGAGACCGAGAAAATGGATCGAGCGAATAAGGCGCAGATTTTCATCTGGCGTGCGAAAGCGCGCGCGTGAAAAAAACGCACCGCGAGAAAGAAGAATGAAAGAGAAGAGAGTACGAGAGAAAGTTCCCGCCTCTCTCTCTCTCTCTCTCTCTTGGTCTCACACGCGGGGTAAGATTTTCTTAGCGCCCGGTGGATTTGGGATGGAATATTCATCTTAGTCCGGAGGCTTACGCGAGCTCGCGCCGCACGGGCCGAGATCATCCGATGCTACTGCTGCTGCTACTGCCTTGGGAACTTGCTCTCTCTCTCTCTCTAACCTCGTTTTTGCTACGATTCACAGCGGCCGATAACGTGCACACACACACATACATACACGCAGCGTATGCGGCAGCAAGTAGTAGCGGTAGTCTTTTACCATCGCGCGGTGTAAACTTTCGGCCTTTATCTATATCTCTCTGCTCTCTACTCGCGCGCTTTATCGCGTAGGTTGGTTGGGGGGGGGGGGGCTTTGCTATATAGGACGAGAGAGAGAGAGAGAGAGAGAAGCTTGTACTAGCGAAAGCAAGGGGGTAAGAATAGGGAAGGAAGGGAAGGAAGAAAAGAGCTACGGCTTTTGCTAGCGCTGATTGCGGATTTATTTCTTTGGTAAGCTCGCGCTAGCGCGCGCGAGAGAAGTTGCTTAGGTGCTGAGAGTTGTGGGTGATTTTTTATAGCGGTGAGATTACGGAGATTGCGCGATGAACGAGGGAGCGGCGGGGGGAAGTGAGAAGGAAAGTTTTTGGTCTGGAACGCTGGATTTTCGGGAAGATCACGATGTCGAGATTCTATAGGTGTTGTAATTTATATTATATCGATGATGGTGTCTATTGACGTGTATGGTTTTTTTTTCGATAGGTGTGGTAATGAATGATAAGTGCAATTGAGGTCAAGAATTGGATATGATGGAATATTATAGATGTTTGGTTAAAGTGAATAAGCATTGAAGTAACAGGTTGTTAATTTATTTGCATTCCAAGAATGCATTGTAACAGAATGAAAACTGTCTAGACTTGTATATGGTAAATAATAATTTATTGACATCGACAAAATTGATACTTCGAAATAAAGTTAATTGTTCATAAACATCGTGTATCGAATTACAAGTTTTGACAGTTACACGTATTTCCAAAATTAATTTAACGTGTTAAAAACTTTATTAAATTAAATTATGGTAACAAAATATTACTCAAATAATACGTTTAAAAACGTGTATTATGAAATCATTAGATAATATACAAAATAACTTGAATACGGTGTTACGATTTTCTAAATCGAGTTTAATACTCGTGAATGTATTTTTTATGCAAACATATATATTATACGTAATCCAGCAACATTGTAAAATTCCAAGTAATTTTGCTGCTTCGTTTTGCCAAAAAGTACAGGACGCTGAATAATTTATGGATTCACGGTAAGAGCATTAGGGCACTGATGAAATTGGCCTATATACATATATTCGAAGCCACGAAACTTCTCCTCCATATAATCACTTTAAAATTTTCAATTCATGCATTCAACAAGTATAAGTACGCTCCAATCAGGCTCGAACTAGACCCAAATAGAGCTGTTACCATAATGAAAACCTCGTCCCTCTCTCGTACCCGTTAATCCGTAAGCCTCGACGCACACGCGGACTGTGACATGACAGTAATTCGTCCCTCTCTACCTCTCTATTTCTCTCTCTCTCTCGCTTTCTCGTTCTTCTCTCCAACCCCTAATTTCCTGATAATCCCTTTACTTTAATTTACATCAGTCGATCGGTGAAAATCTTATTTGCCCTCCGCGTACTCACGCCAACTCTCTCTCTCTTTTCCTCTCTCTCTCTCTCTCGCTCTCTCTCTCTCTCTTGCATCGTATACATCCATCCGGACTGGTTAATTTATCGGAAAAGTAGGTTAGAGCAGGGTGGACGTACGTACGTACATACGAACGAACGAACGACCGAAGGTCGGTACGTGTATAGGGAAAAGACGACGCGGTGGCCGGAAGCACGACTGATTTCCTAATTAAATGGCCATTCGATCTTGAGCTAGAGGCGCAATCGCATAATCGCCCTGCGCTGGCCCGATGATCTGACGAATGGCAGGGCTTTGGCTATGCCAGACCGAAGAGAGAGAGAGCCTTTAGCAATCGATAAGGCGAGGAACGGAGGGCGGCCCGTATGTATATATATATATACGTTCACGGAGATAGAGATGCGGCGAGGAAGGAAAAGGGAGGAGAGCTGGACCTGATGGATTCCGTGCTAGTGAGAGAAAACGGTCATAAGAATTCAGAGGGATCCGGTGGAAGGGGATGCTAGACGTGGACCATTTGTATTTAATTAATTGTTTTTGTATGTCGAGTGTGGAGGGTACCGGTGAAGTGCGATCATTCTCTGTTTGCGGATGGAGCAATCTTGTTGTAATAAAAATACTGAATAATGATGGTTAATGATATATATCTTTTACTTGGGGAATTTTTAAAGTATTTTGTAATTTGACTGAAAACTAATGAAAAAAAAAAGTTAATTTGTAAAGATTTTTGAAATTAATCAGACGTAATTTATTTTACTTTATTATACTTTATATTTTTGTTCAAATTGAATGATATATTTTAATATTGCGTTGTTCGATAATGAGGAGTGAAAGGTAAATTCTATATTTAACAACAGTGATTGTTTCGCTACATTGATTAAAATTCCCGGAACAGAGAATACGAAAATATTGAAAGCTAAAATTACAGAATGGCCCTATTTACGAGTAATCTATTTCTGATTACATATACCTTGTACGTTTATTTATGAATAATTGCGGTATTGCAAGAATAACAAATGAATGATATCATAATACAATAATACAAAAAATAATAATTACTTGTTACCATTATACTTAATATGCAATCCACTTATAGCCTTCGAATAAACCACAGTTACTAATGGATGAAGTAAATCATTTCGCAGTAACACGTTGCAGATGACATTTTCATTTCGGCAAGTCTGAAATACCCTCTATATATATATATAGGAATATCCGACAGGCACCGCAAGCTAATACATTACCGCAAGACGTCCGTAGGACAACCACGTCGCGTTGTAACAAGACAAGGCGAAGGGAAGCTCGGACTGCGCAGTAACCTTCGCGTTAACTTCGATTAACACGAGAAGATAGGACGTAGAAGGACCTTGCAGGAACCTAAAGATATATATATATACGTATATATATACGCACACACACAGAATATCCCCTTACCCCCGTATCCGACACGCGGTCGCGAGAAATCCATCTTAGGGTCGTAAACGACGTATAGCGCACGGGCGCGCGCGTAGTAAAGCGTTATTAAGGCTGCGGCCAGCACGCGGCGAACGGACGGACAATAAAAATTTGATTTACGACTGAGCGCAGCGCACGAGTTTTCGGGACGTAAAACATGACTTTTAATTTCCCTATTAGCTGCTATATCATGCCGTTGCTGCCGGTGTGGCCTGCATCGTTCGCCAGCTCGTTCGTTAATGGATGCTAGGAATGAAGAGCGCGCGCGTGTATATAATACCTTGTAAGCGAAGGAAACCGTTTCTTTATTTTCGCAAACGTGCGCGCACGCTTGCTTCTCTTCTTTGGTCGCGCAAGTATAGAAAAGAGTGTGTGGTACGAGAGTGTGTTTACTTTCCATTATCTCTCCGCCGATGAAAAAGTAAATTTATACTTCTACCAACTTTCTCTCTCGCTCTCTCTCTCGCGCATATACGTGCGTTTATATGTAGGTAAAAGTTCCTTTTTATTACATTTTTAAAAGCTCTATGATTGTTGCTGTGAAAATATGGGGAGCGAGCGCGTGGATGTGATTTAAAATTATTTTCATACGGAATAATTTGCTATTCATGAGATTGTGTGTGTATGTGTGTGTGCTGCTGCGGTAGAAAATGTTCTTTAGTCTGCGCATTTAAATAAGTGTACCTAGCTTCTTTCAAATTGCCAGATGTACTAGTTTATACGGCAAGAAAGAGCGCTAGATTCGTTGCTGAGTTTTTACGCGAAAGTGCAAAATTAAATATTTAATACAAAGCCATAAACATATACGTATACTCGAATAACTTTTCTGAATGGAAATTGTAAATATAAAAAAAAATTTTCAATTGAATATCAAATTCTCGGTTATTCCGAAATAATAATTTCCTATACAGAGCAAATATTTGCTCTCGATATTCGAAAAATTCGATTGCCAAGTTTGAAAATAACCCAGTTCTCGAATCTAGATTTCACGGATAAGCGAAACATCTTGTGGTTCGAACACAAAGCCTCTCTATACAACCCGATGAAATGAACTTTGCGCGCAGCAAGAGATGTAAAAACGCAGACGCGGGTGGGGTATATATAGTTGACAATGGAGAATACAAACGGAGCAAGGTGTTAACCTCGCCGCTAATGATATCTTTTTAACTTCGGAAACAATATATATATATATATATACACAGTCTCTTAAAGCCACGCGACAATGACAAAGAGAGTCGACAAGCAGTCGCCATGGTCGAGTGCAAACGAACTCTCTCTCTCTCTCTTCATACCCCCCTGCACTCTCCTCTCGCCGAAAAGTCGTAGTCGTACTCCTCGACGTCGGTCGTAGCGTCGCTTTAGCCCGCAAGCCAGTTTGCAATTAATTCCTGAATAATTCCCCCAGCATTCTCAGCGCAGAGCGGAGAGAAAGAGATACTACGCGAGTGGAAAAGAGAGAGAGAGAGGAGAAAAAAGGTGCATAAGAAGAAGGAGAAGAAGGAATAAAAAAAAAGGATCACGAGGGGATATAAAGGAAAAGGGGTAGAGAGCGCGAGCGCACGTAAGAAAAGCGAGACGGAGGGAAAATCCGGGGAGGAAATTAGCGAGAGAGTGAGAGAGAGAGAAAAGGACGATAATAGGAGGGAGAAGAATAATGGTTAAAAGGTGGAGGAGGGGGGGATGGCGAGAGCGGAAAAATGATAAAGAATAAGAGATAAGTATTCAGAGGGCAAATTAGTAGGCGGTGTGTTATTAGCCTTTTAATATTTATATTGTAATTTTTAAGCTTAATTTATATTCGTTTTAATCCGAGCGAGTAATGAGAGATAGGCAGGACTGGGGTGGGGGGGAGGTAGAGTATAATGTACGTGTGTGAATATGCACGCGGAAGAACAATTTTATCCTTGGATTAAATTTTTCAGCTTCATTATTTGAAGTTTAGTTTTCTTTTTTTTTTTGTTCTAGACTATAGAAAGTCTTTGTCAGTGCTAAACTAACTATAACTGCTACTGAGAACAGTGGTAATGATTCGAAATACCAGATGTATTAATGCAGGAAAACATTAATTAGGGAAAAAAAAAAAGAAAACGAGGATAAAGAAAATAAAGGAAATATTTATACTATGATAATAAGGGTTTGTATTAATACAAGCGATCGTATCAAGAACACTTTAATAATGAAAAATTATAAACTTCTTATATAGACACAAGTCGCTTAATGCTGGGTCAACTGAATAATAGCTTCCTGCCAGCGATATTGGCTGATAGGAAGAAAAAGGAATTTTGCATTTTTATATTGCGAAAATGATAAACGGGAAAGCGAAGGATAATGTAATATTTTTCACCGTAAAAATTAAAGTGTTGAATAAAACATGATGCCTTTATTGAACTCGTCAACATGACGCACCTGCTTTATAGAGGGGAAAAAAAAATTTTATTTTCTCACTGCAAGCATTATAAAATCAGTTATTGTCATAGAGCAAAGTGATTTTAATACAACGACTTAATTGTATTGCCATATTTTAAGTGCACCTAAAGAGGAAAATACACTCACGATTTTTAAGTTTTTTTTTAAATATTGATTTAAGTCCTGCAAAACTCACGCAATGTAGTTCGATGTATTATACAATACTAAATTTTGAAAAAAAAACTAAATTATTTAACCATAAAATGTTATATCTAAAAAATAACCGCAACATATCCTTTAAACCCTCTTTGTCTGACTAAACAAATCCAACCACCTAAATACCATTATCCAAATTCACAGCCAATTACCAACATCCTGCTGAACCCTTGTTCCCCCATCATTCAAAAAAAACCCCCATTCCTCGCTATCTCCAACCTGCGTCACTTCACAGCATCTCAGCCACAACTACCGTCGATTTTTTCCTTCTACAACCTCTGCCAAACAAACCCAAAACTCCAAACTCGACCTCTCACCAACAACCAGTCCGGCCCGCCCCCTCCCTTCCATAACTAATCCGACCCCAAAAGTCCATCCCTCCGATCGGCAGCACACAGCAGTCGAGGCGCTCATCCGCACCCCCCCAATTTTGCACGTGGCAGAATTCGAGCGTGTAAGCCCGCGGGACGCCGCAATCCCCGGGCCTCTGCCACGTTCATACCCTCTCTCTCTCTCTCTCGCTCTCTCTCGTAGCCGCAGGCGCCGCCGGAAACAAGACGCAATCGGCGCGCATTTGATATTAGTCCCAATCAAACGCGGTCGCAAGGGTTATATGCACGCGCGCATACGAGCGAGCAAGCGAGCGAGCGCTCGTAAATACCAATTTACAAGGGAAGCAAGCGAGTAAGCACGCGAGAGCGAGAGAGCCTCGTGTATACGTATCGTTAGCTCCGATTAAGGCTGCCGAGGTATGCCTGATGTATGGATAGGGTGTTCGGCGTTTGGGTTGAGAGAAAGAAAGACGTGAGTATGTGTGTGTGTGTGTATGTTGGTATGTATAGAACAGGATTTAACGAGGCGCTGAGGTCTTGATTGGTCGAATAGGAGGAAAAATTAAGTGGCGGTTAGAGCGCGCGGTTCGCCGACGGTGGTATATATAGTGGTGTGGGCCGGTTGGGGTGTGCGGCTACTGCGGATCGTGTAATGGAGGATGAGGAATTGAGAAAGCACTGGCTGTATATATGCAATTATCGTATAACTGTTTGGTCAACTGATTTGTTTTCTGACGTGCGATGGTTGTTTTCTCGAAGCGATCTTAAAAAAAAAGTATTGTGAGTTGTCTTTTATAATCTGTTTTTATCAGTAGAATCCGTTCTTACGCATAATTGACAATATTCCAAGAATGTCATAAAAATGTATATATATATATATACGAAAGTATAAATAAAATTTTAATTTTTCATCTTTACAAGAGAGCGCATAATAGTATACACTGAATATATGATAATCTGTTTCTTACCAACACTTTGCAAGTAGAAAACTTACAGTTACAAGACCGCACCACGAGTAAGAAAGTCAAAGCCGGTCCGTATATATATACATACAACACGACACTCTGCGGTGGTCCCCTATATTGAATTAATTAATCCAACTTTGCACCCGCTGCAAAAAGATAATACGGCCAGCAGTAGCAACAGTGAAGAGGGAGTGGATGGGGGGGGGGCAAACTTCGCTAATTACATGTATCAATTAGCAAGACAATGGAATTCGTCGTACAATTGTCACTTCCATTGTTGTGGCGCGAACACACGAAATTCCGTATATACACAATTAGAACGCACGGTGTAACTCGCCGTGCGTGATACACTGTTAATGTTCAGCAGTATCTGGGCGCGCATACGCTGATCACGTTACCAGAGCGCCCCGCGCGCACTCCTGCCTCTTAGAAATGATTAGTCGAAGCGATAACGGTGACGTGCTAACAATGCATCAGGTGTACACACATATATATATATATATATATGTTTGTGTGTACGTGTGTATGTATGTTTGTGTATGCGGGAGTTGGTTAGCCCCTTCGCCGTCGAAGTAATTACAATGTAGTGGACGATTTTGTAACGATTTTTCCCGGAGCTCGCCGTTAAATGGTAATCAGACGGATTTGCATGAGCACACGAAACGAAAACTCGCTCTCTGGTTTGTTTAGCTAATCCCCCCCCCCCCCGCATTACCGAAAGGGACATTCTAAATGCATTAAGTGATTAGGAAGAAAGTAAGTTAAAAAAAAAGAGAATTATTCAATTATAAAATTTCGATAGGATATAAGATATATTATTACATTGTTGCAATTATATTCGAACAACGATTGCTTTGATTTCTCTGACAGTTTGGAACTTGTTAGTGAATAAAACAATGCATAAAATCAAAGCGTTCGATGAATATATAAATATATAGGATTATAAATTTATAACTGTAATTAAAACAGTATAATTGCATACTCTCTATATATGTGTATATACAAACAATAGTTTGTCCTACTATATGGGTAAGCACTCGTTGCGTGTAATAACCGCAACCACAACAATGAATCTCTGAAGGATATAGCAACTATACTACTGATTGTTCAATTTTGTACGTAATAACTAGTATTGCAATCACTAAAGATTAATTACTAACCACAAGTTAGTTGTAATATTTTACGATACTACAGATCCACGGGCACGACCCGTGCTATGTTCCGTAGATCTCGCATACATGTAGGTATATATATATATAAATCAACGAACCATAAAGCCTCGTTATATATACACTGTTTCCAGAGAAACATTTTCACGTGCTATTTTTCCCCGAAATTAAGAAATCTTTCCCTTACATCGCACCGCGTGTACCACGTATATATATATATGTACCACATACGCATGCATGCACTGGTAGGAAGGAGGCGCGCGGGGGTCTCATAAATTTTAAAAAGAAACAATTACAATTAGTCACTATTAGCATAATCTATTTACAACGGGGCCGCTCTCTCGCATGCCGCGTAAACGTGGGGACAAAAAAAATGCATAAAGAACTCCATTCCGCCTCTAAAATAACTTTTTCCGCGTAATCTCGACGAAGTGAATTAGCATAATACGCTGCTCGCGCGGGAAAAAAAAAACTCTGGAACTCGGGAACTGAAAAAGCCGCCGCCGCCGTCGCTGCTGCTGCGTGTATACACGCACGCAATGCGCTGACGACAAAAGCAAGAAAAAAATATATATACTATCCCTACGTATATGATAAAGAACGCAAGGGGAAGTTGTTTAGATTCGGTTGTATACGGTATATTAGCGTGTTGAAGGAAGGAGAAGAAGAAGAAGAAAAAGGATAAGAGGTTGCTGCTGTCAAGCAACTGCGTGGTGACGATTATACATTCGAGCTGTCGAGACCGTCTTGACTTACGAGTAGCAGTAGTCGAGCGCGGAGAGAGAGAGAGAGAGAAGAGGAAGTTTTGGCTCGGAGAATTGCAGAATCGGACTTTAACGAGTTTTACTTGGCGAACGAACGCGAGAAGCGGCCAGCGTTGTATTAGGGGCGAAACCCGTCGGCGTAGCCTAATTATTTCTGGCTAATCTAATAACCCGCGGCCATCGAGGATTTGCTGCGGTGGTGGTGCACGTGATTTATGCGACGCACCAGTGTATAATACACTTTTTGTAGTTCATGTTTCGAGAGCTTGGAATTGTGGAACATATTTTTTTCAGTTATTATTGAGGAGAGGAGAGAATTTTTGGAGGAAAAAGAGGAAACAACGGTATACAGCCGGGGGTAATCGACGATAATTCGAAAGTATGTACCTCGGGGCTTCGCGGTAAAATATTTCGTACTAAAAGTATTTTTGCAAATATAAGTTTACTGAATGAAAGTATTTCCTCTGGCCCGGTAAAATTCACGTACTATTCCACTTATAACTTTAGCGTGGCGGAAAATTTTTCAAAATTCCACAACTATATATAGTTTTACGTGGCAAAAAAAAAAACGTAACGTTATTATTTTACCTAAAAGGTTTTGTAAAGTAAATATGTATTTTTTAAAAAGAACCTCCTCCCTTTCTCTCTTTTCACTAAAACGCAATGCATTTTTAACTTTTTTTTTTTGAAGCCGCTGCGTACAACCGAAAAAAAAAGTTAAGATTTATTTCATCAACTCTTTTGGTCAATAAATTCAGAGAAAAAAAAATATAGTTCATTTAATTTTCTCTTTTATTGAAAGCATTTTATAGAACGAGCACCCATCATAAAACACTCGTTAACACTGTTATATACGCCTACACCCATCAAAAAATACCTCGAAAAAAAGAAAAACTAAAAGCCATTCAATTAATTATTCGAACACAAAATTCACCGTCTGTATATATATACGTGTACCATATAGAAACCCCTCACGTTCATGAGTACTTTTTCAATACCATCGCTACGCTCACTCACTCACTCACGCCATCAAAGCGAAAGCATCTCGTTTTTGGAATATATATATATATATATATATATATATATATATATATATATATACGTGTTCGGAGGGGGAAAAGGCGAAACTTAAAACCGCGAGTGCAACCGCATTTATCGGTCTTCGACTTCATTTTTGATGGAAACACGGTTCAAAAAGAGCAAACAAGAACCGAAAGAGAGAGAGAGAGAGAGAGAGAAGTAGTAGAAGCTCAGAATTCAAACTCGCCTGCGTTTAAAAAACGAACTTGGAACGAGCGTGAAGAGCCTCTCTCTCTCTCTCTTCGAGGCCGCGCGCATTCGCCTTTTATCCCGGCCCTTTTTGCCCTAGTTTTGCGCGCGCGCGCTGGTACCCGAGCTCGTTGTGCAGACGTGCGTGGAGAGAATGGATGAAAAATCGAGAGAAACCGTTTATACGACGGTTATCCACGGTTCATTACAACGAGGCCTGACTCGCCGGCCCCTGCCGTGATTCTTTCGCAATATTCACAAGTAAAGGCTGAAAATTAATTGAAATGAATTTTTTCCAGTTATTCGGTTGAAAACGTTTTATTTTTTTTGTAAAATTACTCGTTCTTAATTGGGAAAAAAAATTTTTGTTTTATTTTTTAGTCGAAAATGTACTTTTGTTGTTATGTTTTTATGATGTTATTAATTGATTTTGGAAATTCAATTTTATAAAAGAAATCCGATACATCTCATATTTTATACGGGATCGTTTGTACGCAATTTTAGTGTAAATTCAAACAATTCCCTGCAAAAATTACATTTTTAACAAAAATAATTGATACCACCATAATGAAATATTCTCAATACTTTATCCGTATAACCTATATAGAATAATGTTAAATTAACTTTTCCATACATATAATGTAAAACCTTATCATTTTTCCCTTACCCCCCGAAGCGAATGTTTATGCATAAAATTCCGAAGCAATTCTCGGGGATGAAAAATCGCTTGTGCAATAACCCCTCCCCTGCAAAAAGCCTGAGACCAAAAGCAAATTAAATAACGAGCGAGCAACGTTAATGACTACTTTAAAAATTATGAAACAAAATCACACAACAAAAAGTGCGAAATCCACAACGGCATAAAAAATGTACCATCCCCCCCCCAAAAAAAAAGAAAAAAAAAACTGGCGGTATAGGAAGCCCAACGAGTATAATATATAGTATATCTTTCTGTACCAGCATCGTTTACAGCCGCAGCGCTTGGCTGAATTAACATAAAAAATATACGCAGTTGCGCACTGTGTGTGTATGTGTGTATCTATGTATCCGCATTCGCGAATGCTGGGTTGACGTTTAGGGAGGCAGCAAAGTCACGAGCAACAACAAAAGACCCCCTCGTCGTCCCCAGTCTCGGTCGCCATAATGAATTATTAAATATAAATATTGATAAGCTTAATTAAAGCCACGGTGGGGAGGCGCGAGCGAGCGAGAGAGAGAGAGAGGAAAAGAGAGCGAAAGCGAAAGAGAGGAAACGGACAGAGAGAGAGAGATAGCTCGCGCGCCTCGGGGCGCTATTTGAAATTCATTAAAAAATTGTGCTTGTTCCGGGCAAATTTCCGAGGCGCGCGCGCGCGCGTTAATTAGAAACGAAGAATATCCCCGTTCTCACTCTCTCTCTCTCTCTCTCGGATTTTCACCCGAGACGGGCGCTTGCTATACACTGCTGCATCTACCCTCGACAATGCAGCTGCAGCAGCAGCAGCAGCGGTGGTGGTGGTGGTGGCAGTGGTGGCATCGACGTTACGGAAGCCTCGAGGGCAAGAGCGAGCGAGAGCGAGAGAGAAGGTGATCATAGTAGTTTGGGGGCGTTTGTATGCCGCGACACGTAGTCGTCGGACACTCGGGGATAATTACATTAGCCCGCCATTTCGCGCCGGAATCTAATGACGGTCAAGGGTCGTGTAGCGCCCGGTATAGCAAGCGAGAGCGCCTCCTATCCTAGCTCTCTATACCTCACCTATCCCTGGTGTACTTTTCATCGATTTCGAGCTGCTGTCGGAGGAAGAGGAGGATGAAGGCGGTTTTCTTCGGTGAGGTTAATGCGTGATTTTAATCATTTTGCATAAAACGAGTGTGTGTGAGAGAGTGGCAGTGTCGAAGTCAATGTTCTGCGATGTGATTAGTGCGGCGCGGATTGAAGGATTTCTTTTTTGGAGGGGGGGGGGGAAGGGTAAGAGAGAGATTGTCGATTATAACGAGACGTTGTCGAGTGGAGGTATGCTGTGAGAGAATCTCGGGTCGAGAGAGAAAGAGAGATCGCTTTTTCGAAATGGATTTTGAATAATTGGATTTCTGTAATGAGGCCGCAGCCACGCGCATGTTTTATATATTATACGTGACCCTGTTATTGTGTTACATTGAATGATGTGTATTATGAGCGTTGCCGCTGCTGAAAATGATTGTGAAATCAAATGAGTTCCAACCATATTGTCTCACTCGTGTTTGATTAATAATAATAATAATAATAATAATAATAGGTAGGTTGGTTTTTGTCTTTCATTGGAGTCGTAATTTTCGGTAACGGTATTTGTTGTTTGTTGAAATAATTGAATCGATTGGGAAGTCAACAAATTTATTCGTCGGATACAGTATTTAGAACAAAATATATGTATGAATATACATTGCTGCCACTCTCTCTGTGTTTATTCGTTCTTAATTATCAAATAATAAATGAAATACATAAAGAACATAAAGAAGATGAAAGCTCTTCGCGAGTCAATACATTTTTAACCAAATATACTCTGTAATACTGTTGGTGAAAAGTTATTTACTATAGCTGTAAAACGAATAGTTGTTTGAGCTTCACAACAACAACTTTTACTTAATTAACTTGAGTGTGAAGTCCAATTTGAATGAAAAGATATAAATAAAAGTTCGACGTGCTAATGAAAGCTCTATATATGGACTTGTTGATATAATAGAAATGTAATGTCGTTAAATAATTGTTTAAGAAATGAGCAAACCGTAATTGAATAACTTTATACTTGATTATACTTCACTTAAGAGAACTTCTCGTCTACTTTGTAATGTAATTGTAATCGCACTGCATTAAACTTTACATTAATAAAAACTCTGTAATCATTGGTGTAATTTGTCTTTTTTCAACGTGTATTACAATGTATCATCGATTATCATTATATTACAATCGAATTTACCAGGACCTGGTAATCAGGCAATAATTAATTAAAACTCGTTATATAATCTTATTTTTCAAAATTAACTGTACACAACTGAAAATTCAAATAATTATAAATTAATCGATATATATATATACTATTGCAATACAGTTCCATTCATATAATTACCAGATCAAATGAACGCGTAAACTGACAATATCAGTTTGATTAAGTCCATACACAACTATTCGAACATTGTTACACCCAACGATATTATTATCTTAATCCATAGCATTCAAAGCATTCACACGCTACATACATATTATAATATAACACGAGAATATACCAGACAATAGTTTAATTATTAGCGCATCTACATTTCTCGATCAACGGTTCACGATCGTCAATCGCGTGCCTAATACCAATTGTCGCGATCAAATTCTCCCCCCCCCCCCCGCCTTCTCGCCTATTTATAAGTGAATTTAGCGTGATTAATCATCGACGTTCATCAACGACTTTCCACAGCCTTATATGCTATATAGAGCGCGCTCGCACACAACTTTTACGCAATCCATTAACAGCGCCACCACCTTCCAACAGCATCACCTATACGACTACACACATCCATATCGTCGCTGCGGCCCTATACCATATAGATATATATATATATATACGAACGCATAACTGCGCGCCCATCGAAAATCAATTACAAGCCCTCGAGCCATACTCCACTCTTGCTCGCTCGCTTTCTCTCCCTCTCGTCCTATCCTCCACGTCCATAAAAGATAATTCACCGACGAAGTAACAATGAAAAAAAAAAAGAAGCTATATACCTCGTAATACACACACAGACACACACGTGTGTATGTGTGCATCCTCTATATAACCCACCCTCCTCCCCCACCTGTTAAGCGCGTACTCGCACGGCGGTGGCACCTCTATATACGTCGATAAAGCGAAAAGATAGCGCGGAAATCTCTCTCTTTCTTTCTGGCTCACTTTCACTCGCTGTTTACGATGTAACCTCTCTCCCGATGTAAACGGGAGCGCAAACGAAAGAGTCGAGCTATATACCGACACGCGCGAGAGAGAGAGAGAGAGAGAGAGTGAGGATCGTACTATATATATATAGCAGCGTTAGAGAAGCTCGAAATTTCTGCGGGTTACAGGCCAATATTGATCAGCGTGTCGCGGCAAATGTTGGTGCTGTCAACACGCGCGCGCGCGCGCACGGACGTATAGACTTCGGCCGGCGGCGGTATAGCAGCAGCAGCAGTCATGGCGCGAGGAGACGAGTGCTATACGATTCTCTTTCCATGTGAAGGGGGAGAGAGAGAGAGAGAGGGGGGGAAGCTTTATCTTGCGACGGGAAGGAGTTTGATGGGACGCGAAATTGCCGGAAAATCGTATAGCGGTGGTATAGGGGTGCGTATATACGCTGGCATGCTTGGATTTTTCGCGCCGGAATGCTCGGTGTAATAAGCCCGGAGGGGTGGATGCGAGGATATCGATATCGGTGGTTGTGTGTGCGCGGTTATTTTTGGAGGAGGCGCGGGTTATATAGATGGTGTCGGAGTGAAGATTCGAAAAATATACTGTGTGGGGGTGTCGTTTTTTTTTTTTTTTTTTTTAGGAAAAAGGTGGATGGGTTGTTGTTTTTGGCTGGTTTAGATGACGAAGCGATAGATTGTGGAACAGGATAATAGGATTGGAAGATATGTATATGTAAAATGATCGTTGTAGTAGACGATATGCAGAGGAAAATTGTGTAATCGGATTGGATTGGAAAACGTAGTTTTAGCTTTTGATTATTTGGTTGAATTTGTTGAAAAAGGCGCTTTAACTGGAGTGGATTAGTATATAGTATATTATAAAAGTAAAATTTGTACGGAAAATCATTTATTCCTCAATTTAATTCCTTTTATGGTCATCGTAAGCCAGCGCGTTGTTTTCGTAATTTTTTTGTCTTAGTAAAAAAAGAAAATAAAAATAAAAAGGTTTTTGGGCCATTCTAGTTGCACCGACTTTTTATTGGATAGTAATGGAATAGATTTTTTTATAAGTAAAGATTAAAATTTTTATAAGAATATTTAAAATAATAAAGACTAATAAAAAGTTTTGTCTGTAATAAACTGTAATTATTAACAATGTTAATCCTTGCAAAGCTAATCCTGGTAGAATGAAATATCAAAACAGGAAAAAAATTGCTATTATGCAAAACCTCTATCAGCATTAATAATTTAACATCGCCATAATTCACGGGTTTGATAATTAGCCACATGAATAATCTGCGAACTATAATTAAATAATCTCACCGTGATAGCAATCAATGTGTTCGACGAACAAATACGTAGTGCATATAGTGGATTGAGCACTCACCTAAAACAGAAAATAGTAATATGGTTTAAAATCAAATACTAGGAAATATTCCTTTATGGTATTAAATGCAATACGTGTTATAAGTAATATTAAAAGTTTTACTACATTTTAAACTTTATGAACTATAAAAATTTTATTAAAGTTTTAATTATATATCACCATCTAACAATTAAATTTACGTTTTAAATATTCTCTTATATAATCTGAACTAATTATAATTAAAATACCTTCGTCATTCATATTAATGACTGAAAAATTTTCCAAACACGTGCTTACTTTATCTGCATTATACTTTAAATTAGCTTCAATACCTTGACTTATCTATATCTGAATTAAAAAATTCACGTGATACGATAACTTAATTGAGATCATGTTAACCTAAGATTTATAAAAATCATTTCCTTCATAGTTATATCAATGCCATAAACAGCCCTCTTTACACAAATATATCTTAAAATTATATTTAAGAAAAACGTTAAATAACAAAGAACCATCCAAACCCTAAATATTTTCTATTCTCGCAAATGTTATAACATCACAATTACAACAACTCCATCCACTTTAAAATCAAAACGCATTCTCCCCATCCTCCATCTAAAAGTTCCAGTGTCATTCATCTGAATCGAGAGCAAAAATTATTCGGCGCGCAGCGGGGCCATCACAATCCGATTAGCTCGCTCGTGCATGCGCGAGCAATAAATAATCCGAGCCCCGGTACTCGATCAGAACTGAAGCGCTCGCTTGCTCACCGGCATTAGCATTCTCTTTCGCTCGAACGCCCCAGCGAAACTTAAGACGACGACTCTCGTCGTACGGATATGACAATCATCCTTCTTCTCTTCTCCCTCGTCCTCCTCTTACGTAACCCCTGACTGAGTTTCTCGCATTTTCTCTCTCACTCGGGAAGCGCAAGCGCATACGATGCCGACACAACGAAATTAATTACCGTGTTCCGTGCATATATATATATATAGATATAAACACATCGATTTACACTCGCTATCGGTCGCGGAAATTCCACCGAACGCTTTTCAAATAATAAGTACATAGCGTCGCGCGCGTGCATTGTACGCGGTACGATCGACAGGGACTAGGGTATATAGACACACGACGTGTTTCGCGCCGCTTTCTCTCTATCACCCCCCCCCCCCCGCCTCCTACACACACACGCACACACTATCGGGGCACAATGAACTATTTTGGCCCGAATTACACGCGCCGGCGTGCAGGTTTAGAAAATTCAATTAAAAATTTGCGCGTTCGGGCGGATCCGGCAAATCTAGTGGAATATGCATGTGACAGTGGTAATTATGGATCGCAGTGTAGCGCGGGCGTACACATACACGTCCACCCGCGTAAATTGAGTGTAAATTGAAGAATTTTTTTTTCAGTCGACAGTGTGTGTGTGTTTGTTTAATTAATTGTGACGTTGCATTTTTTACGTTTCTTGGTTTTCGTGAAACGATACGGTTATTTTGCAACGTTGTGGTTATCTCAAATGAGCGAAATTAAAATTTATATTTTTATTTTTTATTTAATAAAGAGTATTATTTAAAATTACTTAATAGAAAATATTTTTATGAAATTTTCCCATTAAAGTGAAATCTTATTGTAAGATCTGAAAAGATTTAACGAAAGTTTTTATTAGGTGATATAATGAAGTGTATGCCTACTTACGGCTCTTCAATCCATTAGCAGCCAGAATCATTACCGCGCCGAAAGTAGTTTAAGAGGTTTTTAGGATAGATGGTTGCATAAGTGTATAGTCAAAGTTTCAAAACTCAAAATGGTGAATGCACAAATGCGATCGTTAATTTAATACTTATCTCAGTTTGCATAAAAGCTGGCTTTTAATGGATTTTTGTTATCTTTCGTACCAAATCGTCCTTGATTTCTGAAAAATTATTGTTTCTTATTGACCCTAAATTTAAAATCATTCTATTTATCATTACATCACTGTATACACTTTTGACAGATTATCCGTATAGTATACGTTTTAAAGTTTCGAGTAATTGCATTTTATCCATTTATAGGAATGTAACACGTCAATTGCATCGCTACAATTATTTTTTCTCATTAAAGCGCGGACGCGAAGGGCAGAGAGAGCGAGAGAGAGAGAGAAAGAGAAAAAAAGATCTTTTCCCCTGTCATTCAAGCATACAAAGCTTTCCGGGCGAGAAAGCAAAAGAAAATGCTAGACAGAAAATTACGGGGAAAAGAACAGCGATAGTTGGGAAGGGAGTGAGGGCGAGAGAGAGAGAGAGGAGAAAGAAAGGGAAGCGCGCAGACGAAACGCTCAGAGAACACATTTCTCGTTCATTGTGCGCCTCGCGATTTAGTTCCCTGCTGCACTTCCGCCTCATCCTCTTCTTCGGGCGTGGCGAAATGCAACTAGCACTGCGCACGCGTGTTCCAGTTCTTCTCTTTTCCTTTTTCTTTTTTCCTCTTTCTATTAAAATTTTTCTTTTTCAGATTGCGCGCAATGGTAATCTGCGTAACAAAACGCTGATATTTATATTAAATAAGCATATAGAAGGAACAAAAGAAGTATAATGAAACTGTTATCTCGAATGAAAGGTTAAAACGTGAAAAAAGAACACGGACGAACCTGTGCGGGTATATATATTAAATCTTTGATGCGGTTCAATGATATTTTATCAATTAACTATATTTTCTTTCTGATAAATATTTATATAATTAAATTGAATTACTCGCAATTTGCGAATAGCCTGCGAGAGTAGTTATTATATCCTAAGACCTTCCCGGTATAGTCTTTAACAAAGAGGCACTAGACATCTGACTTCCGTTCTTTAGTCCTTTTACTGGACCATTTTCTTTTCATGGTTCATGAGACGATTGTACGTGTCCAGATCACGGACTATTGCTCTTAAGTTTTAATCCTCTTCAAAGCTATTGTTAATAGAATCAGGGCTCTTAGATGGCTTAACTAAAACTCACAAAGAAGAGGTTAAATTGACGATTGAATTCTTACGTATAGTATTATAGTCACTTTCAGAATTTATTTTTCAATAAATAAAATGGCTCTTTTAACTTTATCGATCTCAAATAAAGCAGCGCACTTTATAATTAATCCTCTATATATTATATATTTAAATCACAAGCTTCAATAGACTTCTTCGAAATAAGATTTATTCTTATTTTTATGAAAATTCCAATCCAATTATAGAACCTTCTCCTCTCTCTCTCTCTCAACTCTTGGAAAATATAACCGAGTTTGAGTTCAGTGTATACGCATTCATCATAGACATTTGAACTTTCATAAATATATATATATAACCCTGCGGCAATAAGAATAAACAAAGACATCATTACCGGCAGGAAGCGCTGAAACTCCAGCATTTAATAAACTTTTTCTTCCGATGTATACAAATGGCCGGGGGCCTCCGGTGTGCGCTGCGGGAGAGAGAGAGAGAGAACGTCTGACATAAATGGGGTTTGCTCGGGACTGGAAATGGAAATCGCCGAGTTCATTTCCTTGTTCTTGCGTGAGCTGAGAGTGAGAATCGTCGCGACCCCGTCTAAACTCTCGATTTGTCACAGATCGCGTTAAAGCGTCCAAGGGGGAATTTCGCGGTTGCGCCGTCGCGCGAAGAAAGGAGAGAGAGAGAGTGAGAGAGGAGGTTATATTACGCACGTAGAGGAAACTTTTTCAAGGAGGAAGGCATTATTCTCCGAGCTCGGGGATGACTGATGACAAACTCCTGGCACGCGAAGAGAGTGAGAGGAGCACGCCGAATACGTGGAAACTCGAAAAGTGTGGAATACAAAATTAAGGTTTTCTGCGAAATGACAGAGAAAGAGGAACAGAGAGAGAGAGAGACAGTTTGGAAATGGTCTTAATGAAAAGTCGCGATTTTATTTATATATTCGCGTGTTATATGGCTGGTGAGTATAAGAGAGGGAGAACTGTGGAAAGTTTTTATTATACGGTAAGCGGGCTTCTTTAAACTTTATTCCCTTTAAATGTATCAAAATAATTTAAAGCGTAAACCCTCAGACAGTAGTAATAAGCGAGGTTATTTTACAGCTTTATGAAATTTCGAGTTCTGCTCTTTTCAACTAAAATATAACTGTAAAAAAAGGGGTAACGAAATTCATCATGTTTGAAAACTCATTATACTTTTTACACAGAACGAGGGAGCTTTTTCATATGTAAATAACTATATTATAAGTTTTGTCACAGAACGAATACATATTCAAACGAAAAACTTTTGATCTGTGCAGTAATTCAATTATTTATTATTGAATTAAATTAATAACATATAAAAAATTTTATATCACGGCATCGTTAACGGTTTTCCGAGAATTTTTATTCCGTTTCATACATATAGCAACTTTTTTATTAAAAAAAATATATAGATTTCTCATTTACAGAATATGAGGGACGTAAAAATGGTTTAATTAATAGATTTTTATCATCAAAGTGAATTGCAACTATATATTGTTCGAACAGACGACTATATACGCGCTAAAACACGATAAAAGGTGGGCATATAGGACGGATAAATTCAAAACGTTCTAGAAACAAACAAAATTGCTTTGAACAAAGTTTTCCACGTTTGACGATAATCTAATGCGAATTTTTCCAAACACACAACGCAACGGCGGCAGCAGCTCAACAGCAGCAGCCACGCGCTTTCACGCGCGCGTTCGCGCGTCTAAAACTTAAAACACCTCTTTACGCGTTCATTGCGCAAAAAAGTTTCTATCGAGTTTTGTCGTTTACCCGGACGCTTTTCGCAAGGAAATTGCGAAAATCGGGAGCTATTTGCAGTCGAAAGCCTCTGGCACACCTCCTTCTTGCCGTCACGGCGCTCGCTTTTAAAATTTCCCCCTTATAGCACGCGCGCGAGCGATGGAAAACCCCGAAAATTGATATTCATTTGCTTTTCGGCGCAAGAGCCGTTTAAAATCTACTCGTTGCTTGCTCTCTTTCTCTCTCTCTCTCTCGAAAAAAGGATTTTAATGATCGCTGTCGCACAGCAGGAGAGCGGCTAAAAAGTGCCTTATTACGACTGAATGCTGCTCCACACGCACATGAAAAGCTCTCTCTCTCACGCGCGTTTGCGTGTATAATACGTTTACACGTACGATATCTATATACGTGTACATGATTGCGTGCGTATATATATATACATACACAAACGCGTGCATTCAGTATGACACTCGTAAACTGTAAAGCCTTTCGGTGAATTTTCACAATTGGAACTGCCGCTACTGCTGCTGCTACCAAAGCGGTAACCAGGTATAACTCACGAGGGCGCCAGGCGCGTATTTAGCTCTGTGTGTTTTTTTTTTCGCCAAATTGCGTAACGGCCGCCGAATGAAAATTTAATTGGGAATAGCTTTTTGAAAAGCTCGCACGCGCGCGTGTATAACAGCCAGATGAGGTATAGACGCGCGTATATACGGTTGTGTAATAGTGCAGGTGGCGCGACGTGCGTATAGGTGAATGTGTGTGTGTGGGGGGTTGGACTTTATTTTTTAATTATTCACAGGGCCGCATTGTATTTTGAATGAGCGGTGATGTACTTGGCGCTGCAGCCGCGAACCTCGAGCCTTGTGTGCTACGCCTGCCTGCTATGACGCATGCGCGCTCATAAATTATTGCCCCCTCCCCACCGTGCTCCGAGCATTATCGTCCACTTGCTAATTAATATTATAATGTTAAAATTATTTGCTTTAATTAATATATACCTGATTACGGCACGATTTTACGGGTTTTGTAATGATAAATTAAATTGTTATGACTTTTTGAATGTAATCCATTTTGTTAATATTCATTATGTACCGAGTATTTAAAGTTATATAGGGAATATATATTTTCGAAATTTAAGTTACTTTCTGTAATTTTCATATATTATCTGTTCACTTATCGATGTTAATTATTTACCTGTAGAATATTTATTAATATATTTAAATTACCTACAGATCAAATTGTAATGTGTACAATAAACATTTTTTTTGTATTCTTACGAGTAATATTAACGAACAACGATATCGTAGTAATAACAAATATAAGGGAAATCCCCATGTTCCATCTCACCGAGCAGGGCGAATTACGCGATAGGAATATACCTCTTTTGGATCGTCGTGAGCTTCAGGGCCCATCCCACTTCGATCCGTAAAATCAAATAAACACAAATCATCATAATCAGAGGAGGCTCTGCATTCGAGATCAAAAGAGCCGATATTTTCGTAATTTTCAAAGAAATTCACCGAATCCCGTGTATACATTATACGTATATATATGTGTATATATATATACATATATCGATCAGTCAAGTCTCAGCACAACGTTGCTCGGCTCTCTGCCGGCTCTCGTCTCCTCTTTCCCTCTGCATAATAAACCCGGGCGAAATTCACAATCGAGTAAGAGAGCTACGCGAGAGAGGGAGAGAAGGAGAAACGAAACGTCATTCGAGAAAGAGGCGCATCGAATGCGCCTCCTATCGATCATAACGATATACAGAAAGAGAGAGAGAGAGAGAGAGAGAGAGAGAGAGAGTGGGAGAAAGGAATTTTTCAGTTAAAGAGGTTCATAGAGGAACACGGGTGTTTAATTTTTATTGAAGTAGTTAATTTATTTTATATTAGGTATACACATGGGGTATAATATTATAAAACCAATTAGTTGGCTGTAAAATAATATTCCAGGAAGTTTGGTTTAATATCGTTTATTTATAATTAAACATTAATAGAGACGCTAATTTTAATATTATACTCAATATACGCGCAACAAAAATAAATTTGGTAAAATTTTTCGAAAGTTGGTATTAATACGGGGAAAGAGGTAAAAAGCGCAATTAAAATATTCCAGGGAAAAAATTAAAATCGCTAATATTCAACTTTTTGGTAAAAATTCATAAATAAAAACCAAATTAAAAGAGAATCCAAAATTAATCACGTACAAAGTTTCCCCGCAAAAATTTTATAACCTGTTATTTTCCCAATTTCAAAATCGTATAGCATCGGGCACATACATTTAAGAGTCATAAATTATTCTTTATAACGCATACACATGTGTGTATATATATATACGCACGTCACACCCTAAATCTCCGTATATTATGAAATACACTCTATTACCTTTTTTATTCGCGATAAGGCGCATATATA
>JAWWEQ010000001.1:27853059-27875008 GCA_035583055.1 Torymus tubicola | reverse complement strand
GGAGAGTAATTGTGGTCAGATATAGTCATTGGCGAATCAGATTTAAAAGCTAAATATCTCAGAAATTTCCTCTGAATGGCTTCAATTTTATTTATCTGAGTGGAAGCGGAATGCCTCCAGACCGATGAAGCATAAGTTAGAGTAGGAACTACTAAAGTTTTAAATAGCGTTATTAAAGAATACGGATTTTTAAAGTCTTTTGAGGAACGAATTATAAAGCCAAGGGATTTACTAGCACAAATAGAGTTTTAATGAAAAAAATTTTTTTTTATTGTTCCCTTGTCTCGAAAAAACATATGATTTTTTTTTTAAATTTGTTCGATACCACTCGCATCTATCCCTTTGGCATTGTTTTAAAAATAAAATAAAAGAGTAACATATACGCTTGCAGGTCGAGTTTCTCCGTAATAAATCCGAGCAGAAGTTTGCTCGCTTGTTAGATATGAAATTTAAGAGTTACGCAAAGTTAAAAAAAAGGTCGAGAGTTCAATTATCGCTCTGAAAGGCTTTTGCTTTGAATTAATACGCTTATTAATTACAAAATAAACGAAGTAAAATCCTCACGTTCTTGCGCGCGCGTGCTCATTAATTATTATGAGTCACGAGGCTATTGGACTCCTCAAAATTAATTAGAGCATTTTCACACGCTTGCTGCTTACCCACACCGTCTCACCTCACCTCACCACTCTTCTCTTCTCATTCTCACACCGAACTTTTTCAAAGTCAGGCGAATAACAGCGTATTCCCCGACAAATAAAACTTTTTTTATCCGAAGCACTTAACATTAAAAAAAAAGAAAGAGAGTGAGATAGAGAACCGCAACGATAGTGAAAGTTGGTGCGAAACTAGCACAGTCACGGCGGGCGTGTAACATAATTACGTCGTAATTAATAAACATCCGTTCCCTCTCTCTCTCTCTCTCTCTCTCTCTCTCTCTCTCTTGGCTTCATTGTACAGGGCGTTATTAACGAGCGATACGAGATATATTATGATCCTAATGAATCTCAAAGCAAAGGTAAAACAGTCACTCGGGCGCTCACAATTGTAAAACTAATTTTAATCGTAACTCTAATTATCTTAGTAATTTTGTTCTGGGAAAATCAAGACCTCTTCCCCCCCCCCTCTCTCTCCGGCAAATTCCCGGAACTCTCCGCCGCGTAGACACTATATATACGCGCGCGAACGCGAGCTTCCTCTTCGTGCGCGCTCGCTCACATGCCGTATAGTCCCCCAGTTAATTGCATCACACGAGGCGCGCGCGCTCGCGCTCCGCCTTTGTAACGCGACATATTTTCCTTCTCCTTCGACGCGACGCTCACGCGCGTTCCAAGTTACACGCTTCTGCGTCCTTTCCTCTCTCTATCTCTTACTCTTGCATTTCCCCGTACTCAATATTAAATCCAGTGGAAAATAAAGAGACGGGCTCGTGTCCCTTAACTGACATTATAGTGTAGAAAGAGTAAAAGGGTAAAGGCGCTATAGAGCGGCAAATAGGACTAAATTGCCTGGACTTACATTATATAGTTTCGGCTCTGGTATAATATACGAAAGACACGAAGCTGAGGACAACCTTGAGGAAAATCGAGACGAGAGAGAGAGAGAGAGAGAGAGAGAAGCGAAAGATATTTGTGCACGCGAGGAGGAGGCATTCCTCTCCGACATTACTGAAATGTCCTGCCGAAAAGACAAAGGAGGCGAACAGTATAATTATCGCGAAGACCTCCGGCAGCAGCGAGGACCTTCGTGCACGCTTCGACTCGATCTGGATAAGGAACTACCGAGTACCGAGAAGTGTGGGGTAGAGTAGAAGGAGGAAGAGAAGCACACGAAAATTAAGATTTCGAGGTAGATTTTTGCTACCACTGTATAGTCGCGAAAGCATATTTCCGCTTTAGTGTCCCAGACGGTGGTTGACGGTGAACCGAGAGCAGAGAGAGATAATGATTTATGTATTTTCATACCCGCGCCTTTCCGTTGTGTATACACATAATAGGGTTTCGAGGGAATTATCGCGGTAAGATAAAGTGATAATAGAGAAATAAAGAAGTGTAAGGAACGTGTAAGATGGTGCGTTTTACAGTGCAAACGTAATTTTCTTTCTATAGTGGAAAAAAAATATTAATAATCTACCTGACGTGATCTGGGAACTTTAAACAAGCAATAATCCAGCGAATAAAATCCAATTTCCAGAACATTTTGCAAATGAAATCCAACTCTCCAATACCACTGCCACCACTGGTCGAGCAAAACAAAATAATGATAATAAAGAACTCCTCCGGTCGCCTGGCGGATTGCGATTGAGACCCTTGACAAAGTAATTATATGGCGCGGAATAACAAATATAGTCCCCGTTGGAAAAAGGGGAGAATTTTCCCGTAGAAAGGCGAACGAACAGGGGGAGGGGGTGGTGAGGAAAAAGAAGGGCCGCGCAAAGGAAAACAAAGGATATGAGAGAATACCAGCGAGCCAGAGAGAGTGAGAGAGAGAGATCAAGAGAGTTCGACGAAGGTGAGTGAGTGAGTGAGTGAGCAGTGTGCCGAGTGGATCACAGGGGAGCTGTGCCTGCCTGCGCGTACGCCTCCCCCGTGCTACTTTAGCCAACTTCAAAGCCGCCTTGTAATAGTGACTCGCGCGGCGCGGGCGCGAGTCGCGCGCGTACTGTAAACACAATTATCCGGTGAGGTAAGTCGGTAAAAAGGGCGGCGGCAGAGGGAGCGGGCGCAAAGGCGCGGATGGAAAATAATATTTGAGAAGAAAATGAGAGGGGTTGAGATGGGATGTAGAAGGAGAGAGACTGCAAAGAGAACAATAAATTAGCAAATTTGTTTTTACCGCGGTTCACAGAGTTCTTTCTTTTTTTTTTCTTCTTTTTACCTTCTTCAGCGCGAGCTATAAAGAGAACGAAAGGCTTTATTCACCTACTCAGACTGCGGGGTGAATTTTTAATCGAGCTTTTGTTGAGTTCGTGTACTACAGTGGATTGTGAATTTCTCGTAAGGGGATGGTTTTTTTTTATGTTTTCGGTTGTTTTTTTCGCGAGGTCAAGGTTTGAATATGCAACTGGTATATATTTTATTGTAATTTTTGGTTTGAATTTTTGCTTGACTAATTAATTGTACTGGGATTTGTAACGCACATATTTCTTATAATATATATGCATTATAAGAAAAAATGCCTTGTACTTTTGTTCATGGTAATTGTATGATGTAATGGAGAATTTCTAACACTATTACCAACATTTCGAGAGTTTTTTTATTTTATACCATTTTATGCGAAGTTCTGTTTTTCTATGATCTCAGAACTTGTCCACAGAACTTTATTAATCCTCCAAAGTATGTTGAATTATATTTCCCTATAATGTATATATCCTTGAATATATTATAGCATTACTTGTTATGTAACTATATTAAATTTTACGTTATTCGAGAGTTTATAATGTTCCGAATAAAATATTTAATGAAGGCTAATATTATATATCTTTAGTCATCACATATCAAATAATTGAAAATTCTAACGTCAAAGGAAACACTGTTTAAACGTACCTTAGTACCAAAAGTGCATAAATGGACTCAAAAATCTTTGAGCTCGGGTAATTAAATACTTAAAGCAAGAACACTTTAAAATCCATACGTGCCTTTAATAATTCATGTCTTCATTAATAGCTGTATTATAAACTTGTCCTTGATACATAATGAGTTTTCCTTACTCCCATTACATTTCATTTTGCTAAATAACTGTTCTTGCGTATACAGGATTTTTCCTAGTTTCGCATTAATTCATGCATATGTAAATATGTGAATTGTGTTTTTCTAATTTACACATCCTTATACTAGTTCCACATACAGATTGCATAATTAAGAAAGCCGCGCTATGATATACAAAACAATGTCAACTCTCGACATTTTGCTCTACTATAAGCTGATTTAATTTAAATTCATGCAGCTCGTTGCTAATAAAATTTTTCTTTATTTATTTTTATACCACACTCTAATTAATACTAGATACGAGAATGAAGATTTTCAAATTTCAAAATATGTCCAAAATAGCAAATTTTTCTAATTTTCATAGTAATTGCTAATAATTTTTGGCCTAATAGTCATTGTCAAAGGCAAAACTTATCCTATTTCTATATATTTTTAATTCATGTTTGCTGTCCTATATATGAATCCAAAATATAATCGTCCAATACTTTTATAACAAAATGCTCTTATACAATCGCACCAGTTCTCCACATCCATAAACCAATACCGAAATTACACCTTATAAAATAAACACAGGTCGAATCGCGCGCAATAAAAGAACGAAAAGCTCTCAAGCAAGCTTGCCCTTAAAATTGCAAGACATCAAATGGAAGGATCGCACGCTTTTGCTTTAGCTTTCAACGTTCACACACACACACACATACACGTACAATCCCCAATGCGGCGAATCGCCTCTTTGCGTTATCGACACGGGCCCGAAGGCTTACGTATTCCTACCCTCGTCATTAATTACCCTCTCTCTCTTTACAGATCGGAATGAAAGAGCTCGCATATAATGCTCGCAAACCAAGCTCTCGCGCGTATATTGCAGTTAGGTTGCTATACCCCCCCCCCTCAGCCGCGCGTTGATGTTATTAATATTACATAACGACGAGTTTCAGACCCCCCCGCGTATAGGTACATAAACCGCTCGCGTAGCTTCTGTTCCGTTGCGGCTTCTACCCAAACGCGAGTGAGCGAGAGAGAGAGAGAACGCATACTTGCGCGCGTTTGCTATACCTCGCTTTATACGTACATCAGGCTCGTATAATCGGCCAGCGTATATATAAAATATATATACATATATATACGCGAGAAGATACGACTATGGATGAATAAACGTGTATGTGTATGTGTGAGTATATATGAATATAAGTGGCTTGGGAGAGAAAGGGAAGGGAGAGAAGTGTGTATACGTATGTATATAGAGAACGAGAGGACCACCAAACGCGCATATATATGTATGTATATACGTCGCCGAAGCAATAGCTAGCAATGAAAATGATTAAGCGCCCGCGTGCTGAATCCCGGCGAAGCTGCCTCTAATCCGGTGCTAAAGGCAAAACAGGAGGCGTGTATGTATATGTAGGTATCTCGGATCCCTGCCAGTGTGTGTGTGTGTGAAAGCTACGCGAGTTGCTCTCTCTATATATATGTGTTCGTCTGGCTACGATGGTGTCTTTTGGATGACGGATAGTCGAGGAGTAATAGTCGAAAGGCTGATTTTTTTGTGAGATGCTCAACATCGTGCGTATACAGAGGGGGAAGTTTAATTGGGTTAAAGTGATCGTGCCAATATTACTACGTTATTATGGTGTTTTTTTTTGTTATTGATATTCATAATTGATACAGTATAAAGTACACAAATTATTATTGATTTTTACTTCAAAAAAATATTTTACAGAAGAACTTTTATTATTTCATATAATTAACTTTTCTCTTAAAGTAGATTTGAATTTCAAGTATCAAAACATACGAAACAACTTGCTTTATGCTTCTATACAATATCATATTGCTATTCGCTATTTCAACCTTTACACACACATATATATATATATATTTCAAAGCGAATCCCTGTGCGCGCGCGTACATAACTTAGATAACTCGGAGCGATTCCCCGGATCCCGAATACGCGGGCGCTCGCACGCCGCGGCTCAGACAATTAAATTATAATCGTGTCAATGAATTCGTTGAAATTAAACCAGTTTCTATAAATCAACGTGTATATAGGCGGCGTTGGTCGGCGTTGCGCGCGCGCTCTTAACCTTTTCACGCATGAGCGTTATCGTGGGGCAGCATCTCTTATTATGCGAGTATGTATATATACGCTTGCTGCTATATATATATAGCTCGTGCACACTTGCCTTTCATTGCCCTGTGGCAAATGCGAGCGCATGAATCTTGGGGGGCCAGGTACAAAAGCGGAGTAACTTAAAACAAGAATGATTCACGCACCGTTGTGCACCGGGGGGTGGGGGAGGGTTGGTGCAACTATACTGCATATGAAGTAAATTAAGTGCTTCGTTTATCAGATGTACCTAATGCAACTGAATGCCACCGAGAGCGCGCGCGCCAACTTCATCATTTTCTTCTGCTCTTGCGAGCACTCTCGACTGATAACGAGGATTTGCCCTATAGTCCGTATAACGCTGTTTTACGAGCGTGAACTGATTCATTTCTTTTCTCTGACTCGACGCTGCTGCTGCTGCTGCTGTTTTAAGACTGTGCGCGCGCGCGCATTTCAGCATCGCGAGTGAGGGCCGAGAGTCTTGATTGGATCGAGACGACTTGCTGCTTTTTATTGTATCCTTTTGCTACTTTTTTCTTAGTTTGATTTTTTTTTTAATGCGAAATAGATAATTGCTTGTTTATATGTTTCAATACAGTGGAGCTGCAGTTGATAAAAAAATGTTAAAAAATATCATTCCTTTCACCGTTTTGCTACAAAGAGTCGAGAATATACTATTCTATCAAAAAAAAAATAAAACTAGAAAATGCGAATTTTTGTTTATATTTATAGGATGGAAAGACGTTAATTTCTACAAAGGTTATATAAGCTGAAAGATGTGTGTAAAATATACTAGTTTTTTCAAAAATACGCCGAAGAATGGTAAAAACCGACCACTTTGCATTTTTAGCCAAAATTCGTACAGTATACACTCATCTTTGAACTCGTGTACCTTTTGAGAGAATAAACTATTTGGCTTTCTCTTCGAGAAAGCTTTTTTTATCCGTTAAAAAACAAGTGAAAGCTCGCCTCCTATTGTTTTATTTTCTTTATTTGAAATATCTGTGAGACTTCAGCTACCAAAATAAAGTTATTTTTCAGCATTTTTTTTTAAAGAAGTTATTGTTCGTTAAAAAATTCAATGGACCATGTTTTCCTATTTATATACGCATTGAAAATGGCTCAACAGACGAAAAAAAAACCTAATCCGACATACAGTTTGTTTGACTCCTACTTTTACATGTGAAAATATAAAAACCCTTTATATTTGTATATAAAGTGTAGAAAAATTCACATTCAACTTCGAAAAAAAATTTTCTCAACAACTATATACAACAAAAATTAAAAAAAATCCACGGGCACGACAGTATACTAATTAGAATCACACAACAAAACGTAGAAAAACAAAAATCCGTCAAAGTTACCGTAGTATTTCGCGTAGTAGCACCAACAGCAGCAGCAACAGCAGGCTACGTAAATTTTAATAAAACTTCGTTGGAGCCGCGCGCGTGTGCGCGCTTACTCGTCAAACCCTTACCTTCCGCCCGTCCGAAAGTTATTTAATTTATGCACTTACGGTTATAATGCAATAACGCGAACGAGGCAATTCAAGCCGCGCCTTTACGACTGCCACTACTCGCCTCCTCATCTCCCTCCCCTCCTCCGTGCATCGAGGCGCGAAAGCTTTACATCTATACGCGCGTGCTCGCGACACCTGCGTGAAAACTCGCGACGCAGTAAATAACGCACCCGCCCGCGCGGGGTGCGAAAGGGAAAGAGAGAGAGAGAGAGAGAGGAAAATTTACTTGCGTTTCTTCGACAGCTGGCATTCAACTGCGGCTTACGACGTCGTTGTCAGTGTACGCGTATACCCCCGCCCGCGAACGTTATTCCAGTATGTGTATGTGTGTTTTGTGTGTACGCATGTGCGCCTGTGTATGTATGTATGTATGGGAGGCGACTGTATGTATGTACGCGGGAGCAAAGCGCATTTATCTTGACCAGCTGTCGGGGCGCTTTTCTTCGATTGGCTATTTGTTTATTGCGGAGCTGCCGAGCGGCGTGCGCGCGCGTGGCGGGTGATATATATTGTTTATTGAATTCAGGTTTTTACGGCAGCAGTGGTATAGAGGAGAGAGAAAACGTGACGGCGCGACTTTGGAAAAAGAGCTATTATTTTTTGCCAGAGGTATATAGGGGAGAGTTCGTTGAAAAAAAGAGAGAGAGAGAGAGTTTATTGTTGGAAATTGATACGGTAAAGAGACGCGGGTGTTTGTTTGCTAAAGGTTATTGATTCGTTTAAAATCTCTGCGGGGATATCGGAGTTTTCGAAATATTAGACTATATTTAGCTTCTGTATAGTGTAGTGTTTTCAATATTATCTTATTCCGAATGATGATATATATGTTTTATTAAGTGATCAGATTGTTTGTTTTGTTGTAGGATATAGTGATGTTTATTGAAAGGTAGAGAACATTTATTTGAACAGAATATTAATAATATACTAATAATCAAAACATATATCGTTAATATCTTTGTAGTATGTGATTCAAATTAGTTTCTGTTATCACTACCTATTAGTGTGCTTCGTTTGTTTTTAACAGAGTTTAATTTGGTTGTCAATTTCGAAGACGATAACTAATTTTCAGCTGTGAATCAATGTGTGTATATATATTTGCAAGGTTATGTATTTGCGTGCGAGAAATTGATTAAACGAAGCTCCTTTCTAGGGTTAAATGGAATCGGAATTTAATAAATAACTCAGTAAAGCTAATTGAAAAGTTCAAAATCTTGTTTTAATAACATAAGATAAATTAATGATGGTATTTCGAAACTTTCAATTGTTCCATCAATATCAATTATTTAATTTATGACGGTATTGAAACTTTGGCATGAATTTCCTTTTCATTTATAACGAATAGCAGAATTCGTATGACGCTTTCGCTGACATTTCATAAATGAATTATACTTGAAAATCAAATTATTAGGACTTTTTGCGTATTCATTATCTATTCATATCAGTTATAATGAATTATCGAATTATGGGATGGTTATCAATCAGTGCTTCATTGGATCCCAATGAAATTTTAGGCTAAATGTTAAGTTAATAATCAAAGGACATCGAATTTATAAACTCAAAAATACCTTAAAAGTTAAATCATGTACCTCGTTTCATCGCATACTCTGACAAACATCAATTCGTATTCATAATATGACTTTAAAAATAACCAACGAGTATTACACTTTTAAAAGTATAATGTTTTAATTAGCCACGTACAATCCAAATATTTATTTTATAATTTTTAACTCAAAATTTGTATATCAAAAGCAACATTGTCATTCAATCTTAAACATATAAATATAACCTCTGTGTATATAATACGCAACATATTCTTTAAATCTCTCTCAAACCACCACTACACACCAAACCATCTTTTAAAGACTTAGCACTTCATCTACGACCTATTATAACCCACCCGCAATTCCCTCTCTCTTTCTCATCGAGCCGAAAATTCCACCCTTACAACCATAAAAATTCACCCCCCCCCCTCCGCATATAGCCACAGATAGCCACCAAGTGACCAAACCGCGTGCGCAGCTGGAAAAGCCTAAATTATGAAATCTCGAAGAAAAGGAACGTTTGGCGTCGGCACACACCACATGCCGACTATATATATACGCGGGTCGCGCGCGCCTCTTCTCTCCGCGTCGTCCGGCCAGACCCGTAACAAAGTGTTTCCACCGTTCGCTCGCGCGCGCACACCCCGTTATCATCTCTTTCCGGCCAGCGAGGACAGAGCGACTCTTCATCTCTCTCTCTCTCTCTCTCTCTCACTCCTCTTCTATATATATATACACACACCGTAGAAACGTTCACTACGTCGTAGAAAGAAAAAAAGGGGGGCAAAAGGTAACGGGGATTAATGGTCCGGCGTATCAGCCACGGCGAGCGATAAAATATCGCACGCGGGGGAGGGTAGGGGGGTGGTAACGCAAGCGATGCCACAGAACGTGCAAGGGAAAGAAAGAAAGTGCACAGAAATCTCTCTCTCTTCTCTCTCTCACTGCGGTGTGCACGAGAATTCGCTATACTGGCCAGTGTATACGCGCGCTCTATCTCCGGATAATCTTTGCCATTAAAGGCCACTACCATCACCACCACCAGCAAAGTATGTGTGTGTGTATATATACTGCACACCAGAGAGAAAGAATGAAGTACTGGGCCCTCGGAGATATACTGACCCAGTGACGCCTGAAGAATGCCGCTGTAGCAGCATTGCGCGCTGGATTTTGAGCAGCAGGTGCTGCTGGTGTATTATACCGGCGACTCTCTACTCATTGCCTTTAATCCAGCGCGAACAGTGGTAGCGCGCGAAAAATGTGTGAGAGCAACTACACTTCTGTATATATATATATCTATGTATATATATATATATATATATAGCAAGGAAGAAGGAGAGAAAGAGCGCGCGGAATTTGTCATTTCGAGCTGTGTGTTTCGCTGGCGGTTTCCTCTCTCTCTCTCTCTCTCTTACTCTCTACCTCCGGCTCGGAGAAAACGCAGATTTATTTGCGCGCCCGTTGCTGCCGCCACAACGCCGGCGGCACCGCTCTTAAGGTCTCGCTTTATCGTTTTCTCTCTTTCTGTCTTGCCTGCCTGCCTGCCTGCCCAGCCGCGCACACGGGTGTCTGAATTTCCGACTTTCTTCGGCGCGCGGCGAATAAATCAACGCGCGGAGGCGGCGCGCACGATGCAGATTATATATAGGTATACAATACATATATATATATATATATATAGATACATATATACCATTTGGTGTATATAGATACATGTATATATGTATATATAGAAGAGGAGAGAAAGAGGTGAGCGTGCTTTTGGGGGAACCGCAGCCGAGAAAAGGCATGAATAACTTCTCAGCGGGAATTATTTTTATGAGCTCTGTTTGCCTTTATATCGGTGAGCGCGCGGCGGCCGCGGCGTGTTCGAATAGGACGGGGAATTAATTTTCTGATTTACGACAAGAATGTTAATATAACGTAAGCGCGAAAATCGTTCGAAGAAGAAGAAGAGGGGGAGGATACATTCTTATTGTACTCGACGCTCGCGCGCTTTTCCGCAGTGTTGCTGTTTGTATATGCTAATGAGCAATGGAGAAAAGAAACTTATGAGGATGTTTATTTGCTTGTGTGTGTGTGTTTTTTGTTGTATATTGATGCGTGTGAGAGTAAATGTTTGAAAGAAAAAATTTTATACGTTTTTCTATATGTGGTACTTCAAGTGTGATTGTTTTCGTATGCAAATGTAGGTCGAAAGATGGGGAATACGTAAATATATGTTTGATGAAAATGTTGCGTTTGCGTAATTGGGTGTACGTTTAGTAGGGATTAACTGTCAATAAACCAATCGCGTTAATGACTTATAAATGTGCAATATTGTGAATAAATTGTTAAATGAACTAACAATTCTAAAAATTACATTGATTGATATAAACATATATTATGTATATATACAGAAGTATTGGATAAATAAATTATTATGTATAGGGTAATTAAGTTAGTTACATATGCTGTTTAACGATAAATATTTTGGAAATTCGTCTATTTGATGTTAGTCAAAATTTATGATATATTATTAAATTCAAGACACGTTTCAGGCGACTATTCATTGTAAATTTCATTTCAATATATTGTAAATTGAATTTATCAACTTAATTTATACGTTGTTTGCGTAGAAATTTATCGATACGATCAGACTAGGTCAAAACTACCGTGCATTGTAGGTCACGTTGAATTGTAATTTGAAATGATTCATTCTGTCTATCAACTTGTTAGGAAAATTCAAATCACATATAGTATAAATTAAACTCGGACATACATGTATACTGCTTTGATGTAATCATAAGTTTCACTCACCTGAAACATAAAAAAAAATATTCAAAATTACAATCGATATCTTTACAATATTAAATTAAATTACGTATATAACAATTATCTCCCTAATCACCGTAATACCCCTAACCCGCAATGATCATGTCGCCGCCTTTCATCCGTCCTTCCTCAAACCCAACATCGCAAAACTCAAACTGAACTCAACCGCCAGCTCATGCGCGGAGCTTAGCCAGCGAATAAACAAAGTCAACTCGAAAGAAGCCGCGCTTTTTCTCCACTCTCTCTCTCTCTCTCTCTCTCTCTTCCAACCGCCCTCGCTAAAGAGAAAAAGGCGTCTTCATTTTCCCGGGACCCTGAATAATATTTGCATTCAGCCCGCGCCGACTCTTCCTCCCTCTCTCTCTCTCTCTCTTTCTGAAGAACGACGACTAGTTCACGAGCTAACGCGTGGCGGATCGACGGCGCATCGAGGGTGAAACGGTGAGAGAGAGAGAGAGAGAGAGAGAGAGAGAAAAAGTGAGGGTGAGAAAGTCGAGACCACGTGTATATAGGAACGAGAAGCATATAGGTAGTGGATGTAGGAAGAACTGTAAAGGAACACTTCTCTGTCTTTCCCACGACGAGAGAGAGAGAGAGAGAGAGAGAGAGAGAGAAAGAAGCGCTCTTTAACTCCACGTACATCCCTCGATCTATCTCGCGTGGGGAGTTTTTTGCGCCTCGACCCCGCGGAGTTTCTTCTTTTTTTTCACCAACCGCGTGTATACTTCCCTCCGTCCACCCGCTGCAGTGGTGGCCGAGTTTATTTTTTCTTTTTTTTTTTTGGTCGTACCCACTGCAGTTGCAGAACCGTGGAAGAAAAATATGCGCGACCGAACGGCGTTTATGTTTGATTTGGTAATGACGCTGTCGATGTCAAGAGGGCTGTGGAAGAGCGCGCAGTTTCAGTTTGACTTCTGGCATTTTTTTATTTTGCCAGTAGTAAAAAGAGAGAGAGAGAGAGTTGGTCAGGCAAGTTTATGTACGAGCTGGGCAAGGTTGTAGTAGTAGTAGTTGGGTTTCATTACTCGTTTTTGCTATGTTTTTGATGAATGTTAATGATTTGTACATATAAGAAAAAACAATGATAAATGATAAATTAAAATTGCCGAGTGTTATAATGGTAATAGAAGAAAGAAACGCTGGAATGGGAATTTTCAATTTTATTTTTAGAGAAGAGAGAGAGAGAGGAGGAGGAGTTTTCTTTCAGAGGAACGAAATTCGGGCGGAGCAGTAATATTCGTTCTGTTAAACTAACAAGTGCTCTCTCCTTGCCTGATTTTTAGCTGAAGTAGACAGAAATTTCGCTTACTTTTCGTAAATGGTCAGCTACGATTGTTCTTATTTCTTTAAAGTTTTTTGTGCAAATAAGAGCCACTCGCATAAAGAACTGGATAAATAATTGCACCCTATATGTACAACTCTTTTGCTTAATTAAATATAGACACATTTCGCAACGAATTATTATTTTAGAAAATTATAATGATACGGCGTTACGTATAATGCTATACTTGAGAAATGAAAATATTTTGAGTAAACGTATGAAGAAAGTTATATGTCTCTCTCAATGAACTTTAATTTTTTAGCGACCATGAGAAATATTTCAACCTGATGAGTTTCTTAGAAGTCAATATTACGCGTAGGTACACGAAACATATTTTAATCTTGAGATTTCGCTATAGTTCCGACAGCGCAAAACGAGTGTTTAATTTCATAAAGTAGTCGTAGTCGTAGTCGTCGTCGTTTGTCACTAAAAATTAATTTTTACTTTTGTTTGCAATGCCTATTTTGACAGCTATATTAGAGCACGGGAAAATTTTTAATTCCAAAGTTGTATGCGAGTTTCCAGCAGATGTTATATACATTTACTTCTGCTATTTATCTTCCTAAAGTTAATAAATGCATTTTTAAATCATTTCCCAAATGAACTCACTTCATTTCGGTGAAAATATATGGTCATTTCACGTCAACTGTTGAAGGTGAAAATATCAAAATTGCTCAAAATTTTTTTACATGTTCCAAATTAGCCCCAGAATACAATCCTAAAGTTTTAGAGCAAAATATTCAATTGTTCAAAAGTGTGAATTAATTGAAATTTTAAAAATAATGAACTTTTTCATAAATGTTCAATTTTCATGAATTTTTAACTCAGAAATATGATACCTTTTGTATAGCACATTAAATGGAAAAAAGTTTATAAATTGTGAATAGAATAACATAGAATTTTTACAATATGATTAAACAAATTTTTGTCTTCGGTCAAAAGCAACCCTTCACTTTATGTAAAAGACGTGTTTGACATAACCAATTTTTTGTAATAAAGTACAAACAGTGTATATAATTTATTATCTTTAAGAAAACAATTTGTTTTTGATAGTTGAAGAACACAGAAGAAAGCTATGGACCTTTTAAACAATAAAAAAGGCAAAAAATGTGTTTTTCAATTTTCATAATTTTATAACCCAAAAATGGGAAACTTTTTGTATAGCACATTAAATAGGAAAAAGTTTATAAATTCTAAGTAGAATACCCTAGAATTTTTGCAAATTGAGGTATGCTCAAAAAAGACCAAAAATGTGTTTTTTAGTTCTTTTTTATTTAAAAAATTGTGCTCGGAAGAATTTTTATATAATTTTTCTGAGCACATACTGCGGGCTTAACATCAGCAAACTGTAGGTGTCCGCTGTCCAGCGTTCTCACGCTGGAGAACGCTGAGACAGCCGGACTGTCTCCTCGGCGGCAACCAATACGGGCCATGGGAAGACATGCGATCGCGAGTCTGGCGATCCACGCCAGTTCCGCGATACTATAAACAGTCAGGGAGTCGCCTGCAGTCGTCGTGGAAGGCAGTCCACCAGCCTCCGAGAGAAAAGCGTTCGCCTCAACCACAGCGAGGATATCACAACGAATACATTTATTAAATTATGTATATTCTCTGCAACGAACGACTTTAAATAAAATTGATATACTAAGTAATTAATCAAAATGGAGAGCGAGGACATAACATATGAATGACCCATATATATATATATATATATATATACAGTTCTTTAAATGAAATATGTTTTGAATTTAACTACAATGGAATTTTCCATTTTTAATCAACTCTCAGAATTTCAGTAGTTATATTTCATTAAAATTTTCCACAAGACGAACGAACGAACAATATGTAAAGGAATGTATTTATAAAGCCAGTACTACTATACTACACATCGTACATAATTTTTTTTTCATTCTGTTATATACCTACTCTTGTTTTTAAGCGAATCACAGTTATGCGCATTTAATTGCATATAAATCCGAACCTCCGCGTGACACACATTCAAGGAAGAACGTCTGCGGCAGTAAACAAAAAGCACATCTCTCCCCCCATCCAGTCAGCGTATATGCACGCCCGCACACGCGCATGCAGTTACAAAGTACCGAAGACAAAGACGAAGCTGCTCTCCGCCACTGCCACAGCGGCAAAAACAAACGAGCGCCACGCAGAAGCCATACCCCCTTCTTCTTCTTCTACTTCTTCTTCTTCTCCTCCCACTACTCTCTTGAAGCCTCACCCATTAATATCGCAAGACTAATTCCCGACGTTATTACGAGTACATCATCTCGCTTTAAGTTGCAAAGGACAACTTTGCCTCCGCTGCCGCGAGCTGCGCACTCAGTGGTGGAGGTGCACGCAAGACCAATGGCCTAGGCTCTCGTAAAGATGCCGGCGCGCCGGCAGAATGTAATCCTCTCTTAATGCGAATAGTCGAGCAATAAAAAGCGAAGGGGGTGAGTAGAGAGGTGGAGAGGGAAGTGGAGGCAGACGCGAAGAGAGAGCACGATCACCTTCGCCGGGATGCAAAGCACGAGGCTGCGCGCAAAGCACGCGGCTAGAGCAAGAGAGAGAGAGAGAAAAAGCGAGGGAAGAGAAGGAGGTGGAAGACGAAGAGGATGCGCCACGCTCCGACGACGTGGCTCGAAACGAATTTCGACTTTCGAGCCTGCAGAGAGAGAGAGAGAGAGGGACGTGCCTTCTCCGACGACGACGACGACGACGAGCTGGAGGAAGAGACAGCGAGACTTTAATGTATCTAGGAGAGCAAAAGAGGAACATAGGACGTAATATCGGATTACCCTATCCCCCCTATCGTGAGAGTCTCTCTCTCCCTCGCGGTAATGCTATATATATTAAGGAAAAAAAAGAGGCTGGAGATATCGGTGGGGAAGAAATTGAAAAAGATGCGCGAGACAGGGACAATGTTGAAAACCACCAACGTCGTGTTTTCTGCACTGTATAAAAAGGGCCTTACAAAGAAGAGAGGGGAAAGAAGCTAATTGGGTGGAGGAGCTTGTAGGTGGTGCTCGGCCGCCGCTCGTTTGCTAGCTCTTCTTTTGCCCTTATATAGATTGAGAGAGAGAGAGAGAGAGAGAGAGAGAGAGAGACGTGAAAGACGATACTTCGCTTTGACTTCGTTCCGAGGAGATTATGAGGACGACTTCGTTGCAGGTCGATGGAGGCTTATTTACTTGAGTGATTTCTTTTTAACGAACGAGGGCGGAAGAAAGGTTCGTTTCTATATTGAGAGTACCTATGTAAGTTTATATATATATACGCTATTTATATATACCCTTGATCGATGATTGAAAGTACTGTTAGCGTTGTGAATTTGTAGTCAGTAGCCGATTTAATATTAAAAAAGCACTAAGGACGTGTCCGTAAGTTATAATTATATTGAAAGAAAAATTAAATTTTACAAAAATCTTATACTACCAGTAAAGAGTTTGTGTTTATTAATTGTTTGTTATTGGAAGGATCGAAAAAATATTTTCTTTACATTTTCAGTTTTATAAATATCTGAGAAAAAAGGTGAATATTTCGAATGAATGAATAAAATTTATATGTATCTTTTGATTTTTCAAAATGATTTTTGTTACCGAGGATTTGTATTATAAAATATAATTATTATTATAAAATATAATTATTTTATAAAATTCGATTGAACTGATGTGTATATACACATATATGTATGTAAAATAATATTTTAATTGAGATTTACAAATAAAAAATATTATATAAATTCAATAAAATATTTTTTCCATAGAATTAATGAAAATACAAGCGATAAGCGTGAAATACTTAAAATTTTTACAAAAGAAAAAGAAAGGTAAAACGAAAAAAAAGGCGAGAGAACGAGCTGAACGCCTTTTTAAAAGCACTTAAGCGTCATGGGCAAAACAATCGTGCAAAAAAAACCGGGAATAGCACTTTGAATAGCAAGTACTTAGAGAGCGCGAACAATAACCGATTCAATAAATATTGATAGAAAGGAAGAAGAAACCCGAGCTGGGCGCAACGAAAAAAACAAAACAAAGCGAAAAAAAGACGACACAGGCGAGAGCGAGAGAGCAAGCGAGCGTAGAGTAGGACCAACAGCAGGAGAATATAAAAGAGCTACGAAACGCAGAATAAGAAGGCAATACGAAAGCGGGCCGAGGCGGAATAGATAAAACGAGCAGTCGAGGGGGGGTAGGTGGTAGTAGGAGGGCGGATAGATTAAAAAAAAAGGAAGGAAAGAAAAGCGATGAGTAGAAGCAGAAGCAGAAGAAGAAGAAAGTGTGCGGGTTCGCATCAGGCTTGTCGGGCACGTACGCGAGACCAAGAGACGCCGAGGGGGATGAAGAGGGGGGTGGGTGGGGGGTATATATACCTGCAGGGCGCGATGTAACGTTATTCCCAATGAGAATGGCAATGCGTTCGACGACAGCGGCTGCAGCTCTCTCTCTATCTCTCTTTCTCTCTGTTGCTCTCTCACCCTCTCCGCGTATATATTGGAGTCGCGCGTAGAATTCCCGAGGCAGACACAGAAGAGGGAACGATATAGAGCATCGCGGGACAAAAATACTAAGCGGGCCGCTGCTGCCACCACCACCACTGGCTGCGCTGACGCTGTATAGTCGGAAAATTGCGCGGTATCGAGCCAACGCGCGCGTGGCACACGATGATGACATTGCTGCTGTTGCTGCTGTTGCTGTTATACTGCACGACGACGCGAGAAGAGAGAGAGAGAGAGAGAGAGAGGCTGAAGTACGGGTTTCGAGGCTATATGTGTGTGTTGGGGGCTTGGTTTTGTGGGGTGACAACTGTAGTTAGATCGCGCTGAGAGATGAATGTTAATGGGGCGCAGCCGATGGGGTATGTATATATATCTGTGTGTATGTATGGGTGATGGTGCTGAGGAGAAAACTGAAGTGTTGTATGTTATATATGAGATGTTGTTTCGTTAGTTGATGAGATACGAGGGTACGAGGAAACAAAAGTTTGCTTTTTAATAAATATTGGCTTGATGTATAAATATTTTTCGTTACATTGGTTATTGGTTATTATTATTAAATATTGATTTTCACCGTGCTTGTTTTTTTTTTGCAAGTTGTACTGACTCGTATTGTTGTTGCGCTGGATTTTCAATATACGAAAAATTTTTTTGGAAACCAATACAAACATAAAAGTAGAAGCTGGTTTATCTATTTTTTTCCTCAAACGTGAAATGTAGAGTTTAAAATTTACCAAAATTAAACTCAAAGCAGCACTGATAAGCTTTTAACGAATTTCTATATATGCAGCCGCAGAAAAATCAGCAACTCCTTTTTCTGTATACAATAAAATTATCAATAAAATTAAAAAACTCAATTTTTTCAGAAAAAAATCTATCGAATCCATAAAAAAAGAAAACCTTATAAAAACACAGGAAAAAGAAATCTCGTCTTGCACAGTATATACACAATGCAACTTTATATTTTTCAATTTACACGACGAGCCAAGAGAGTACCATGAGCGATCGCCGCGAGCTCGCTATATACATAACCCTCGCATATATACGCGTATACCCAGTCTTTCTCTTTTTTTTTACGAGAACCCTGAGAGCCGCTGCCTGAAACTACACACGACGCAAACAAGTACGCAGAGCAGTGGAATAAGAGAAGAGAGGGAGGGAGAAAGTTCACGTATCACACGGAGCAATTCACTGATTTCAATCACGCAGGTACGCACCGTCGACATGCGATCGCACAGCGACAGCAGCAGAAGCAGCACGACCTTCTAAATAGGAAGAAAGAAGGTATATTAAAAAAGACGAGAGGAGCGAGTGAAATAAGCAGTGCGAGAGGGGGAGAAAAATAAATGCTAGAAGGAAAGAGAGAATATCACGTGCGCGTACGCGAACTTCCGGAAAAACAAGGTAGGTAGGTAGGTAGGTAGGTAGGATAGGTACCTATATATATATAACGTGTATACGCGAGGAGCGCGAACTCGAGCGCGTACGTGAAACGCGATGCTTAATGGGCCGAGAGCTCGATCCGCTTTCCACCCCGCGCGCTCTCTTCCTCTCTTACTCTCCGCGTGGAGCTCTTTTTCCCTCATCGAGTCGTAGTAGTCGGCGTTGTCGTCGTCGTTGTTGGTGTTGTTTTTTTTTCTCTCTTTTCGATTTATTTACAATGCCGAGCTCGCGCGCGCGTCTCTTTGTATTTTCCGCCTTATAGGTAGGCTATTTTATGCAAGAAATATACTACTTCTTTTTATGGCTATATCTCCTTTCAAGATTCTTAAATCTTTTGTGCGGCAAGCAAGCCGCGCGCGGCTGCGTTGTTTTTCTCTTTTGCTTTCTGGGAATCGTTAGGGACCGAAAGGGGAGAAATTATCATTCATCATGCGGGTTTTTATGGTGTAGGAAGTAACGCTCGACGGGGAGTGAGAGAGAGAGAGAGAGAGAAAGATATAATTGATGATAATGAGGTAAAAAAACATGAGCTGCATTAATTTGGTTTTAGTACTTAGGGGTAAATGAGAGATGCGCGTGGTGTAACGTTTACATTCTTTTTTCCCCTTGTATATACTTTGCAACGTGATAGTTTCGCGGTTGAAAGGTTAGAATTTTTATGGATGTTAGTTAATTAGAATGAATTTTTAAGGTCAACATAGTTTTATTTTAATTATTGTTTTGTTCATTGAAAATCAATATTGACGTTATATCATTCGTATTTTTGCACATTCGTAATGCAGCATGTGATCTTAAGCTTCGGTGAGTATTGTTCCGTTAAATGAGTATGTATTTTCGTCAGCGATGCCTGGCTACTCCCTCAAAAATGGAGATTTTTTCGCTTTCAAGTAAATTGAAATTTTAATTGAATTTTAAAATGAGATTTAAATTTCGCCGGCTTCTGCAACTTTTATAATGTGGAAATTCTGAAAAATGAGTAGATTTAAAAGATTGGTTTGCTATGCGCGCGCAAGTGTGCGCATATTTTTCTTTAATTGAAAACTAACCATTCTTTTCTATCACTCTGTGTCTGTATGTGTGTGTGTGTTTTTTTTAGTGACGTATTATTATGCGTCGTGAAGTCACTAAACGAAATTTACGACTTTTAAAACAATCAATATGAAAGAAAAGTCTTCAACTAATTTACATATAAACTCGCGAAGTTTCTTGATAGATAGCCACTTTTAGTAGTTGAAATTTTGCAATTTGATCTTTGGCTACTCGCGAGTTCGCTGAAAATTTTATAACAATTGAATATAATTTATAAAAGTTTTAAATGATGGAATTTCCATCTCACATCGAAAGTATATCACATGAATCAAAAGCAACGTGAAGCTTCTCTACAAGTATATCAACTGCTCGCTGGTTAATTTAATCTTACGCTAACAATAGTGTGAGCATTCGATAAATAAGCGATGCCCCTATTTTAAAAGGCTGTATAGATAATCGATAATTTATTATTAAAGATACAACGTAAATTTTAACCTTTATCGCTTATATGAGCAAATCAACATAGATTCTCTGCGTAACTAGACCGCACGAGCTGCTGTGCAACCTAGAGCTAAATTAACACGCGATTTAAAATCCAGTCGTATTATTCCAACAAAACTGTATAGGGTTTCAATATTTCACGTCTCGACCCTCGAGAATCACTCATTTACCAATTATAATTTCCCGGAAATAAAACAAGTAATTAAAAATATGAAACGGATCGCTCGAGGACATAAAATTCTTTCCTTTTATCGAGTACTAGCGCGAGCGCGAACGCGCGCGCGCGCGCCAAGTGAATTATAGTTCAAAATTGGCTTTCTCAGTGCAAAGCCAATGAGAAAGCCATATTTTGAACGGTCTTCGTCCCCGAGTAAATAAAAAAAGAGACCTCGAACTTTTCCCTCTCGCCCCCGTATATCCGGCGGCGTTGATGTTGATCGTAAAAACTTTTCTTTCTCTCCTAATTTGTCTTCCTTTTCTTTCCTCACTACTACCTCTCTCTCTCTCTCTCTCTCCCTCACTCTCTCTTATTCTCGCTTAAACTCTCTCTTATTTATATGACTTTCCTCCTTGCGCACATTTTTCTATCGCCTTGTCCCATTTCTCACATTTTTCATCTTTTAGTTTTCTAGCGTTTTTTTTATTTTTTATGCTTCCTCTGGTACTTTGTCACATTATTTTTCATCTAATAGTACTTAGCGCGACATATATTTTCAGCGTTTCAACGTTTTCCCGTGTGTAATAAATAGTCAATATTTCCTGAAAATGCCGTAAAAGCCTTTTTCTTATTAACAATAACGTTAGAATTATCAAAGCTATAAAATATACATCTTAATAAAATATTTTTTTAGTAAGAAAAGAAGGTCGACACTATATTTTGATACATACATGTATGTTTCGATGTAATAAAAAATACAATTACTAACGTACCAAACGGCATACAAAATGCGGTATAATAAATTGAAAATCTCTTGAACGTTGCACTTAATCTAGGGTAAATGTAAAAGTTGAACGTCGAGGTTGCAAAAAGCACCAGATAAACAATAAAAATTTATCAAGCAGAACACGAAACGCTTAAAAAATGAATTAAAAAGCAGCACGAATCCCGGGGCAATAAGTAAAAAAAAGCGAGAGAGAGCGAGAGAGAGGACCGTTCCTCGACTACTCCGCAGGATGTCGTTTTTCATCGTTACGAATCAGCGCTCGCAAGCACGTCTCCAGGAAAAATGGATTTTCGCGGATATTAAACTGATCCCGACTTTCTCTCTTTCTCGTCCTCTCTCTCTCTCTACCCCCCTCTCTTTCTCTCACTCCCTTCCTATTCGCACTTCAGAGCTCTATATACCTGTACCTATATACATAGATATATGGATATAACTCACTCACTCACGCTTTTGCACGCGGTACACTGGTAAGGATTAAACGGTGGTACAAATTCAAACTTCACGCTTCTCGATTCGCTTTGTCTCATTATCATGATA